>CAIGQV010017386.1:422042-470222 GCA_903798115.1 Danio jaintianensis | reverse complement strand
ATCCGCTGGGGTTCGGTGAACCGCCAGTACCTCCTGAACCAAAGCCTCCTGATCCACTGGGGTTGAAAGAACTGCCAGTGCGCCCTGAACCAAAACCTCCAGACCCACGGAGGGCGTTTAACCCATATCTGCCTGCTGAACCTAAACCCCCAGACATACTTCACCCTCATGCTCCAGATCCGCCTGAATTCCATGCTCCAGGTCCTCCGCAGCTTCATGCTCCAGATCCGCCTGAATTCCATGCTCCAGGTCATCCACAGCTTCATGCTCCAGATCCCCCTGAATTCCATGCTCCAGGTCCTCCGCAGCTTCATGCTCCAGATCCACCTGAGTTCCATGCTCCAGGTCCTCCGCAGCTTCATGCTCCAGATCTGCCTGAATTCCATGCTCCAGGTCCTCCACAGCTTCATGCTCCAGATCCGCCTGAATTCCATGCTCCAGGTCCTCCACAGCTTCATGCTCCAGATCCGCCGGAGTTCCACGCTCCAGGTCCGCCACAGTTCCTTGTTCCACAGTTTTTGTATTCTTGTTCCTGTCTAGTCACTGTGTTATGTGCCAGTTTGTTTTAGTGTTTTGTTTTGGACCCTCCATGCCCTCCCCCTGTTCCACCTCCGCTTCACCTCCCTCCGGAAAGTTTCTGTCGCGTCTGGAATCCGCTCCTTAGGAGGGGGGTACTGTCATGATCTGGCTCTTGTCCCGTCTGCAATACCTCCCAGTAACGTAACAGTTGTGATTGGTCGACTGGGTTCAGCGTGAGACACAGAAATACCCACCACAGTTACGAAGTAGCAGCCAGAGAGTATATGAGAGCCCAATGCAGGAATGCAATAAAGCAATGCAGTTAAACACCAGCATATTACTCTACGCTTAACCCTAACCCCAAGTAATAACAATGACACACATTCAGTATTAATCCACACAGTGGCAAAAGTTCAACTATTTTGAAAATGCTCCACGCAGGTTTTGGCATCTCGTTTATATACACTATGAACAGCAGCTACGCTAATTATTCTCTTTATTCTCTATTTCCACCTGGGGATACTCATCCCGAGGCCCCCAGAGACTATGCAGCGCCACTAATGCAATCCAAGACCTGTGAAGAGATGATCCCAAGGTTTCCATAATCCCGGACAAGGCCGTATCCTGAGCGGCTGCTGTGGTGGTCATGGAGGAGTGGAGAGCATGAGACTGATTCCTGTGAGACCCCAGTAACAGACGAGTCTTCGCTGATGTCCAGCGTTCACCAGCCTCCGGCGCCTAGACTGCAGCTCTGCACAAGACGTTTGGCCATAGGAGAAATGGTCGTGCCCAACTGAGCCTGGTTTCTCTCTAGGTTTTTTTTCCTTCACTTTCGCAAATTGGTGAAGTTCGTTCCTCGCCACTGTCGCCACTGGCTTGCATGGTTCGGGACTTGTAGAGCTGCGCATCGATGGATTTGTTCTTCAGTGTTTGGACTTTCAGCAGTGAAAATTAAACCACACTGAACTGAACTGAACTTGACAATTCAATTTCAATTCACTATAATCTTCTATGTGAAGCTGCTTTGACACAATCTACATTGTAAAAGCGCTATAGAAATAAAGATGAATTAAATTGAATTGAAAACTGACGGCGCTGCGCGTGTAAGGAACAGCTGATGGTGGCCATAGCAACAAACAGCAGAGGATCAGGAGCACAAAACACATTTAAATCGGTAAAGGAAGAAGCACGCGTCGCGTTTTCAATGTGGTTTTGGACACAATATGTGAACAGCTTTAACTTCTAGTGAATAGATTTAACCTGAGAGATACAGTACAAGCACTGATCTATAACAGATAAGTGATTACGGGGCGATTATAACTTCTAAAACACAATTAAACACATTTTGCAAACTACACAAAACGAGGCAACAATTTTAATTACACTTACATGTTATGATCTGGAGGAAGAAGAAACTGGTCCATATGAACTGCAACAGTTACTGAAAAAGTCCCTGTCAAAGCCCCATACATAATAGTCTCTGCTGCTCCTTCCTTTAATAGCACACTGCCGACGAATCCCACGCTGCAGCGTAGGTTATTGTATCAAAAATCAGAAATATGACAGGAACAAACACAGCACATGGTTGGCTATACTGTGGTGTCGTTGTGAAAATGAACTTTAACCCTAACTTTAACCCCGCAGCCGAATCTCCATCAGTCAGTGATCGTCATCTTCGCGTCATGATCAGTCCCGTGATCCTCAGCACTCCGCTAGTGTCTGAAGTCAAATGCGCGTTCACATTTTACCGAATATGGAAATACATATTTGGTGATGTACCGTATCAACGTAGACGCGTTTAAACAAAAGATCCGAACCCAACTCGATTCATTCATTCGACTCAGAGTCAACTATTTTGCTAAAGAATCAGTAGTTTTAAACACTGTGCACTTTCAGATTTAAACCTCATCTGGATGTTTTCATTCACTTAGAGCTGTGTTACACATTGCATGGAAGCTCATTTTCAAAAACCCATAATATGGGCTTTTTAACATCCCTAATATATAGACCTATGTATGTGTATATATATATGTGGTTAACCGACATACAACTTGATTTCTTGTTTCATCACGGCGGTAACAAAAAATTAGTTACCATCACAGCCCTTGTTGTCGCATATTGCTGCTGTGTGATTGGCTCTTAGATCAATATCGAGTAAAAATGTCCAGAGCTTATCATCGTTATTAAATTAATTTTATCGCAATTCGATATGATAGCGTTTATTGGTCCAGCCCTAGCTTACACTTTATTGATCATCCATCCAGAAGACATCGTATTTTATCAATGTCGTTTATATTACTTGGCCAACGATAATAACAACACCAGTATTAGGTTCAATTTAAGCAAGGCAACAAAATCTACAGTTTGAGGCATTGAATTAAGAAGCACATAAACTCAAACACAGTTCTTCCAAAATGAAACAAAGATTTACTGAGCTACACTATGATACATGAAATTAACTACTTAATAAAGAAACAAACAAACAAATGCACATACACACACACACATACACGCACACACACGCACACACGCACGCACACACACACACACACACACACACACACACACACACACACACACACACACACACACAGAGGCAGTTCACAGGATGAAAACTAAGTTGACAACTGTCCCAAATTAATTTGAGTACTTATTACTAAATCTTAGTACTACATTGCACCTGAGAAACCACAAAAGCAGAGATTTGGTTTATCTATAACTGCTTAAGATTAATTTGCACCAGATCAGAAAGAGACAACATTTGTTTGTTTTACTTGCGCTTTTGCTGGAAGTCTTGAGTTTCCTTCGCTGGCTGGACTCTGGGAAACATGGCGCTCCTGATTGGTTGGTGACTCAGCTTCAATGACGTCCTTGGGATTCACTCGCTCATGAGTGGAGATTGTCCAGGGTGACTCTCAGAAGAGTATTTTTGCAGAAGTTCTTCTTGTGGTTTTTCGGTGGTCCCGAAACTTTAAGAGGTTGCTTGGAAAGTTCTTGGTGACCCAATCACGTGGCGGTGTCCAAGAGCAAGGCGAAAAGGGGGCAGAAAGAGGCAGTGAGCTCAAGCAAGCTAATGCAAAAAGCCAAGATTTACAGTTGCAGAATGTTTTCAATTGATCTGGTTTGATCCATTCCATGACACTGTCTTCCAATGAGCTGTCGCCATGGAGGCTGGGGCCACACCCTGTACCATTCAACTCAGTGAAAATCATTAACAGACTGTTTGATAATTTCACATGGTGAAATATCATTGTGGGTTTGTAACCATCTTACACCAAATGTTGCATGGCACATGAGACGAGGAGTGACACAAAATGTCTTGTGAGGCAATTAGTTAGGTTTCCTGCCGAAAGGCTTTTAAAGCACCATTGTTGATCGACTACATTACCAACTTTTGTGTCCAAATTTGGTCAGGGGTTTTGTGCCCAAATTTGGTCCCACAGAACATCAGCTGAAAAAGTATTAGCATAGATAGCCAAATAAATTGACTCTCTGTTATCCTGTGATGCGTTCTCCTTGAGGCAGTTCTAAATGACTGGGACCAGACAATATGGCACTTGACCAAGGTTTTCAGATTCGGCTTTGGATTGGCTTTGATTTTGCAATCTGGCAGTAAGTTCCTACAAATTAAATGTCTTTAAAACAGGCAGAAGTAAAATAATTAATTGCAGTAGGCTACATCACACCTGCACATTATTAGACACAGGTCAATCTAACAGTAATAGCGGTTCTCAATCCCAGTCTTTCCACACCAGCTCGTTCAGTACTTTGCTTATTTTTTTATTTTTATTTAACACATCCTATTGACATGACTTGAGTTATGGATGTAACTGTGGATCTTTGAGACCGAAGGATGATCATCATTAATTGTCTAAATAGAATGGTAATCTTCGTTACGCCTTCTCTCAAGACCTTATGTAAACAAAGTCATGTCCATGACCCAGGAGGCGAAACTCCTGCATGCATTATAGTGGGTTTTACATTTATGGGAAATAACTTCAATCAACTAATGTGAGAAATGTTCTTTGAAAGAGGCACTCACAGGTGAGTCTTGCCGTAACAAACGAAAAGCTCAGAATGAGCTTTCCTTAGGGGCTGAGTAACACATATAACTGCATAATGCCCTTACTAGACATAAATTAAGCTTCTCTTCCTTTTCTGAAGAAAGCTGTCTTCATAGACAAAGCTTTAAAATCTGCATCTACCATTGGTTCATAAGGTGGCTTTTTATGGACTGTAGTACAAAAGGTAAATCCCAATTTGGTGCCTCTAAAGTGTGATTTGGACACAAGTACGGACTCTTTTCAGATACTGGCATACCAGGGGCTGCCAACCAAATTGACTCCTTCATGAAATGTAGAAATAGATGAGTTTCTCCCTCACTATTTAATTTAGCTGCTGAGGGATGGGATCAGCAGGGGTCATACCTGCAAGGGCCATTGGGTTCAGATGCCAAATTTGACCCTCCACCTATAACAGGAGATCTGCTTGTGATCGGAGCTGACACGGGTGACCCTGGATCACTGGAACCATCTCTGTAAACCACAGTCTCCCTGGTTACCATGGAGCAATCAGCAAAATTATTTAGTGAACTTCCCTGATCCTTTGAAAAAATGTAGGGATTAGAGAAATGGGAAAAAAGCATACAAGTCTGTTGGCCACCTTGTGATAGAGCATCCAGGCCCAAGCTGCCTTCTTGTACTATTTCAGGCAATGGATTGTCTCCCTGGATGCCAAAAGATGTATCTGAGGTGTACCTTAATAGTCTCAAATTTGGGGAGGATAGCTCAGCAAGGATAGCTTGCTTAATACATTTTTGCCACTTTAAGGCACCTTAGTGATTTTGTACTGCCTTGGTGGTTTATGTGAAGAATCACATAATAGAAGAATAGAAGAATCACAATGATCATGTGAGTGCTTGCATGAGCATTCCCTGTCTCTTTCATGCTGAGGGACAGAACCTTTTGCCCTATTAGGATGACAAAGTTGCTCATCTCTCAGCAGGTTAAAAGCTGCAGCTCAGGGATTATCCAGCTTGTTAGATGAGAGCTGCATGCATGAACTTTGTTCCGATTGATAGGTGTCATGGGTTGTATAAACAAACTCACAGGAAGCAGAGTATAAATACTCAAACACATTTAATATACAAACTCAAACGGAATACAGGAACATCTACATGAAATGACATTAATTCAGGAAACATGGAGAAATTAAGAACACATACACATTATACTAACAAGTAAACAAAAAACACCTGAAACTAATAATTAACAAGGTAGAAACTAGGTCAATTAAGGGTTTTCTCAGGGCAGAGTTCACATATAAGAGTTTCAGACAGTTTAGGAGACAGTGGAAGGAGAGGACTTGTCAGTCCTCAAGTCAATCAAGTTATTTTTCACCTGCCTTCTCTACTATAAACAGTCCCAGATTTTCAGCTAACTAACCCGCAGCGTTGTTGCAGTGCGTGGAGCTCTTCTCCGCACAGTCACAGATTAGCCTCTTTACCCTTGGGCAGGCATTGTTGCAGGATAGCTTGTCAGATGCAGTGGGCCCTGACTCTCCATCAGTGGTGGGCTCTGGCAGGATCTCCGGGCAATGAGGAAATGGCGGGCTGGATGCTGGGTCTGGAGCAGGGTTGGGCAACTTCAGTCCTGGGGGACCACTGGCCTGCAGAGTTTAGCTCCAACCTTAATTAAACACACCCGCCTGTAGCTTTCTAGTGATTTTGAAGACACTGATTAGCTTGTTTAGGTGTGTTTGATAAGTGTTGGTGCAAAACTCCAGGACCAAAGTTGCCCATACCTGGTCTGGAGTGACATATGGTGAATGGGGATTTGTGACTCACCAGTGTTTACTCCACAAAGGTGGTGAAATCTGCTCAAGGGCCATCTTCAGATGACGACATCATTCCGGGTAGCTGGTGTCATTAACTTAAGTGAAGAAAAGTCTTGCATTCTCTTCAAGTATTCACTCTCCCACTCCAGCATGAGGAGAAATAATTCAGGGCTGGTGTTGGAGTACATAGTACACAATGGGAACAAACAAACCACTGGGTGAAAATATGCAAAAACACAGTTTTTTGTCACAGTTTGTATAAACAAATGCACATAAAGTGGAGCGTAAAGACTTAAACAGGTTTTATATACAAATTTAAAGGGATACATGAACTGGAACACAGGAAAATTCACACAAAGTGACATTAAGAACCGACAGGGAACATGGGGAAAACAGCAGCTTTAATAGACATGACTCTAACAAGTAAATGAGAAACACCTGAAACTAATAATTAACACTGGGGAGATACTAGGGGTGCATCTCACTCAGCACCCTTGTTCAGTAGTCAGTGCACTCATCAGGTCACCAGCCATTTTAAGTGCTGTCTCAATTGCAAAATTCTTCCACTGCACTGAAACATTTGCACCCTGTAAAGTCAGTTCGACTGATATGCACTATACGCCCTTAACAGAATTTCGGAAGTGTGAAATATGAATCATGTGACCCAAATCATCAAACGTCATGACAAACAATAGACATTTTTATAAAAAGAATCTGCAATTTATTTTTAACATGAACGAACATAGGTTAGAAAAAGTCTACCAAATATTTATAATTGTACATTTAAAAATGTATTAAAATTAATATATCTGCTGCTGTTTATAAACTCGTTTTGATTATGTACAATTAGGACGTTCTCATGTCACAGTCAGTATGTTTACATATACACCAATACTCCCATTTTAAAATGATTAAGACAATACTCTGATTAAGAGTCAAAAACAGAGATTTTTTTAAAACATTAATTCGACTAAAGTCATAATTGTATTAAACAGAAATCGAATTAAGACATGTGGAGTATTCCTATTTTAGTCACATTATTGAAGTGCAGTACAGACATGTAAACACCTTAAACTATTACTGTCATGTAGGATTTTTGGCCACATTTTGCGACAGGATATTCCATACACACACAGTTGTTTGACACTATTCTCTGCACCTACCAAATCAGTAAAGGACCACAGATCAGAGTTGGGTGTAACGCGTTCCTTAGTAACGCGCTACTGTAATCTAATTACATTTTAGGGGAACGCAGTAATGTAACGCATTACATTTTAAATTTGTGTAATACTTTGATTTCATTGAGTGTAAAAACAAAAATATTGCTGTGAAATGAATCTATGTCCAGTCTCTAAAGAACTTTCACTGCCACAGATACCTGCATCTCCAAGTGCACACACAGTGAACTCCTAGAGACTCATCACTACCACCATCTTCATCACCAAACACGCTTTTATGCTGTCTGGAAAATGCATTTTTTTTCAATTCGGCGTGCAGTATCAAATTCTATTAAAACAACACTCTCTCACCTGTCCTTACTTCATACTCGCATCCAATACCTCAGAGTTTGTCATGGGGCATGAATGAAATGTTGCTGAATGAAAGTGAAACTGCAGAACTGCAGTTAAAGTCAAAAAATTTAAAATAAAACACCCACAAAATATTGAATAGCGTGGTGACGTAATGATCGATCTATGTACTATAACATGTAAAATGGAAACATGAAAGGAACATTCTAAAAGCAACTCATATAAACACCTTAATCATATTATTGCCTTATTTAGATTAAGGTAAATCATTTGATTACTGATGTCCATGTAAATGTACTCAGTGTGTCCCAATATGTAGTGAACCAAGCTCATCAGTATCCTTACCGGTGCCCGAATTCATGCAAACAACCACCTGATGAACGACCTCGGGAGCTACAGTTGTGGCCAGAAGTTTTGAGAATTACATAAATATTGGAAATTGGAAAAGTTGCTGCTTAAGTTTTTATAATAGCAATTTGCATATACTCCAAAATGTTATGAAGAGTGATCAGATGAATTGCATAATCCTTCTTTGCCATGAAAATTAATTTAATCCTGAAAAAAACTTTCCACTGCATTTCATTGCTGTCATTAAATGACCTGCTGAGATCATTTCAGTAATCATCTTGTTAACTCAGGTGAGAATGTTGAAGAGCACAAGACTGGAGATCATTATGTCAGGCTGATTGGGTTAGAATGGCAGACTTGACATGTTAAAAGGAGGGTGATGCTTGAAATCATTGTTCTTCCATTGTTAACCATGGTAACCTGCAAAGAAACGCGTGCAGCCATCATTGCGTTGTATAAAAATGGCTTCACAGGCAAGGATATTGTGGCTACTAAGATTGCACCTAAATCAACAATTTATAAGATCATCAAGAACTTCAAGAAAAGAGGTTCAATTCTTGTTAAGAAGGCTTGAGGTCGTCCAAGAAAGTCCAGCAAGTGCCAGGATCGTCTCCTAAAGAGGATTCAGCTGCGGGATCGGAGTGCCACCAGTGCAGAGCTTGCTCAGGAATGGCAGCAGGCAGGTGTGAGCGCATCTGCACGTGCAGTGAGGCGAAGACTTTTGGAAGATGGCCTGGTGTCAAGAAGGGCAGCAAAAAAGCCACTTCTCTCCAAAAAAAACATCAGGGACAGATTGAGCTTCTGCAAAAAGTATGGTGAATGGACTGCTGAGGACTGGGGCAAAGTCATATTCTCCCATGAAGCCCCTTTCCGATTGTTTGGGGCATCTGGAAAAAGGCTTGTCCGGAGAAGAAAAGGTGAGCGCTACCATCAGTCCTGTGTCATGCCAACAGTAAAGCATCCTGAGACCATTCATGTGTGGGGTTGCTTCTCATCCAAGGGAGTGGGTTCACTCACAGTTTTGCCCAAAAAACACAGCCATGAATAAAGAATAGTACCAAAACACCCTCCAACAGCAACTTCTTCCAACAATCCAACAACAGTTTGGTGAAGAACAATGCATTTTCCAGCACGATGGAGCACCGTGCCATAAGGCCAAAGTGATATCTAAGTGGCTCGGGGACCAAAACGTTCAAATTTTGGGTCCATGGCCTGGAAACTCCCCAGATCTTAATCCCATTGAGAACTTGTGGTAAATCCTCAAGAGGCGGGTGGACAAACAAAAAACCACTAATTCCGACAAACTCCAAGAAGTGATTATAAAAGAATGGGTTGCTATCAGTTAGGATTTGGCCCAGAAGTTGATTGAGAGCATACCCAGTCGAATTGCAGAGGTCCTGAAAAAGAAGGGCCAACACTGCAAATACTGACTCTTTGCATAAATGTCATGTAATTGTCGATAAAAGCCTTTGAAACGTATGAAGTGCTTGTAATTATATTTCAGTACATCACAGAAACAACTGAAACAAAGATCTAAAAGCAGTTTAGCAGCAAACTTTGTGAAAACTAATATTTGTGTCATTCTCAAAACTTTTGGCCACGACTGTATATTGTTTATAATTTTTTGCCTCCGTTTTCATTTGGTTTATTCCATGCCTTGATATCTGGCAAATAAGAATTTACCTTCATTTTAATGTTTAGCAGGTGTTTTCAAATAAAAAGCCAACGGTAAATGGTGTATATAAATGATAACATTTACACTTCTATTTGTTATATAAGATTCTGCTTCTAGAACATTAATATTTTATAATAACAAATTCAGTAGATTAACTTGATAACATGCCGAAACTCAAAATGTCAGAGACGTCCTTTAAATCAAATTCAAATAACGTTACAGATCAATGTGGAGATAGGCTAACATTAGTTTTGTCTTCCTAATTATTATTTCAGACTCATAAAAATAATTACTGCTAGAGAGCGATCACCTGTATTTTCCCCGTCACGTGTATCAGCAAACTAATAATGAAGCCAGATAAAGCCCTCACTTTACCGAACAAACAGTGATCCATCAGATCCTGTAGGTCAAAAAGTATAGTTTACTGCTAAACTCATTTTATCATGGTAAAATAACACAGAAATCAAATAATAACACTTCAATCTCCTCCCGAAGCTCCAACAGTCTGCTTTGAGAAGCTGTCAATCACGATGACACGCCCCGTTTTTATAGCATTAAATTACTGGCTAAAATCATACTCTTTACAAAAATGAACATCTGAACCTATATCAGCTTGATAACCAGTGCCTTAATTGACCAAAACCATCTTTCGGGAAATTTTATTGCAAGTGTAATGAATTTTTTTATTTGGGCTCAAGTCTCATTCATTAACACTGAGGAGGCGGGCTTTATGACTTGTACTGCAGCCAGCCTCCAGGGAGCAATCTAACGGACCTTCACTCAAAAGCAGGCGTGAGACACACTTGGTGCCCACATGTCCCCCACATGCTCATAAGTGGTGGGGTGGAGGCTGGGTTGCTGTTGGACTGTCTGCTGAAGAGGAGTTTGAATGGAGTGAACACGATGATGGCTTGGGGCACCTCTTCAACACCGAACACGGGATCATGAGGTCCCGGTCACGCCCATTCTCTGCCACCATGCACCTCAACATCCTCTTCAGTGTTTGATTGAACCTTTCAACCAGGCCATTTTTCTGCGGGTGATACAGAGGTATGAAGCTGTTTGACCTTGATGAGGTGGCTGAGGTTGGTCATCAGTGTTCATGGCCAGGATTTCCATCTTGACAGCCTCATAATCATCAATCTTTGGGGGTTGTAGGGAATAATAGTCCCTCTGTCCCTTTGGGCTTTTCCTGTGAGGAATGGGGCCAGCACTCAAGCCCACTCTCTCTTGTCCCAGGTCACCCTGGTGGCAATGACTTTGAAGATGTGAAGGTATGCTTCAATGTCATCCAGGCCTGTGGATCTGGAAGAAGGGTCTGGATGGCAGCTTCCTGTAACTGCTCAACCATCTACCCTGTCTTCTCCTGTTGGAAGGCGAGCTGTTTGTTGAACTTCTGCTCGAGAGTGGTAATGGCCGCGAGTGTTTTCTCACAAATGTTATGCCTGCATTATCCACCAGATGTCACAGGGGAGAGTGAAAATACAGACATGGAGGGCGTTTATTGGCAACTGTAATGTAGTGACAACAAAAAATAATACTGTGCAGAGAAGTCATGATAGCAGTCAGTGATAGAATGGAAATAGTTGCTAGAGGTGCCAGTAAGAGTGGTCATATCTGCAGTGGGAAAGATAGCGGCGGTTGATCATCTCAGGGAGATCAATCCCAACTACCTCTTCTTCCTTTTCTCCTTATGTACAGGGGGCTTGATGTTGTGCAATTAGGGCTGTGATTGCTGACGACCGGCACCTGTGTGCTGGTGATAACTGCTGGCAATACAAATTTACCACACAATCTACCATAGTTAACCAGAAGTCAATAGCTGTCATCACAGCTACCCCATCTGTCCCTAGTCCATACAGTCTATCTACTGGGACCTCCCTTTTTGTGCTGCCAGATGTCTCATCTTCCAAAGTCACCAAATCAAGGAAATGGTTAAAAACATCAGGTGTCTAAAATAATATGAATCGATGTTCACACATTAATAACTATCACCTAAATTGTTATTCATCAAATTCGGCATTTTATAGAGCCCCTATTAAAGCAAAACCAATTTCGTTTTAAATTATCGGAACTGGAAGAAACCATGCTGTCAGTAAGTTCTTTAAAGGGCTTATTTCTAAATTCTATGCCTTATTAGTTTACTCTGATTCCTCAGTTTATGATTCCTTGAAAACACTATGGGAACGGGACCTAGGAGCTCTGTTTAATCCTGATGATTGGTCCAAGATCTGTGATGGTACTTTTCCAAAATGCACCTCAATTTCAATACATGAACACAATTTTAAGTTTTCCACAGAATTTATTTTACACCTGTTCGTCTGCATAAAATGTTCCCAGCCTATTCCGACTTCTGTTTTAAGTGCAAAACTTGTAAGGGCACGTTTTTTCATGTATTTTGGTCCTGTGTTCACATCAAACCATTTTGGAGAGGGGTTCATTCTGCAATTCAGGAGATAATTGGAAAACATTTTATTTTCTCCCCCTCACTTTTTTTGTTGAATGACATTCCTGAAGACCTTTTTGACTCGGAGCTCAAACCTCTATTTCCAACTCTTACATTTCTGGCTAAGAAATGTATATTACTAAAATGGTCTATTTCTTAAATTCCAACTATTTCCATGTGGATTTCTCAGTTGTCAGTCTTTCTCCCTTTGGAAAAATTAACCTATGACCTCAACCACAAACAGGACAAATTCAGGAGACTTTGGGAACCTCTCCAATCCTTTTTACATACACTCTGAAATTTTTATTTTAAGATAGTTCTGGCTTCTTTTGTTTTGATTATTATTATTATTATTTTATTATTATTATTATTATTATTTTAAACTCACATTTGTACATTTTTATTTAATTTGCAGCGCTTGGGGATGGTTTGTTTGTTTGTTTGTCTTTGTTGTTTGTACTATTTGAAAATCCTTAATAAAAAAAATTATTAAAAAAATGTTATTCAAATGCACATTATTTATTCAAACAACAAACAAACAAAACCCCACCTAACCTGTACATCCAGGCAGTAACCTTCTAGGCTGATTGCTTCAGATGACTTTATATCATGAATAATGATAATGCAACTTGTCTACCTGTGCATGGACCCCCAGCATTTCATCCACTATTCTGTGTGATTGGTAATTGCTTCTTTGACCTAAAAAGGAGGTCAGTATAATTTATATTTTTTATATAGCCTATTTTTTTGTAATAAGTTTACCTTCAGTCTGTGAAACTAATAACAATCCAGAAGTGGAGCTAAACTTAACAACTTGGTGTGGTTGGTGTGGTGAGCAATCTCATTCAGCCTGCAGATTCAGCAAAACCTTGCCAAAAAAAATGTGAATTCTTAACCTTTAGTGTTTATTACATATTTGTGATATACATTTAATTAAATAAAAATATAATAATAAAAATACATTTGTTTCATGCTGGGTGAGGTAGAACCAGTTCTTAAAATGAAGAAGTTTCAGCCAGCCAGGGTTCCATCCAGATATACAATGCATGGAATCTTAAAACTATGCATTTTTTTAATTTTTTTTTTATAGTTTTCCGTTAAATTCCCGAACACTGCCTCTCTCTCTGTGAATGGGACACTTGGATCTATGCTGCTTGATCACCTGCAACTTCCTGTGTCACACTGATGGCTATTGCTGCTTCATCTCACTCAGCACTGTCTCTACCTAGGCCAGCAGTGTGACTGACCGACTGGAACTGAAAATGAGCCTGAATCATAGTTCTGTCTCTGCATTTTGCCTACTGTTAACTGACATTGTAGTTTCACCTAAAGGGGTAGCAGGCAGTGTTGATTCATTCATGTTGTCATATTTATAAAACGTGAATTGGTTAATTCAGTTCAGTTCAGTAATTCAGTTACCACAGCAACATTTACCAACACTTATCTTAGATTTAAGGAAGTTAAACAGATTATCTTGGAATGCACTTTATAATACACTGTATGATCTCATAAATAACTTTAAACACAATTGTAAAACATGAATGTACATGTGTACAATTTGAGCATTAAAATTCAGTGCAGGCATGTCATGTGACAGCATTGTAGCACACTACCCTTTGATTTTTTTTTTTTTGCATAGTGTATGCTGCCTTACAAACTATTCTTAAAAATGTAGTAGCCAGTATGTCCTGTACACTGGACAGTAGTCAGTAAGCAAGTATGCAATTTTGAACTCAGCCTCAGTCTTTTAATTGTCATAGACCCAAAACAGTTTGTGCTTTCATATAATGTTAGACTAATTCAAAGCTAAGAGCTTCAGAAAACAAACAAACACTGTGGCCAATTAATAATACGGTTACTCATTGTACTAATTTGTTCACTCGTTTTAATAAACACTTTTATTTGACTGAAATGATGGAATTAAATATTAAATGAGGTTAGTGAGGGCGACGCGGTGGCGCAGTGGGTAGCACGTTCGCCTCACAGCAAGAAGGTCGCTGGTTCGAGCCTCGGCTGGGTCAGTTGGCATTTCTGTGTGGAGTTTGCATGTTCTCCCCGTGTTCGCGTGGGTTTCCTCCGGGTGCTCCGGTTTCCCCCACAAGTCCAAAGACATGCGGTATAGGTGAATTGGGTAAGCTAAAATTGTCCGTAGTGTATGTGTGTGTATGAATGTTTCCCAGTGATGGGTTGCGGCTGGAAGGGCATCCGCTGCGTAAAACATATGCTGGATAAGTTGGCGGTTCATCCCGCTGTGGCGACCCCAGATTAATAAAGGGACTAAGCCGAAAAGAAAATGAATGAATGAGGTTAGTGAATTACAACACATTTAATGAGCTGGGTCAGTCTCATTTAGTTTAAGGCTCTTCTTTTCTGTTCATCTACTCGGGCAAAACATCGTTTGTCTATTAAATCAACCACCAGAGGGTCTACAGTCATGGCCACGGTGCAATCTGGCCCACCAAAACCTTCTGTGGGCTGAAGGGAATCTGCATTTCCTGAGATCAGTCTACATCCCAGGCCACCTCAATCAGGGAACAGACGTTTTGTTGAGGCAGATTCTGGGGCCCGGGGAGTAGTGACTCCACCTGGAAATAGTGAAATGAAGTTGGAGAGAATTAGCCAGGCAGAAGTGGATCTATTCACATCTTGAGAGACAACCCACTGTCTGTTATGGTTCTCCCTCACTCATCCAGCCCCATTGGATCTGAACGCCATGGTACAGACGTGTCAGAGGCAATGTATGTATGCTTTTCTCACAATTTCTCTGCTCCCAGGAATTCTAGAGAGGGTCTACCATGAAGGGGTACACCTGATATTAGTTGACCAGAGTTGTGTACATGGCAGCAATATCAGCCTTCCACTCACATTTGGATAAGGCTTCTTTGAGGAAAAACCCACTGTTATGGAATTTCCTTCATGGCACCAGGAGATTGAGGCATGCTGTTTACTCCAGAGCCCCCTTTAAGAGGGTTGGAGATCTTCAGGTCTTTTTCTGTCTCTACTTCCTGCTTGATTTTTTCCCCCAGCAAGGGTTAAGGCTGATTTAAGGCTGTATTGTTTATGCAGACAGGAGATGTTTAGTTGTCCCTTTGTCTTGTCGCCCCATTGTGTTACATCTTGCACACACACTGCCATCTTTATGGACTGCCAGTCCAATCCATAAAATCCAACTCAAGAAAGCCTGGACCACAAGTCAAGTCAAGTCAAGTTTATTTATATAGCGCTTTTCACAATGTAGATTGTGTCAAAGCAGCTTAACATAGTTCTAGTAAAGTCCAGATTTCAGAGTTGAAGTTCAGTTTAGTTTAGTTCAGTGTGGTTTAAATTTCACTGCTGAAAGTTCAAACACTGTAGAGCAAATCCGCTGAAGCACAGCTCCACAAGTCCCGATCCGAGCAAGCCAGTGGCGACAGTGGCGAGGGAAAAAAAACTTCACCAATTGACTAAGTGAAGAGGAAAAAAAAAACCTCTAGAGTAACTAGGCTCTGTTGGGCATGACCATAATTCTTCTGGCCAAACTTCCTGTGTGGAACAGCAGTCTAGGCGCCGAAGGCTGAAGAAGCTGGATGTCCATCGTGGAGAAGCTGCAGGTGTGAGTAGGATCAATGCGGGGATGCGTTGTCACGGTGGTTATTCAGGAATCAGTCTCATGCACTCCATTTCTCCATGACCACCACAGCATCAGCTCGGGATACGACCTGGTCCAGGATTATGGATACCTTGGGATCATCTCTTCACAGGTCTTGGATCGCATCAATGGCACTGCATAGTCACTAGGTACCTCGGAATGAGTATCCCCAGGTGGAAATAGAGAATAAGGAAAATAATTAGCGTAGCTGCTGTTCATAGTGTATTTAAATGAGATGCCAAAATGGAGTGTTATAGATGAAAATAGCAGTTAAATAAAACAAACATAGAAACAAAGATGTAAAGCATTGAGAGTTTCTAACACAATGTCTGGTGTATTAAGGAGTGTGTCCTACAGGTGATGTCAAGCCAGCTCACCTGCGTGGAGCACATTCATGCATCGTACCGTTATGTGATGCATTGAGTGTATGCTTTACTAAAAAGATAGGTCTTTAATCTAGTTTTGAACTGAGAGAGTGTGTCTGAGCCTCGGACATTATCAGGAAGGCTATTCCAGAGTTTAGGAGCCATAAATGAGTAGGCTCGACCACCTTTACTCGACTTTGCTATTCTAGGTACTACCAGAAGCCCTGAGTTTGAGATCTTAAAGAGCAGGTTGGATTGTAGCGAGACAGAAGGTTGGTTAGATAAACAGGAGCTAGATTATTTAAAGCTTTATAGGTAAGAAGCAATATTTTTTAATCAATATGGAACTTAACAGGTAGCCAGTGTAAGGAGGAGAAAATTGGGGTGATATGATCATATTTTCTAGACCTAGTAAGAACTCTGGCAGCTGCATTTTGTACTAGCTGAAGTTTATTAATAGCGGATGCTGGGCAACCAGTGAACAGAGCATTACAGTAATTCAGAGCATTCTGCATCTGAGATGGATAGCATACTTTGTAACTTAGTGATGTTTCTCAGATGAAAGAAGGCGGTTTTAGTAACATGGGAGATATGATTTTCAAAAGTTAAATAGCTGTCTTGTATAACACCCAGATCCTTTACAGTAGAGCTAATGCTAACTTTGTGTCCCTCTAATTGCAGGTCGAGTTGTGAGATCTGCTGTGTACAGGATTTAGGCCCAATAAGTAATAATTATGTTTTGTCTGAATTTAAGAGAAGGAAATTGTTGATCATCCAGTCTTTAACATCTTTAATACACTCAGTTAGCTTAGACAGTTCAGACGTCTCATCAGGTTTTGTTGAAATATATAATTGAATATCATCAGCATAGCAGTGAAAGCTGATCCTATGTCTTCTTATAATGTCTCCCAGGGGTAGCATGTATATTGTGAAGGGCCTAAAACTGATCCTTGAGGCACCCCATACTGTACTGGCCTGACCTGTGAAAGCTGTCCATTTATATTCACAAACTGGTAATGGTCAGTTAAGTATGACTTAAACCATTGCCTGTCCCTGGACACCTGTAGAATTTAAGCGATCTATGAGGATATTGTGGTCGATGGTGTCAAATGCAGCACTGAGATCAAGTAAAACTAATAACGAGATGCACCCTTGGTCAGCAGCTAAGAGTAAATTATTGGTTATTTTCACTAATGCGGTTTCTGTACTGTGATGAGGCCTGAAACACTGAAACACTTCAAAAACATTGTTCGTCTGCAGAAAGGAGCATAATTGGGCAGAAACAACTTTTTCTAGTATTTTAGACATAAATGGAAGATTTGAAATAGGCCTATAATTAGCTAAGTTGCTGGGGTCCAGTTGTGGTTTCTTAATAATAGGCTTAATAACAGCTAGCTTGAAAGGATTTGGAACATGGCCTAAAGATAGAGAATAGTTGATGAGGTTAAGAAGAGGTTCTCCTATTACAGGTAGCAATTCTTTCAGTAATTTAGTTGGAATTGGGTCTAACATACATGTAGCTGGTTTAACATACATGTAGCTGGTTTAGAACCATTTATAAGTTTATCTAGCTCTTCCTGTTCTATGATTTTGAAGCACTGTAGATTATTTTGATTCAGTGGAATGTTTAATGGATCTGAAGTATAAGGCGGTGCCGAAAGTTTAACATCTTCTATTTTCTGTCTGAAGCCTTCTATTTTATCACAAAAAAAAATTCATGAAGTCATCACTACTAATTTGCAGTGGGACATTTTGTTCCAAAGATGACCAATTATTTGTTAATTTAGAAATGGTGTTAAATAAAAATCTAGGATTGTTATGATTATTTTCTATCAGTTTGCGGAGGTGCTCAGCCCTGGCGGATTGAAGAGCATCCTATAGCTGGACATACTATCTTTGTACGCAGTTCTAAAGACTTCTAATTTAGTGTTTTTCCACTTACGTTCCAGGGCACGGGTTGCTGTTTTAAGAGCGCGAGCATGACTGTTATACCATGGTGTAGTTTTATTCTCTCTAACATTTTTTAATTTGATGGGTGCCACAGTATTTAGTGTGTTAGTAAAGATAGCATCCATACTGCTGGTTACTACATCAAGGTCATTTGCGTTTGCATTTAGAAATAGAGAAAGATCAGGTAAGTTATTTGTGAATTCATCTTTAGTGGACAGGACGATAGTTCTACCAGGGCGATATATCTGTGCGGATCTGCTAATTTCAAGTAAACACAGCTTATATAGTAAGAGGTAGTGGTCTGTTACATCATCACTTTGTGGTATAATGTCTACGTCAATGACCTCAATTCCATGAGACAAAATTAGATCTAATGTATGCTTTAAGCGATGTGTTGGACCAACAACTTGCTTTATCCCAAGTGATTGTAGTAAACCTGTAAACGCGAGCCGTAATGTATCGTTAGCATGATCTATGTGGATGTTAAAGTCTCCTACAATTGGTATTTTATCAGTTTTAACTAGTAAGCCAGAAATAAAATCAGAAAACTCTTTTATAAAATTGGCATAGCGTCCTGGGGGTCTGTATATGGTGATTAAATTGAGAGATAACAGGTTTTAACATTAAGTGCCAATACTTCAAAAGAGTTATACATAAGTCAGTTTCTCTGATTAACATTAAGAATATCACTAAAGATTGATGCAACTCCACCACCACGACCAGTTTGACGAGCCTCATGCATATGTAAGAATCCTGAAGGAGTTGCTTCATTTAAACTAATATAGTCATTTTGTTTCTGGCAGGTTTCAGTGAGACAGAGTGCATTAAGATTGTTGTCTTTTATTATTTCATTAATGATGAGTGCTTTAGGTGCTAGTGACCTGATGTTTAGGAAACCAAGTTTTACAAAATTAGTATTTTCACTTTTTTTTTTCTGGTTTGATTCTTAATAGATTTTTTCTAGAGCACACAGTAAGTTTATTTCCTTATCTAATAATACGAGGAACAGACACTATGGGGTCTCTATGGGGTTAGCCAGATATGCATTACTTTGATTTAAGTGGGACGAGCAAGAGTCTATATGGCTAAAATGTGAATTTTCACTTACTAGTCAGACAGAACGAAGTAACTCCTCATTTCAGAAAGGCTTGAATAAACTCCACCACAAATACATCAAATAAACATACTTTTTTTTTTTTTTTTAACTATTTTTGACTAATGAGCTGTATTTCAGCTTCATTCTAGTCTGTCTTTGTCACTGTGCTGTTTATCTGATGTAACGCATGAGATGCAGACATGCAGGTGGGAACGGTGGGAGGGGAGAAGCAGCTCATTTGGATTTAAAGCCCCAGGCTACAAATGTATTCAGACAGCAAAATGGGCAGATTCTGGAGGCTATAATAAATTATCTGATGGATATTTTGAGCTGAAACTTTACAGACACATTCTGGAGACACCAAAGGCTTATGTTACATCTTGTAAAAGAGGTAAAATAGGTGCCCTTTAAAGAGGCAACCACCTACAACAACCACACAGACCTGGATGAATACACTGAAACTGTCAATGCCTATATCAATAAGTGCATTGATGATGTTACAGTCATCAAGACCATCACCACACGTGCAAACCAGAAGCCGTGGATGGCAGCACAGGTTTGTGGGCTGCTTCAGACCAGAAATGAAGCCTTCAGATCAGGAGACAAAGCAGCCCTTAAAACAGCTAGAGCCAACCTGTCCCATGGCATCAGGATGCAAAATGGTCATATGGCCAAAAAATCAATAATCACTTCACAGACAGCCGAGACACGGAGCCTGTGGCAAGCCATTCAGTCCATCACGGACTACAAGCCCCCAACACAGACCTGTAATGATGACGCATCCCTCCCATATGCACTCAACCACTTTTATTCACGGTTCAAAATGCAGAATGACACACCTGCACAAAAACTACCCTCAACCCCCAATTACCAGGTGCTCTGTCTGTCTCCAGCCGACGTGAGAAAGAGCTAATCTAGGATCAACCCACACAAGGCTGCGGGTCCTGACAACATACCTGGCCATGTTCTGAAGGACTGTGCTGCACAGTTGACAGATGTCTTAACAGATATCTTTAATACCTCGCTGAGACAGGCAGTCATCCCCACATGTCTGAAGTCCACTACAATCATACAAGTGCCAAAGAAATGATCTGTGTCCTGTTTAAATGACTGTCCCATAGCACTGAGTCCAATCATGATGAAGTTCTTTGAGAGGTTAGTCATGCACAATATCAAGACCAGCCTCCCAAATACACTCGACCCGCTCCAGTTTGCATACTGTTTAAACCGCTCTGCGGACGACACATTTTCCTCCACCTGGCTCTTACCCACTTACGAAATAAAAACTCTTATGTTAGAATTCTGGTGATCAACTGTTCATCAACATTCAACACAATAATCCCACAACAGCTCATTAATAAACTTAACGTACTAGGTCTTAACACCTCCCTCTGCAATTAAATCCTGGACTTTTTAACTGGAAGACCGTGTTGGCCACACGGCTCAACACCTTGAGCACTACCACACTGAGCACAGGTGCACCACAAGGCTGTGTGCTCAGCTCACTGCTCTTCACGCTGCTCACCTATGACTGTACTGCTATGTTCAGCTCAAACCACATCATCAAGTTCTTTGATAACACAAAACTGGTAGGTCTCATCAGCAACAATGATGAAACGCACTACAGAAGGGAAGTGTCACAGCTGGCTGAATGGTGTGCCACAAACAACCTCTCCCTCAAATGTAGAGAAGACAAAAGTAGTTGAGATGGACTTCAGGAGAAACTCCATTTACGACTCCCCACTGACCATCGACAGCTCGACTGTCGAGAGAGTCAGCAGCACTAAATTCCTGGGGGTGCACATCACAGAGGATCTCACTTGGACTACACACACCACGTCACTCTCCAAGAAGGCACAACAACGCCTCTGACGGCTGAAAAGGGCAGGTCTCCCTCTACCCATCCTCACCATATCCTACAGGGGAACCATTGAGAGCATGCTAACCAGCTGCATCACTGTCTGGTACTGGAACTGCAGTGCTGCGAACCGCAAGACCCACAGCACACAGTAAACACAGCTGAAAAGATCATTGGTGCCCTTCTACCCTCCATTCAGGACATTTTCCTCTCACGGTGCTCCAGCAAAGCTAGCAGTATTGTGAAAGACTCTACCCATCCCTTCCACAGTCTCTTTCAGCTGCTGCCATCAGGAAGAAGGTTTAGAAGTATTAGATCCTGCTCGGCAAGACTACTCAACAGAATCTTCCCACAGGCTGTTAGAGCCCTCAACTCAAAGCCCTCAAAGTCAAATTACCCCCCTCTGAAATCTCATCCACCCACCCTACCCCCTCCCTCCCCATGCATTCCTGAGTATGTACCATACAGGTAAGTGGGCTTAACAAACCACCTGTAGAAAAGACACCCTCTCATCTCTCTGACTCTTGCACCAGGTTGCACATTTGCACTATAGACACTTTCTTAATCACTCCATGTCTCTTGGAAACATTGTGCATTTTAAATTGTCCTTCATACAGGTGAGTGGGCTTGACAAACCACCTGTAGAAACACTCTTCTCTCGTATGCACCTGACACTTTATTTAAACTTAAATAATATTTAAATCTTATAAGGAAAATTATGTTTACTAAAAATGTACCACATCATGTTGCACTGCTTGCTTCAACCTTTAATACCTTTCTTGCACAATATCCTGCACAGCATTGTTCAGTCTCATGTAAAAGTACTTGTATAGCCTGTCTTATGTGTATAGTTAAGTATCTTATATGTTAGTTATGCATAGTTTTTTTTTAAAATAGCTTTTATGACCAGTGTTGTGTTTGTATTTATGATTAATTTATGTAACACCGCTGTCCTGCGAGACACGACATTTCATTCCTCTGTATGTTTACACATGTAGCGGAATGACAATAAAGCTCCACTTGACTTGACTTGACTTGAAATTTACCCAGATTTGGAGTCAAAAGGAGAAGCCAGGGTCCAAATCAGGGTCAGTTTACCAGGTGAGCAAGCGTGCTCAAGAGGGAGATGGGAGGAGTGAGGAAACTGACCAAATGAAATGTCGTGTGCACTTGTCACTCATGGCTAACTGAGGGAAAAGGAATGTAGGTAAGTACCAGTGTATTTGTGTGTGTGTATGGCATGTGTACCAGCGAGGCCGTCAGAGACAGTGGGGAGAAGTCTCACTTCTTCACAGTCAGACCTGCCAGTACAACAATTTTGAACTGAGACAGGCCCATAGAAAAAAATGCTTGAGTCAGCCAGAAGAGTTTTGTAGAGCTGGTACATCTGTGGCCCATTATCTTCTCATCAATGCTGAGACTGAGCCAAAAGTGCCACATTGTAGCCAGACCTGACCCAAAAGTGTTTGCTATCTGGGGGCTTTCTTCAAGCAATAGTACCTGATGTAAACAAAGAACTTGAGAACATTTTGAAGAAGTACAGGACTCAACAGCAAATTATCATCCATGTGAGGAAGAATGATTTTTGGCAAGAGTGGGGAAGAATGAAACATGCAACATGAGTGGACTGAATTACATTGACAACTTCAATCTGTCAACACAAATTGTCTGCATTTTTTGCTTTTAAATAAACTTGACTAAATGACAGTAGTGGTGCAGCAGTCCTCAATGAAGCAGCTCCTCCAAATTGGCATTAACCGCAATGCCTTCCCCTCTCCTACTAGCTTTTAAAGTATTTAAAGATGTTTGAGTGTAAGCAGGTGTCATTTGGTGACTATTTGTCCTTTGAATATCTGAATATTTTATACCACACGTTACTCATTATCTACACCGAAAATATTTTCCAGCTTTTATTGATTTTACAGAACTGCTATCAGTAGTAATCTCTGAATTTTACTATTTTACTATTTCTGATACTATTTTTTCTAATATTCACATTGATGATCCAGAAATCATTGCTGTTAAAGAACTTATGACAGTTTTTTTTTATCTGATAATGAACATTTTTATATCTGATATTTTTCTGACTCAACATGTACGTGGGACCCACACACAATCGTGGAGCTGAGGCGGGCCTGGGTCAGGAGGCACTGGTGGGTCAGACAACCTCAGTGAATAAGGAGGCTCTGGGTCAGGAGGCACTGGCGAGTCAGACAACTGTGGTGGTGGTGGCCATTCTTGTAGCTTAGGTGATGGTGACTCGGATCACAAACAGATTTAGGAACAGAAAAAATGACAGGAAGAGACTGGGGGCAGGAAGCCATCTTGTGAACTGGCAGCAGACTGGCAGTGACCATCTTGTGAGCTGATGAACTGACAGTGGCCACCTTGTGAGCTGGTAGACTAGAGGCAGCCGTCTTGTGGACCGGAGAACTGACGGCAGCCCTTTTGTATGCTAGCAAGCTGGCAGCGGCCATTATGTGAGCTGGTGGACTGGCGACAGCATCTTTGTGAGTGGGACCGTTGGTTCAGCGAGAAAGTGAGGAGTCATAAACATAGCAGGTGCTAGAGTGCTAGCAGACACCTCTTACACTGGAACAGCAGCGAGAGTGAGACCTGAAGAGCCGAGCTGGGGGAATACCACCAGTGAGCCACAGACATAAACACAGGTAAGTCCAGCATGGTACTTGTGATGTCAGCAATGGCAAGCCCTGCTGTGTACTGACTTCCCTGAAAAAATATTTAGGGTTTTTTCCTTCTTGCAAACCATAAGTGATAAGCCACTCATAAGCAGGGCATAATCCATTTATTGCAACATAGAAAAGTCATTTAGTCCATGTGGCATGAGGGTTTAGACTGTGCCTATACAAGTCCTTGAAAACGACATCTTTCCAGTCAAGGCAGTTATAAATGTCACAAAATTCAGCAGTGTATGTTTATAAAGTATCTGTTCCTTGCCGAAGATAGAATATTGCGTTTACAGGGTCCTCCATTATAAAGCTGCTGGAACACGTTTGACAAAGTCTTCTGATATGATGAGTGTGCTGACAACAGGGTAAAATTCTAAGTGCAGCTTTATAGAGATTGGTCAATATAAAGGGTAATCCACAGAGCATAATGCAGAAGACCGGAGAGGGGCTCAAGGCAGGCAGCTAAAAATCTTATACAGTGAAACATTCCAGAAACCACAAACAGCAGGGAAAACAAGGTTAACACTCAGAATTGCACAATAAACAATTAACTTTGGACTGTGGTGGAAACCAGAGCACCTGTAGGAAACCCACGCGGAATACGAGGAGAACATGCAAACTCCACACAGAGCTCAGCCTGGACTTGAACCAGCAACCTTCTTGCTGTGAGGCGACAGTGCTTACAACTGAGCCACAGTGCCACCCCATGATATATCCAATGCCTTGGTAATTTTTCTGTACCTTTCTCCTGACTGATATTTTCTAACAATGAGATCCCTCTGATGCTTTGGAAGCTCTCTGCACACCATGGCTTTTTCTGTGTCAGGAAATGTTAGGATAAACAGCTGAACTGGGTTAATCAAAGGTGCTTTAAATGATGACAGGTGTGTACTTACTCTTATTTAAAATGAGTTTGAATGTGATTGCTTAATTTTGAACACTGCCATATTCCCCAGTTATAAGAGAGTGTGCACACTTATGCAACCATATTATTTTAGTTTTTTATTATTAGTTCCCCATACTTAAAAGATTTAAGATAGTTTTTTATGAAGTAGTACAGGTTATAGTTTACATTAAGGATGGAAAAAGTTCAAAAATTATTATTGTGGTTGAATTTTTTTTACAACACAGAAACCTTGCATTTTAACAGGGCTGTGTAGACTTTTTATATCCATTCTCTCTCTCTCTCTCTCTCTCTCTCTATATATATATATATATATATATATATATATATATAATTGTATGTAAAAGTTTGGGCACCCCTCTGTGGCTGCATACTTATGTGCTCTTTCTTTATAAGAGAAGATAAAATCTGGTGAAATGCCATTCTGGTGAAATGGTGAAATGTCATTCGGTTTCTAGAGAAAGCTAGATAATGTCATGTTTTTCAGACAGCAGTCCGTAGTGTAGCAGTATTGAGAAAATAGGCTATGCAAAAGTTTGGGCACCCTCTCTTTTGTATGGATTTCAAAACCTGTAGTAAATTAATGTTGATTGATTACAACACAAAATTGATTTGAGTGACTCAGTGAACCTTAACAATCCCAACACAGGTGCAACCAATCATAAAAAAGGATATTTAAATAGCTGATTGCTAGTTGTGCTTCTCATTATTGTGAACTAGAAAGTAGCAACATAGGTATCGCAAAAGAACTTTCCTAAAGACCTAAAAACTAGGATAATTCACCAACATGAATTAGAGGAAGGATGCAAAAAGCTATCACAAAGGTTTAAAGTCTCTATCTCCAGAGTCAGAAATTTAGTAAGAAAATGGAAAGCCACAGGAACAGTTCTTGTGAAGGAAAGATGTGGTAGGCCAAGAAAAATATCTGAAAGGCAAAGACGAAGAATGGTTAGAATGATATACTAAAAAAATATACTGTGGAGAGATGCCTCAACTATAGGCACTTTGCATGGCTGAAAAAGAACACAGCATTCCAGGAAAAGACCATGCTCCCTACTGTAAAATATGGTTTAGGGTCAATCATGTTGTGCGAATGTGTGGCAAGCACAAGTACTGGAAACTTTGTCAGAGTTAAAGGTCGCATGGATTCCACCCAGTATCAACAGATTCTGAAGAACAATGTTCAGGAATCAGTCAAGAGGCTGAAGTTACAGCAGGGTTGGATGTTTCAGCAGGACAATGACCCAAAGCACGGTCACAGAGCTACCAAGGAATTCATGGTCAGACATGATACAATGTTCTAGAATGGCCAACCCAGTCCCCAGACTTGAACATCATCGAAAATCTATGGATTGATTTAAAAAGGGCCATTCATGCTTGGCACCCATCAAACCTGACTGAACTGGAGAAATTGTTCAAGGAAGAATGGTACAAAATCCCTTCAGCAAGAATTCAGGGACTTATCCTTGGCTATAAGAAGCGTCCACAGGCTTATATTACAGCAAAAGGTGGC
This sequence comes from Danio jaintianensis, assembly GCA_903798115.1. Taxonomy (NCBI): domain Eukaryota; kingdom Metazoa; phylum Chordata; class Actinopteri; order Cypriniformes; family Danionidae; genus Danio; species Danio jaintianensis. The sequence goes on along the minus strand of CAIGQV010017386.1, from coordinate 443,866 downwards.
TGTACAAAAAATTGATGTCATTATTCTGTTGGGGAGCCCACATTTATGCACCTGTCTGTTTTTGTTATGACTTAAATTGCATTGCATCTGTTGATTAAATAAATGTTATGTCAGAACTGAAATGTGGGTTTTTCCCTAGGGTATAAAAAATATCCAAATGAAATTGCTGATTTGAAAGGCCAGCAGGCTATGGCTTGCAATTCAAAAAAATTATCAGGGATGCCCAAACTTTTGCATAAAACTGTGTATATATACTCACTTACTGGATATATACTCACCGGCCACTTTATCAGGAACACCTTACTAGTACCGGGTTGGACCCCATTTTCCTTCAGAACTGCCTTAATCCTTCGTAGCATAGATTCAACAAGGTATTGGAAATATTTCTCAGAGATTTTGGTCCATATTTACATGATAGCATCACGCAGTTGCTGCAGATTTGTCGGCTGCACATCCATGATGCGAATCTCCCGTTTCACCACATCCCAAAGGTGCTCTATTGGATTGAGATCTGGTGATTGTGGAGGCCATTTGAATACAGAGAACTCATTGTCATGTTCAAGAAACCAGTCTGAGATGATTCGTGCTTTATGACATGCCACGTTATCCTGCTGGAAGTAGCCATCAAAAGATGTGTGTACATTGTGGTCATAAAGTGTAAATCATACTCAGGTAGGCTGTGGCGTTGACACAACGCTCAATTGTTACTAATGGGCCCAAAGTGTGCCAAGAAAATATCCCCCACATCATTACACCACCACCACCAGCCTGAACCGTTGATATAATGCAGGATGGATCCATGCTTTCATGTTGTTGACACTAAGTTCTGGCCCTACCATCTGAATGTCGTAGCAGAAATCGAGACTCATCAGACCAGGCAACGTTTTTCCAATCTTTAATTGTCCAATTTTGGTGAGCCTGTGTGAATTGTAGCCTCAGTTTCCTGTTCTTAGCTTACATAAGTGGCACCTGGTGTGGTCTTCTGATGCTGTAGCCCATAGCCGATCTTGTGCGTTCAGAGATGCTCTTCTGCATACCTCGGTTTTAACGACTGGTTATTTCAGTTACTGTTGCCTTTCTATCAGCTCAAACTAGTCTTGCTATTCTACTCTGACCTCTGGAATCAACAAGGCATTTGTGCCCACAGAACTGCCGCTCACTGGATATTTTCTCTTTTTTGGACCATTCTCTGTAAACTCTAGAGATGGTTGTGCATGAAAATCTCAGTAGATCAGCAGTTTCTGAAATACTCAGACCAGCCCGTCTGGCACCAACAATCATGCCACATTCAAAGTCACTTATATCACCTTTCTTCCCCATTCTGATGCTCGGTTTGAACTGCAGCGGATTGTCTTAACCATGTCTACATGCCTAAATGCATTGAGTTGCTGCTATGTGATTGGCTGATTAGAAATTTGCGTTAACTACCAGTTGGACAAGTGTACCTAATAAAGTGGCCGGTGAGAGTGTGTGTATATATATATATATATATATATATATATATATTGTGTCCTGCTTGTCACTGTATGTGGGCAGAGTAATACACAAGGGTGAAGAGGCTGTACTAGTGCTGTTATTTGCAGAATATCGCACGGCTATCAAGATTCAAGAACCTGACAGAACTGTTGTATAAATATATGTGTGTGTGTGTGTATATATATATATATATTGGTGTGACATCATTATGTTACTATAATATACATACATATACATACATACACCAAACATAATTTTGGGGGTGAAGCAAACGTTTAATAGGAAGTTGACCCAGCAGCACATTAGGTCAGGAAAATGACAAAAGCTTTAAAAGCTTGTTTTCATAATAAGACCATATAATTGTCATCGCTACAAAATCTGTAAAAAAATGTTTCATTTATTATTTTAATAATTTTATATTTTCAGTATTTGGTTTTATACTTCGTCCCATCCACCAAAACACAATTTGGGTGCATGGGACATTACTTAGAGGCTATGCTAATTAAAGGGTCATGAAACCCCCCTCTTTCAGTTCAAGTCTACCTCAGAATATTTTCAAAAAATGGTCCGATACGGGCGTGGAGCACTGTGAGCAGAGGGAGGAGTGACAAATGTCAGTTGGTGCCCATAATCAGACAAAAAAAAATCAGACACAAAACATGAGGAGACCCATGATTTTATAGTTTACAAATGTTAACATGAAAAGAAATAAACATTAAGTAATTTAATGCCCTGCTACATATACGATAGGTTATTTGTAATTACATATAACGTATATACATATAATATACGTCACGCTCCTGATGTGAAGTTTGCCAAGCATAGCGTGAGCGCACAAGCATCACCAAGAGCGCAACCTTCCAATGTCCCCTATGCCCTTAAATTACCATTACATGGTAATAATTAAAAATTTAGATCGGGGGTCGTAAAGTGCTTTTACCTAGCTAATATAGACTAGGGATTTTAGAATACGACAGTACGTTTGGAAGCGTGCCAGTCCCCGAAGGGGGAGGACGCTGCGGAGACCACATGCTACCCAAGAGGGGAGACTTGATGGCAATAAGAACATATGGACTAGCCCTATGGAGGGGGAGTGCTACATATGATAAGCTGGTTAGCGGGTAGGGAAGACACGGGTCCGCCTGGTCAGGGGGAACACTCCGTGGCTGAAATAGGCATATGGGATCACCATCGTGGACCACGCATAGCTGACACCGAGCCTCAGCATGTGGGTAGACCAAGAGTGGGCATACCAGACATCACACTGAGCCAGGCACCCGGCTCCTCCGCTGAGTCGGGTGCTGGGGGCCTTGGAGGAATTCTCTAGGGTTCGCCAAGTGGGAAACTTACTGGCAGAATAGAAAAAGCGCACGTATCTCCGGGTTAGGCAGCATGGCGCAGCAAGCGTTTTTGACACCGAGCTTAATTTCCTCCCCATTGACTGGTGTACCCAGTAATTGGGAGGAAACAGGCTCCACTCAACGATTTTAAAATCTCGCAAATGTGTTAGGTGTCACCCAGCCCGCAGTTCTACATAATCTGTTAAGAGGCGCTGCGTGCTCACGCCAAAAAGGAGGCACCACTTTTTTTTTTTTTAAGTGTGCTCTCTCTCCCAGGACACAGCTCGCCCTGGCACCTGAAGCGAGAGCGATGGCAAAAATTATAAAATGGACCAACCTGTGCTTTGATACGGCACTTCCCTTCTGCCGATCATAACAGAAAAGAGCTGCTTAAAGACGTATGCTCTACGTGTCACATTAAGCGCAGTGTGCAGACATAGCAATGAAAGGGCTGGGTCTGCCTCCTCCGCAGGCAGCGCTTGCAGGCTCACTACCTAATATAAAAGGTGCGATAGGAACCTTGGCACAAACTGAACCGGAGTCTCAGGTTAACGTGAGAGTAGGCCGGTCCGAATTCCTGGCACAATTCGCTGACCGAAAATGTCACCGGAATCCTAACCCTCCTGAATGATACCAACGCGACCAGCAGAGCTGCCTTTATGGACAGATTATAGATACTGTATCAAGTGGCTCAACGGGGATGGAATTAACCATCTCGCGCCACACGCCTCTGAGCTTTCCCAGCGCGCTACCATCCGCCGCCACAGAGATTGGGGATGACAGCATGCCAAACCTTCAGTGTGGAGGGAGACAGCCTGCACTCCAGCTATCCTGGAGAAAGAAAACAAAACACTAATCTGGCATGTCCGGGGTTCTTCTCAGAGAGAGGAGCTCCACACAACGAATAGACTCCACTACAGGACATAGGTTTGCATATACAGGGTGCTCTAGCCTGAGTGATGGTGTTAACCATCGACTGACAAGTCACCTAAGTCCACTGCCCTCTGTCTAGAAACCCTCCATGGGGTTCCAGAACGCTGCGCGGGTGCCCGTCCCAGAAAAAGGAGTGCTTCTTCTGGGGAATTCGTCACAGAGGGCCATCATGAGGAGTGTGAGTCCAGAAACTTGGGTCCGGTTGGGCCAAGGAGGCTCAATGAGCGAGACTCGCTCCTCGTCTTCCCGACCTTGCACAAAGTTTGTGCGCGCAGGCTCACTAGGGAAAAATGTATATTGTGTAAACCCGGGGCCAGCTGTGAGCCAGCACATTCTTGCAGAACAGGAAAAGCGGCTGGCGAAGGGCCGCTCGGGAGAAGCGGCAAGATGACCTGAGCTTCTCTGAAACGTGCCCATAACAGCTGGATTGTGCCAGGGTGGAGTCTCCATTCTCCCGGAAAGGTAACTGTTGTGAGAGCATGAAAGTTGGTACGGAAGAGCTTGTGTGGGATATGAACGGCGTGCAGCTGTTAAGCCGCATGACTCCGGAGGAGCAGATGGCGAGCGAGCTGAGACATGTGGCGGTAGCGCACATCAGCCAAACGGTTGATGTGCGCTATCGCAGCTGTGCTGGCCGTCCTAACCAACACGTGTGTCCCCTCCCGTACCGGTAGGAACGGGCGGAGAGCGAGAAAAACTGCCAACAACTCCAGGCAGTTAAATGCCAATGCAACTGAAGTCCGATTTACAAACCTGCAGCTGCATGCTCGATACACACAGCCCACCAGCCCGTACTGGAAGGATCCGTCAGAATGACAGCATGACTGGACACTTGTTCTAAGGGCACCCAGGCCCGTACAAGGCAAGGTCCATCCAGGGACTGAAGGTGCGGAGACACAGCATGGTGATGGACACCTGGTGCGTCTCCGCATGTCATGACCATCTGGGGACCCGATCACGAAGCCAGCGCTGAAGTGGTCTCATAAGAACAATTGAGCGGCGTGATAGCAGCTACAAATGTCATATGCCCAAGGAGCCTCTGAAAAACTTCAGTGAGACCACTATAACTGCTGAATTAAATGGACAGGGCAGCACTAGCTCGGCGCACTAAAAGCACTCCGTGATAGAGACCAGGTCCAGCTCCAATCCGAGATGAGAGAATCTCTGCCCGGGGGAGAGCTTGCTCATTCTCGGTTGACCCGAAACCTCAACAGACCGAGGTGCTGTAGCACCAGTTCCCTATGCATAATCGACTAGTTCAAAGATCTGAAAAAAAATCCCCAGTCAATGAATAATCAAAAAATGCCGATGCACGTGTGCCGAAGAGGCACAGGGCATCCTCCACGCATGGAACAGGGAGAGCCCGAAGGGGAGGACCATTTACTGCCATGCTCGGCCCCTGTCGCACACCGGTAAAAACACTATTATGAAGAGGGAGAGAGCGAGACATGGAGTGACCATCCTTCAGGTCTATAGCTGCAACCAATCCTACGGACGGACGCACTGGGGGATGCGTTTCTGCATGAGCATCTTGATCGGCATCCTGAACAGATGACAGATCAAGACGCGCAGATAGGATTGTATCCTTGCTCGATTGTATCCTTCGCCAGGAGGATAACAATCTTCTCACTCGAGACAGGGGTGGCATAGCGATGACTGCTTAAATACACACCCGTGAACTCGGGAGGCCAACAGCGAATTGAAATGCATAGCCGAGTCTGACCATCTGTGTGAGCTAATACGACGGGCTGAGCAGTGCCAACCAGGCTGACAGAGTCCGAACGAGCAGCATCACCGGAACGATCGCTGACATACCCGCAGAGAGGCAAAGAGATTGACTCTTACCTTCCTCCCAGGATCCTGCGGAGAGGCTGGAGGTGCGAGAAAGGAGCTCATCCTCTGGCGCCCTCAAAGCCTGTGGCGAAGTGCACCAAAGCTGAGAGCTGGAAGTCAGCGCGTCCCATGCTGGCAACAATTGGGCTTCCACACCCAGAGGGAGGAAAAGCCGCTCTTTTTGGATCACTACATTTATTTGCGGGGGAGCCTCGGCCCTCCACCGGGGAAAGAACGGTTCTCATCCTCTCCAACCGGCCTGTCTCAGGTTCGCTTCGTGGTCCGATTACCGGACTTAACAGCGACCTGTGACGGGAGCGTCAACTTCTTGCAGGGAGGCTCGGCACGTTCACTAGCCAGTGGAACGGGCTGTGACGGCGGAGCGTTTTGTAGCCGCGGGAAGAGCGCTCTCGGCGAGGAACAGCCAGCGCGGATGTGTCCGGTAGGGGAGCAGTCTTCCGAGCCCACCAAGAGATGACCTGCTCCATCGCGCATGGCTAATTTCTCACCACCGAGGACTCCTGGGTAAAGTCCCTGACAGTGTCGCCGAGTAGGCTTGCCTGGGATATGTGTATGCCAAGAAAGCGTACTTTGTCGGCACGGCGCATATCTGCCAGGGTAAGCCAAGGGTGGCATTTCCGGACCACTGTGTGGCCATCGTCCTCCCCAGGGCACGGGCGGTCGACTTGAAGATCATGAGAGCATAGTTGACCACTGTGCGTTGCTTACGCATAAGCCTGGGGAAGAACCGCCCCTGTGCAGCACAGCCAGGTGCCGTGGTGCAGGGCAGAAGTGGCATGGCCCGCAGTGGTGTGCGTGTCTCTGGCCATGAGAGACACAGATAACCCACTCGCCTTGGACGGGGGTCTCAGCTTACTCCTCCAGGTGGCAGTGCCCACCACCTGAGGAATAGCTTCGTACCCACTGGCCGCCTCGCCATCAGGAGAGGTGAAGGCTTGCTGTGCGCCCCTGGGAAGAAGGGGACGAAAGCTGGAAGATTCATCTTACATCAGCCCGCATGCCACACCCTCTAGTAAGACTGGGGGACAAGCCATCTCCAGGCACAACGCCGAAGCAGCCCAGGAAGCGCAGCCATCATATCTGACTCGAGAACCGTGACTACGCATCGCACCCGTAGGATGGTAACGGGCCCGGTCTGTCATCTGACCATGACAGCTTGCCCTCCAATGTCACGATGGGCGTCTGATCTCTGGTGTCATCAAGCGGAGGCGCAGGCATCCCGGGGGATGAACCGCACAACCACTCGAAGCTTGGATGGGGCGCGCTGTGGAGGAGTGGGGGGTCCGCGGGCCCAGAGGCGACGGAAAACCCCCACTGTGATCCTCAGATCTGCCCGTGTGCTAACCGCTTTCACGGGGAGCAGAGGGGGTGGCTTGGAAGCCGCGATCTCAGCTGTGCAACAGCCATGTCCTTACAGCGAGAGCATGAGCTGTCCACAAGCACCGCATCGACATGCTGGACCCCCAGACCTGTGATGCGATACCTGTGCCCATCATCCGGAGATAGAAACTACCGCATCCAGAAACGCACAGTCTCGTGAGAGTCTCTGAAAGCTAAATTCTAGTGCTCGCTTCTCAGCTGGCAGCTTATATAGCTTATATAGCAGTTTATATAGCAGTAATCACTGTCAGCTGTGGACCTGAGCTCTGCCAATTCATTTTGGCATTCATTGGCCCGTTTTCATACTCTTCAGAGTGATTGGTCGTCTGACGTACTCCCATATGTCCGGTTCCAGACACACGTTGGAGTTCCCATATGAAGGGGAACCACAATTTGTTATGTCATTATAAAGATAATAATGTTTATATAAACACTATAAATGGAGAGGACTACTCTCCTCCTGAATCCCCGGGTCTGAATGCAGACACAGTGATAGCAGTGCAGCAGGTCTCTTGCCATGCCTTTTTCAACCATTAACCCTGCCAGTGATCTGTATGGATGGTAACAAACTCAACTGATAAAAGACAAAGTCTGCCATTCTCCAATTCTCGAACAGCCCTCTCGACAAAAATGCTTGCTGCACGCAAACAGCTTGGCTGTATCGGTAGCCAGGACAGCATCACGGGGAAAGCCATGCAAATCCCGGACCCTTCATGAACGGCTAAATACTGCGTGCCATGCACGGCCGCGGTCTCACAGCTTGGCAGGTCTGTCATCGGAGAGCACGTGCTCTCATGAATAATTAAGAAGCAGGGTCTTCTCATAGGATAAGAAAACTCAGCTATGAATAATAATGAGAAACCGACATGTCATCACTGGACAGGCAGATTTTGATACTGCCCCAATAGTGATTTTCAACCTGGAAGATGAAATTATCTGACAAAAGCTTAAAATGATTCAGATTTTTCCACAAAGCTGTTAGGTGCTCACATTGTTTTAATTGATGCTCAACACACAAATCTGTTAAAATCTTTAAAAAAGTACTTAAGGGTTTCTTGAACCTTTAAGCATATGAATAACCTTTCAATAGAAAAAAATTGTTTTTGCTGTATATATTCCTCTTCATTTGTGCAATCTCTAGTCAACCTCAAAATATTTTTTTACAGTGGGACACAATATTTATGTTTCAATCAGGTTTGTGTGATACAACAGCTATGATAATTTACCCTAATACACCAACCAAACCTAACACTAAGTTTAGTTGTAATACAATATATAGCTAACATCTTCAGTATTACAAAAATGTATCATTTGTTGGGCTGATATTTTTAATTCATAGCAAAAATTCAATAATTGTCCCAACCACCCTTATTCACCTTATGTCAAATGCTGTAGTACTGTACAATAATGGTTCAGCTAACAAAACTGACAGTACTAACCAACAGGTGGCAATGTGGCACAATTAATAAATTCTATCATATAACACATAGAAATATATGGGGAAATTGTGCTACAAAAAAGTTAGCAAGAAAAACTGCTGCTATGCACTATACATTTCATCGTGGTATAGAATACAATAATATAGATCCATACAAATACATCTTACATGTTTTGTAATTTTAAATGGTCTAATATTTTTAAAAAGTTGTCCAAATATAAAATAAAAACTACTTTCATTCATTCATTTTTTGATAAAATAATGTCTTCTGTTCTTCAAAACATTACAATGACAAAACTGCAAGTCAGAATTTCTTGGCATCATGTCAGCACTCCTAAATACCAAAGACCTTACTCGACAACTTTAACGTAGACCCCTTTTGCATACTGTTTTTTTGAAGTGGTCAAACATTTCAGTTGATGACATCACTTCCTCCAGTGTCTTTATTCTGTTCATCACCTGTGTTTACTCAGAACAGGGGCATGCAACATACAGAAACAGCATGAATCATATTCTCCCAAGTTTCCTACTTACATTTATAGTTCTCACAGGTAATGTATTTTATCTAATTACTGTTTTGTCACAACAACAGTAATTAAACCATCTTTTCTTGGCACTGTGTTGTTAAATCTGTCACTTATTTGTCTCTTCACAGCTTCTTCTCTTGGTAACACTGTTCACCAGACTCCATCTATATCATTTAAGACCCCAAATGAATCAGCTGTCTTTATATGTACACACAACATAGCAAGTTATTTTCAAATTATGTGGTACAAGCAGACTAAGGGAAAGCTGGGACTTAAACTAATGGGATTTCTTAATGGTGAAACTGACAACAAAGAAACAGAATTTAGCAACAAGATAATTCTGGATGGAAATGGAAGAAGAAATGGCACTCTGACTATCAAAGAGCTCACACTGAGTGACAGCGCTGAGTATTTCTGTGCAGCATATGACACACTGATCAAAACTCCCTTTGTCTGATACAAAATCCTGCCACAGTCACACTGAGAGTTTATGCAGTCTGTTTGAGCCTCAACTTTAATTCTTTACCAATAAATTCTGGATTCTGGATAATAGGCATTAATAATTGGTAGTGTTTCACTGTTTTTCACACTTGCTCATTCTAAAGTCAGATAATTTGAAAGATTGCTTATATGAGAAAATGTAAAAGTTTAATCCCTGTTTATACGGTTTTGTGTATTTCAGGAAAAACCTATGATGTCATATCCTGTAACAGATCAGATCTGCATTTAAAGGTTGGGACTCAGTGTACACACCATAATTCAACATGACTAGAAGTATTATTTCATTGCTACTGTTGCTGCACTGGAGCAAAGGTATCTAAAACATTTAGCAAATAAACAGGTTATATTTCATTCTGATAAATGTAATTAATAATTTTCCACAGGCACTGCAGGTGAAGATGGTGTTTTTCAAAACCCTAAAATTATTTGGAAACCAAAGGAGAGTTATGCTGAAATGAACTGCACACACAATAAGGGTCAGTCTTACTACCAGATGTACTGGTACCGGCAGCGTCCAGGAGAGACCATGAAACTAATAGTATTCACTATGGCTAATTCAAAACCAGACTTTGGAGATTTTGATGAGAAGAAATATGATGCTCCTAAAGAGAATTCTATAAGTGGATCTCTCACAGTGAAAAATCTACAGCCTGATGACTCTGCCATATATTTCTGTTCAGTGAGTGAACACAGTGCTTTAAAAGCTGCTGATGATGTGCAAAAACTGTGTGTGCATAAAGATAATACAATAAGAGCATTAGCCAACAGATGGCAGTTTGGTTCAGCAAATATCCTGCATGTCAGAACAGTCAAACTGAGCTTAAACAATTAGGTGTTTGTACTGGGATGAACTTTATAGTCTAATGATGCCATTGATGGTATTCATAGATGTCCATTAGCCAGTGGTAGTTCTAGATCAACATTCTAGAATTCGATATAAACCAATCCAACATTGGTGGCTTTACAAAACTTGTTCTCTGATGAGAAAATGGATTTTTAGCCAAATTAGTTTTTTTGGCCAGTATAAACTCTGGAGAGTTGTACAGAAAAATACATCTTAAAAGAGACAAGTTTTAACCAACAAGAAGAAAAAGTGCAATGAATAAACTTCAGCTTCATTTTTATTCTGAATATATGCATATTGAATCACATTTCATATTGTATCTTTACGTCACCAGTTAGAGACCAATGTAGCTGACATCACATCCTTTTGCTTCCTTCTGTGACTTTAAATCAATGGAGCAACACTTGCTGAAAGAAACCATCATGTGCTTGTTCACTAGGGTAACATTTCTAATGATGTTTACAGGTACAAATATGCACTTCATTTCCACAATGTGTAAATAGTTTTAGTCTGAATGGTTTTATTAACATTTCCCCCCACTACAGCTGTTTGCCTTGGTGAAACTGTTCACCAGACGCCTGGCAACTTCATCAAGAATCAAAGTGAATCTGCTGATGATCACATGTACTCACAGAATACAGAACTATGACCAACTGCTGTGGTACAAGCAGGACACATTTGGCTTGAAGTTGATGGGATATCTTTTTTTGGATCAGAATAAAGAGCCTGAATTTGAAAACAAGATCCACCTTGAGGGAGATGCAAAGAAAAATGGCCCTTTGACTATCAAGAACCTCACAGGGACTGACAGCGCAGTGTATTTTCTGCGCAGCATATTATACACAGGGATCTAAATCACCTCTACCTAATAAAAAAACCATCTGATAGACAGCTTGATTCAGAGGAAAGCATATTATTTTCATATGTCTCTTCACGCCTGTAGTTTTTGATTCAGTGCCAGTATTACACACAACGCCTGAAGGTCAAGTTTTGTTTTGACATTGTGTACAGTAGCATTATATGTGTACAGTAGCATGTTGATATTGTCACTGTATTGCAGGTGTGCTCAACCATGTTCCTGGAGATCTACCTTCCTGCAGAGGTCAGCTGCAACTTTGATCAAACTCAACTGTCTTTAATTACCAAATGCTCCTTCAGATCCTACTTAGTTGGTTTAGTTGTCTTTGATAAGGTTTGGGGCTAAACTCTGCAGGAAGGTAGATCTACAGGAACAGGTTTGAACACCCCTGCTGTCTTAGGTAAGTTTTCCAAACAATTTTCTTAGCAACATATGAATTGCATAAATGTTGCATATGTAAAAACATATAAAATAGCATTCTGTAATTCAGTTTCATGTACATGTCAGGGAACATAACAAAGAAACAGGAGTGAATGATTGTAAAAGAGGTTTATTTAAAACAAAGTAATCAAAAGAAACACTGATAAGTTCAGAAAACCGAAAACAAAACTGAATAATATTAACTGGTATAAAGGAAAGTTATAGTAAACTTTTTTTTATAGTAAAACTCGTGCTACCCACTGCGCCACCGTGATGCCCCATGACAAACAAGCAAAAATAAAAAAAATCAGTAAGGAGCAAACACTTCACACCAATTCAGAAAAACTAAATTGTAAACAATCAATACTGCGCTTATAAACTTTAATTATGTAATGCAAGAGAATATAATGATTTTGTAGATGAAGGCACTGGCTGTTTTGTTGTAGCAAAACAATTCACATTATGGTAAACTGCTTAATGTAAACCCCTGGGAGAATATTGATTAAAGCAATTGTTAAATAAATATGGTGTCAAACATGTCAAAAAAATTTTTTTATCTCCTAACTTCACAGTTTGTTTATGGCAATTAACTGAAGCAATTACAAAACCTCTGGGTAGGAGGCACTAAAGGCCCTTACTAGAACGTGTTTTCAAATACTTGGGGCAGTTGTTTTGCGATGCTTATTGAGGTATGTTTTTTCCTCCACATATTTCTACAGTCTAATCAACATGATCAGAGTTCTTCTTCTAGTCTCACTACTGTGGCTTACAGGTACAGGTACATATTTCATAATATATATTTTACACTAATGCAAGTTTTTTTTTTCCTTTTTCCTTTTTCTTTTTACTAATAACAGTACAATAATGCAGTACAACTAGTTATTGTTTCTTTTTACAGGTTCTGTTGTCAATGGCAGTGTTCAACAAAGTCCCCCAAATCTAATTAAAAACAAAAGAGACTCTGCAGAACTTGTATGCTCACACAACATACCATCCTACACAATGATCTTCTGGTACAAGCAATCACTTAGTCATGGATTTACATTACTGGGATACACCTGGAACAAAAATAATTTCCAATAGGTCAATTTAAGTAAAAAAATCTATTTGGATGGAGATGGAACAGTGAAGGCTTTTTTAAGAATCAAAGATCTTGAACCCAGTGACAGCACATTGTATTACTGTGCTGCTAGTTTACACAGTGATCTGCCGTCATGCTACAATACAAAAAACTGCTGCAGAATTAACCACACCACATCATTTGCACCTGCTAAAGGGCTTGCTTGTTCCTTGCTAATACTTGCATCCTGTTTATTTGAGATGCACACAGTACTTGTGGTCTAAAGATAAATTCTCACTCACTCATTTTTCTGCTTTATCAAGAGTCACCACGGTGGAATGAACCACCAATTACTCTGGCATATGTTTTACCAGCAGATGCTCTGTCGCAACCCAGCACTGAGAATACACCCACACTCTCTCATTCACACACTATGGTAAATTTAGTTTATCCAATTCACCTATAGCGCATGTCTTTGGACTGTGGGGGAAACCAGAGCACCAGAAGGAAACCCACACAAACACAAAGAGAACATGCAAAGTCCACACAGAAAGGCCTCCTGGTCAAGCCTATTTAGCTAATTATTATTAGTTCTCCCTTATTGTTCCATAATCAACAATCATCTATACAGGCATTTAGTGTAGTAGACACATATACATGAGTGAATTGAGTGGACGCCTATGAATCATGGTATATATATTCATCTTGCTATACATCTTGCTTTACACGTCACTCTTAAGCACATCCAGTCACATCCTGTTCAACAGCTGAAGGTTGTGTGTTGTTAGACAGAAGAAACAACTTAGGCTATATTCAAGGTCTCAACATGAGTAGAATCTTAATACCAATATTAGTGTATTGGTGGCAAGGTATCCAGACGTCTTCACAGTTTCTTCTTTACACTTACAGTATATCACTATTCTCATGTACTGTATTTTTGCACAGGTACCTCGGGTGGAAGTGATGTTTTACAAAGTCCTGCTGTTCTTTATGAACTAAAGGGTAAATCTGCTCAAATCAACTGCACACACACCAAAGGTTCAGCCTACAGACAGATGTACTGGTACAGACAGCGGCAAGGACAAACGATGAGACTCGTAGTGTTCACAACCTCTTACAGCGATCCAGATTATGGAGATTCTGAGCCAAACAAATTTTTGGCCAACAAAAAAATTCCTGATAATGGATCGCTGACTGTGAAGAATCTGGAGCCAGAGGATACTGCCATATATTTCTGTTCAGTGCGTGAAGACACAGTGTTTCAAACTTTGGAGAGAGATGAGCAAGAACAACATCAACAAAAACAGATAAATGAACCAGCAGGGGGCAGTGTGGGTAAACAATTATTCAAGCAATTTGCCATGTATTTGCATTCCACTCATGCCTTTAATTCACAGCAGAAGCATTTAAAGGAAAGCCATGATGACAACATTTCTAACTGTATCTGTATCTCTACTGATGTTTACAGGTAATGTAATGACAACAATGTACACATACACAATGTACAGATATTTTAGTATATGAATACACACTATTTTACACCTTTTTTCTCCACAGTTGCTTGTCTTGGTGAAACTGTTCACCAGACACCTGACAACTTCATCAAGAATCAAAGAGAATCCGCTGTGATCACATGTACTCATAAAATACCAAATTATAACAGAATATTATGGTACAAACAAAGTCCAGACACATTTGGCTTTAAATTGATGGGACTCCTTAATTTTAATGATGAGAATAAAGAGCTGGGATTTGACAACATCAAATTGAAAGGAGATGCAAGAACAAATGGCACTTTGACAATCGAGAACCTGACAGTGACTGACAGCGCAGTGTATTTCTGTGCAGCATATTACACAGTGATCACAAGTGTCTCTGTCTAATACAAAAACCTTTTAAATGTCTTGATTCTCTCCACACCTGTGGGATTTGATTCAGTGCCAGAAATGCAAGAGACAAAATTATGACCTTTTTTTCTTGCAATTCCAAGTTTACATGTCACCGTTTCTAAATGTTCCTTCATAATTTAAATTCTGAGTTTATATCCCGCAATCACCTTTCATTTTCATACACAATTCATTTTAATGGTTTTCTCAAACTTCCTAATAAAATTCTCTTTAGTATGCACCCATCTACTGATCTACTTGTCAGTGCCCCCAGAAGTGACATCACTTCCTACAAGCATATTCCTGCATTTAATTTAAAGTATTATCAACCAGCACATGAAGCAAACATGACCAGGATGCTTATCAGTGTTTATATTTGTCTTGCAAGCCTCACAGGTAGTAAAATCAAATGTTTTTGTCATTGTCATTAATTATAGAGTTTAACACAGATTACAAAATACTGTATATTTTCTCTAATTACAGTTGCCTGTCTTGGTAAAACTGTTCTACAATCCCCTGATGACCTCATAAAGAACCAAGCTGAATCTGCTGTGATTGTATGCACACAAAACATACCAAGTTATGATCGTATTCTTTGGTATAAAAAGAAGCAGAACACAATGGACTTTAAGTACATTGGGTATCGTTTATATTCAAGTGACCAACTAGAGTCTGAATTTGAAAAAAAGGTTGACCTGAATGGAGATGGAAGTAAAAATGTAACCATAACTGTCAAGAACCTCACAGCGACTGACAGCGCAGTGTATTTCTGTGCAGCATATTACACAGTGATCACCATCACCTCTGCCTAATACAAAAACCTGTCATATGAAAGCTTCAGCTTATCTAGCTATGTTTCCATCCACCTATTTTTATGCAGATTTTTGATATGCGCATAAAAAAACGGTTGATGGAAACGCCAAGATGCGCATACATTTTGAAAATGCGCATAAAAATCATATGCGCATAACTGAGTAGGACAAACTTTTTATTCGATAAGAAAAGATGCGCATAAACTGCGATGGAAACACTTTTACAAAACAAATTCCAGTATGCGCATTAAAAAGGTAATGTGATTTTGTTATAAGAGATCATGTGATGATAAAAATGTGTGTGAATGGACAAACCGGTAGGCTGAGCACATTGTAAAACATCTGAAATGTTGTTTTGGTCATTCTAAAATGCTGTAACCGTTTCAGTATTAGTGTTATTATATTATTAATGACCTCCAGAATCAAGAGCGTCTGTGCTCCGCGTCTCACGCCTTCAAACGCCACTGCGCGTTCACTGCGCGTCAGGATTGCCTTCTGAGGCGCAAGTCATTTATTAAATGAAGAAAAGCTTCACTCAGCTTCTCCTACCACAGCAAATTCCGTTTTTACTGTTTATATTTGGCGCCAGATAATCAGGAAGTGACGATTTTGTTTGCTTTGACTCAGTGGATGGAAACGCTGCTATATTCGCACGTCTTTTATGCGATAATCCAGTTTTGTGCATAAAGTTAATTCGCATTTTTGGATGGAAACATAGCTAGTGACTGCAATAACAAATTCATAATCATGCTACACCTGAACGTTTGCGATTTTCAGGACCAGAAATAAAGATATACATTGTAGTGCAAAAAATATATAGATATTTTTACATTAATAAAATACAGGATTTTATTTAAATAAGCCTTTAGAATGCCGCAGCTTGTCTTGTCTTCAATGAGCCCAAGAAAGCCCATATAACACCTCTCTTTGCATTAATTATCGGTCAAAGCTCAGACCAAGTTCAAATAATCGATGCTTGCTTACAGAACAGCTACTGGCACTACCCCATCTTACCTCCACCTGCTCCTGAAGGTCTACATTCCATTCAGGAGCCTCCTGTCAGGGAGTAAGCACTGCCTTGTGGTACCATCGCAGATCGAAAAAAAATTAACCCAGTCAATGAATAATCAAAAATGCCAATGCGCGTGCGTCGAAGAGGCACAGGGCATCCTCCACGCATGGAACAGGGAGAGCCCGAAGGGGAGGACCATTTACTGCCATGCTCGGCCCCCGTCGCATACTGGTAAAAACACGGTTATAAGGAGGGAGAGAGCGAGACATGGAGTGAGCGTCCTTCAGGTCTATAGCTGCAACCATCCCGCGGACGGACGCATTAGGGGATGCGTTTCTGCATGAGCATCTTGATCTGCATCCTGAACAGATGACAGATCAAAACGCGAAGATAGGATTGGTATAACCCACCGCTCTCTGGGTACGATGAAGTGGGGGCGTACACCCACTCTTCATCTCGGCTGGAGGGACCGGCTCGATTGTATCCTTCGCCAGGAGGATAACAATCTTCTCACGCGAGACGGGTGGCATAGCGATGACCGCATAAATACACACCCGTGAACTCGGGAGGCCAACAGTGAATTGAAACGCATAGCCAAGTCTGACCGTCCATGTGAGCTACTGTAATGGAACGTGCTGTGACGGAGGAGCATTTTGGAGCCGCTGGAAGAGCGCTCTCGGCGAGGAACAGCCAGCGGGCCCGGTGGGGGAGGAGTTTTCTGAGCCCACCAGGAGATGACCTGCTCCATCGCGCACGGCTGATCTCTCACCACCGAGGACTCCTGGGTAAAGTCCTCGATGGTGTCGCCGAGTAGGCCTGCCTGGGATATGGGCACACCAAGAAAGCGTACTTTGTCGGCGTGGCGCATATCTGCCAGGCTAAGCCAAGCGGTGTGGGCTCTGGCACAGACACAGATAACCCACCCGCCTTGGACGGGGGTCTCAGCTTACCCCTCCAGGTGGCGGCGCCCACCACCTGAGGAATAGCTTCGTACCCACTGGCCGCCTCGCCATCAGGGGAGGTGAAGGCGGAAGCGCACGAGGCGGAGAAAAAACGCCCTCTATGCCAGAGTGCGCTGGACGGAAGAAGTGGACGGGAGCTGGAAGATTCATCTTACATCAGCCCGCACGCCACACCTCTAGTCGGTCCGGCGGTGAGACTGGGGCACAAGCCATCTCCAGCCACACCACCGAAGCAGCCCAGGAAGCGCAGCCATCATGTCTGATTCGAGAACTGTGACCACGCATTGCACCCCGTAGGATGGAAGCGAGCCCGGTCTGTCATCTGAGCATGACAACTCGCCCTCCGATGTCGCGATGGACATCTGATCTCCGCTGTCATCAAGCGGAGGCGCAGGCATCCCGGGGGATAAACCGCACAACCAGTCGAAGATTGGATGGACCGCGCTGTGGAGGAGTGGGGGGTCCGCGGGCCCAGAGGCGACGGATAAACCCCCACTGTAATCCTCAGATCTGCCCGCGTGCTAACCGCTTTCACGGGGAGCAACGGGGGTGGCTTGGAAGCCGCAATCTCAGCTGTGCAACAGCCATGCCCTCACAGTGAGAGCATGAGCTGTCCGCGAGCACCGCATCGACATGCTGGACCCCCAGACCTGTGATACGATACCCGTGCCCATCATCTGGAGATGCACAGTCAGAATAGCGTCTTGAAAAAGACGTGTTGATTGACTGTGTTGCTCTCTTAGGGAATCTGCTCTTTTAATGGAAACTGCTCTTTTGTGCACACCAGCAAAACGCCCAGGGGACAGGAAGCCCAGATCGACCGCCGCTGTCGTGTCATCTCCCACACTGGTGAGTAAACTGGTTTCAGATTTGAAATCAGGTTGGCAGATAGAGTGTCTTCAGTCTCGTGAGAGGCTCTGAAAGCTAAATTCTAGTGCTCGCTTCTCTGCTGGCAGCTTATATAGGCTAATCACTGTCAGCTGTGGAGCTGAGCTCTGCCAATTCATTTTGGCATTCATTGGCCTGTTTTCTTACTCTTCAGAGTGATTGGTCGTCTGAAGTACTCCCGTAGTCTGTTAACAGACGCACGTTGGAGTTCCCATATGAAGGGGAACGAAGGGCAAACATGATGAGCACTTTCCTTTGTATATCTGTATGTCTGCTTTGGCTAATAGGTCAAATAAAATGTGGAACACATTGTGATTAATGTTCATTAAAATTCCATTTCCATGATCATTTTATGTCTAACATAATCAGTCACAACAACGTACAGTGCATCCTGAAAATATTCATAGCGCTTCACTTTTTCCACATTTTTTTAAGTTTCAGCCTTTTTCCAAAATGGATTAAATTAATTTATTTCCTCAAAATTCTACACACAATACCCCATAATGACAATGTGAAAAAAAGATTTTCTGAAATTGTTGCAAATTTATTAAAAATAAAAAACCTAAAAAATCACATGTACATAAGTATTCACAGCCTTTGCTGTGAAGCTCTAAATTGAGCTCAGGTACATTCTGTTTCCACTGATCATCCTTGAGATGTTTCAGCAGCTTAATTGGAGTTGACCTGTGGTAAATTCAGTTGATTGGACATGATTTGAAAAGGCATACACCTGTCTATATAAGGTCCCAGGGTTGACAGTGCATGTCAAAGCACAAACCAAGCATGAAGACAAAGGAATTGTCTGTAGACCTCTGAGACAATGGTCTCGAGGCACAAGGCTGGGGAAGGTTACAGAAAATTTCTGCTGCTCTAAAAGTTCCAATTAGCACAGTGGCCTCCATCATCCGCAAGTGGAAGATGTTTGGAACCACCAGGACTCTTCCTAGAGCTGGCCGGCCATCTAAGCTGAGTGATCGGGGCAGAAGGGCCTTAGTCAGGGAGGTGATCAATAACCGATGGTCACTCTGTCTGAGCTCCAGCGTTCTTCTGTAGAGAGAGGAGAACCTTACAGAAGGACAACCATCTGTGCAGCAATCCACCAATCAGGCCTGTATGGTAGAGTGGCCAGATAGAAGCCACTTCTTAGTTAAGGGCACATAGCAGCCTGCCTGGAATTTGCCAAAAGGCATCTGAAACAAAATTCTCTGGTCTGATGAGACAAAAATTGAACTCTTTGGAGTGAATGCCAGGCGTTACGTTTGGAGAAAACCAGGCACCAGGCTAATACCATCTTTTCAGCAGCAGGAACTGGAAGACTAGTCAGGATAGAGGGAAAGATGAATGCAGCAATGTACAGAGACATCCTGAATGAAAACCTGCTTCAGAGTGCTTTTGACCTCAGACTGGGGCGACGGTTCATCTTCCAGCAGGACAATGACCCAAAGCACACCGCCAAAATATCAATGGACTGGCTTCACAACAACTCGGTGAATGTTCTTGAGTGGCCCAGCCAGAGCCCAGACCTAAATCCTATTGAACATCTCTGGAGAGATCTGAAAATGGCTTCCCATCCAACCTGATAGAGCTTGAGAGGTACTGCAAAGAGGAATGGGCAAAAATTCCCAAAGACAGGTGTGCCAAGCTTGTGGCATCATATTCAAACAGACTTGAGGCTGTAATTGCTGCCAAAGGTGCATCAACAAAGTATTGAGCAAAGGCTGTGAATACTTATGTACATGTGATTTTTCAGGTTTTTTAATTTTTAATAAATTTGCAACAATTTCAAAAAATGCTGTTCTCCAGACCCCTGATGACCTCCTGAAGAAAGAAGATGAATCAGCTGCAATCATATGCTCTCTGCAGGACACCAGCCAAATACTCTGGTACAAACAGAGTGAAGACACGGCTGGCC
Source organism: Danio jaintianensis (assembly GCA_903798115.1). Taxonomy (NCBI): domain Eukaryota; kingdom Metazoa; phylum Chordata; class Actinopteri; order Cypriniformes; family Danionidae; genus Danio; species Danio jaintianensis. The sequence goes on along the minus strand of CAIGQV010017386.1, from coordinate 423,762 downwards.
TGAAGCTGATGGGATGCTTTCATTTTAACAAAGAACTGATGGGGTTCTTAAATTTTTTTGATGAGAGCAAAGAGCCTGAATTTGAAAACAAGATCAAATTGGAGATGGATGTAAAGACAAATAGCACTATAAATATGATGATAAAGAACGTCACCTTCCAAGACACTGCGGTGTATTTTTGTGCAATCTATAATACACTGTGAAACAGCCATGCAAAACTCAATACAAAAAGCTTTCTAGTTTGTGCTACTCTTCTCTACTCACCACATCAGCTCTGTCTCATCTGCTGATATTATTTGTTGAACTGATATCATGTCACCCACTAGTCTTTTTAAATGACAGTGGAATTTAACAGATCAACTCAGGCTCATTATTGATACGTACCCCTGTATACATTTCTGGACAGCGCAAAATACATCACACGAGCTATGTTTTTTTTGCAGTTTTTGTTTTTGCGAATCCACCAGGGGCCGCTGTATACACTTTTTCAGATCTCAAATTTCTATCGCGAATGCCATTCGTGCCTGCTGTTCACTGCATAAATCTACCACAGGCCGCTGTCGAATGACTGACTGACTGACCGATCGACCGATACCCCCACCCACCCCCTTTCCTAAACCCAACCAATAGTGTTTTTAAAAGCACCGATTGACTCGATCACCCCCTTCCCTAAACCCAACCAACAGTGTTTTCAAAAGCAATCCAAGTCTGCCGACGTATGTGGTGAGCCACTGGGCAAATTGGTAACAGCAAAAAAAGTTTTCCACATGAAGGCAAGCGGTCAGCTGGTAGCACGAAATAAAAATACAGAAGCTGTCAGCGACGTTATAAATGTTTGAAGTGTTTTGAAAGAAGTCTGCTTTGCTCATTTCGGCTGCAGTATTTGAACAAAACACTATATCAAACCAGTCACTTACAAATGAAATCAATATTGTGCACGTTGAGAGTAAGCAGTTCACACGTGAATGTGTTTTAAAATATAATCTTCTGAATAATTACTCCAGTCTACATACTGTAGATCAGGGGTTCCCAAACTTTTCAGCCCGCGACCCCCAAAATAACAATGCCAGTGACTCGCGACCCCCAATATTCAATTCAATTCATCTTTATTTCTATAGCGCTTTTACAATGTAGATTGTGTCAAAGCAGCTTCACATAGAAGATTATAGTGAATTGGAATGGTGTCCGTTCAGTTTTTAGAGTTTAAGTTCAGTTCAGTTCAGTGTGGTTTAATTTTCACTGCTGAGAGTCCAAACACTGAAGAGCAAATCCATCGATGCGCAGCTCTACAGGTCCCGAACCATGCAAGCCAGTGGTGACAGCGGCGAGGAACGAACTTCACCAATTTGCGAAAGTGAAGGAAAAAAAAAAAAACCTCGAGAGAAACCAGGCTCAGTTGGGCACGACCATTTCTCCTATGGCCAAACGTCTTGTGCAGAGCTGCAGTCTAGGCGCCGGAAGCTGGTGAACGCTGGACGTCAGAGAAGACTCGTCTTTCACTGGGGTCTCACAGGAATCAGTCCTTTTCTCTCCACTCCTCCATGACCACCACAGCAGCTCCTCAGGATACGGCCCGGTCTGGGATTATGGAAACCTTGGGGTCATCTCTTCACAGGTCTTGAATTGCATTAGTGGCACTGCATAATCTCTGGGGGCCTCGGGATGAGTATCCCCAGGTGGAAATAGAGAATAAAGAGAATAATTAGCGTAGCTGCTGTTC
>CAIGQV010017386.1:404982-421642 GCA_903798115.1 Danio jaintianensis | reverse complement strand
ATGATTATTTTCTATCAGTTTGCGGAGGTGCTCAGCCCTGGCGGATTTTAGAGCCCTCCTATAGCTGGACATACTATCTTTGTATGCAATTCTAAAGACCTCTAATTTAGTTATTTTCCACTTACGTTCCAGGGCATGGGTTGCTGTTTTGAGAGCGCGAGTATGACTGTTATACCATGGTGTAGTTTTATTCTCTCTAACCTTTTTTAATTTGATGGGTGCCACAGTATTTAGTGTGTTAGTAAAGATAGCATCCATACTGCTGATTACTACATCAAGGTCATTTGCGTTTGCGGGTCCATTTAGAAATAGAGAAAGATCAGGTAAGTTATTTGTGAATTCATCTTTAGTGGACGGGACGATAGTTCTACCAGGGCGATATATCTGTGCAGGTCTGCTAATTTCAGGTAAACACAGCTTATATAGTAAGAGGTAGTGGTCTGTTATATCATCGCTTTGTGGTATGTCTACATCAATGACCTCAAGTCCATGAGACAAAATTAGATCTAATGTATGCTTTAAGCGATGGGTTGGACCAACAACGTTTTGCTTTATCCCAAGTGATTGTAGTAAATCTGTAAACGCGAGCCCTAATGTATCGTTAGCGTCATCTATGTGAGTGTTAAAGTCTCCTACAATTAGTATTTTATCAGTTTTAACTAGTAAGTCAGAAATAAAATCCGAAAACTCTTTTAGAAAATTGACGAAAATTTTTAGAAAATTAAAGCGAGAGATAATATAGGTTTTTTCATAATATCCGGAAGCATAACATTAAGTGCCAATACTTCAAAAGAGTTAAACATAAGTCAGTTTCTCTGATTAACATTAAGAATATCAGTAAAGATTGATGCAACTCCACCACCACGACCAGTCTGACGAGCCTCATGCTTATATAAGAATCCTGAAGGAGTTGCTTCATTTAAACTAATATAGTCATTTTGTTTCAGCCAGGTTTCAGTGAGACAGAGTGCATTAAGATTGTTGTCTGTTATTATTTCATTTATGATAAGTGCTTTAGGTGCTAGTGACCTGATGTTTAGGAGACCAAGCTTTAAAAAATCCACTTTTTTGCAGTTTTTCTGGTTTGATTCTTAATAGATTTTTTCTAGAGCACACAGTAGGTTTATTTCCTGATCTAATAATACGAGGAACAGACACAGTCTCTATGGGGTTAGCCAGATATGCATTACTGGGATTTGAGCGGGACGAGCAAGAGTCTATATTGCTAAAATGTGAATTTTCACTTACTAGTCAGATAGAACGAAGCATCCTGGAGATGTTGTCCGACAGGAGTTCAGCTCCAGCATTGCTCGGGTGTAGCCCATCAGCACGGAAAAACCTAGGCCGCTCCCAGAAAAGATTCCAGTTATTGGCAAAGAGCAATTTCTGTTCTTTACACCATGTTAATAGCCATTCATTCAGAGCAAAAAGTCTACTGAACTTATCATTTCCTCTGCGGTAGGTAGGAAGCGGTCCAGAAACGATGATCTGCGTGGCGGGCGAGGTGCGTCGAACCGTCTCGATCAGGCTCCTGAAGTCCCTCTTCAGGATCTCCGTCTGCCGCAGCCCGGTGTCGTTCATCCCCACGTGGAGGACGACAGCTCCGATGCTCTCGCCAGCGCTCAGGATAGCGGGAACCTTAGCAGAAACATCCTTAACACGAGCACCGGGAAAGCAGTGAGTGCGTACATTGTTACCTTTAGTGGAAGCAGCGCGGACGTGGCGAACGATGGAGTCACCGATGATTGCCACATCGCGACCCGTCTCGCGGAGGGGGGCGAACCGGTTCTCCGTGGGGATCTCGAACACAGGAGGAGGAGACGTTCTGCCCCGAGGCCTGGTATGCACCTTCCGCGGCTGCACCCAGGGGCCACGGTTGCCAGGTGCCGGATCCAATATCCTCTTGAGGTGGTTATAAAACACCACTCGGAGAACATCCTCCATGTTCAGTAGTGGCCTGTATTTATTTTAATGTATTTGAGTGCAGAAAGTGCAACCTGGTGCTATAAAACGTGCTCCATCTGAGTCTTTAATATAATGTAATCACCCCAGGGGTCACAAAAAATTGATAGGCTGATGTCTTTTTATTTGCATGTTGTTTTTTAAATGTAACTATTAACCACAATTTTTTTTCTTCTGTAAATTATGGATAAAATATGGTAATTCTTATAGTTAAAAAAAATGAAATAGATTTTTGGCAATCTCCAATTGTCATAACTGCCCCTCATTGTCCCACGACCCCCACTTTGGGAACCACTGCTGTAGATGATCAGCTAGAAATCATTCTAATATGCTGATTGCATTTTTCTTTTATGAATAATTATTATTGGTGTGCAGTCATGAATTAAAGTTTTATAAAAACAATGAGAGTATACAAAGCACAAAATAGGATTTATTAGAAATCAGATCTTGAATAACATTATAAAGACATCACTTTTAATCATTTTAATTAAATGTTTATATATAAAAGCAATCTCGTGGTAATTCTTACTTTTACTGGCTAATTCCTATGAATTGTAGGATCTCATTCATACATTTTAGTATGATTTACTAATCCCCAAACAGTTGGGGGAATGGCATTTTCATATGAATTAAATTGTATGGATTTGTTCGAATTAGTCACTTTTTTGACAATATGTAAAATGGTTATTTTTTCCTCATGAGATCAGGTTATACTTGATACAGTTTAAAAATTTTAAAAGATTTCAGATTTGAATTTAATAAATATATAAGAATCATCAAATTGTTATGGAATAGATGATAATAACAGCCCAAAATTTTCCATTGTGTAACTCACCAACTTTTTTGTCAGTGCCCCCAGAGATGACATTATTAAGAAGTTCCTTCTTGTAGTTCATTCCCACCGTTGTCATAAAGCGAAGATGACTAGCATGCTTCTAAGTGTTTGTGTTTATCTAGTATGTCTTGCAGGTAATATTACTGTATATAATTTAAAAAAAATTGTCATTGTAACAATGTTTATTATATGAACTTGTTTTATGTTAATAACACAGACTGACACTGTACTTTATATATTTAATGTATCTTCTTTTATTACAGCTCCCTGTCTAGCTAAAACTGTCCTCCAGTCCCCTGATGACCTCATAAAGAACCAAAATGAATCTGCTGTGATCTTATGTGCCCACAGTATATCCGGTTATGATCGTATTTTATGGTACAAAAAAGACATTAGGGACTTTGAGTTCATAGGATACCTTAATCTCAACTTTGATTACCCAGAGTCTGACTTTAAATCCAAGATCACACTGGATGGAGATGGGAGAAACAACGGCTCTCTGACTGTCAAGAACCTTACGCTGACTGACAGTGCAGTGTATTTCTGTGCTGCATGTTACACAGTGACCACATTCACCTCTGACTAGTACAAAACCCCTCCTCGGTTAAAAGCTTATGAGTGAAATTCAGCACTTATCTTCAAATTCACTCCCACTCTGCACCTTAGCATTTGAAGTTTAAACTGGGAAAATACCGTTGTCTGTCCTAGATATCAATGTCAAAACCTTGCATTATAAAACAGATTTTACTCTTCTAGGACATACAGTAATTTCAAGAGAAACTACTTTTTTTCTGTATGAGAAATTAAGAGAATTACTTTTGTTGTCAGTGCTTCTAAATAGGTATCACTGTTTTCTTAATATTTCCACTGTATTCATACTATAAACTTACAGTACGCTCACCAGTTACCCTGTGAAGACAGCATAAATGGTTCCTTATTATTTTAATGTGCTATATACTATTAATTAAGTAATTACTTTAAAAAAAATAATAATGATATATCTTAATTAAATGTATTGCCAGAACATTTTTAATTTATTGCACATATTTTAATGTTTTCCAACTATGTTAGTATTATTAGCAATAGCCTGAATTATCTCTAGACAATTTTGGTAGTTACTTCATCACACAGTCTATTTACTTATCATACGTATTATGGTCATTACATAAATTGGCCAGAAACTAGGTAGCATCCCTAAACCTGCAGTACCCGCTAAGCCTAAACTTACTCCCAGGTAAATTCCGTATGTAACAGTATTCTCTTAGTACATTGTAAATAACCATACACAAGTACACATTCTGTAAAATAAAGTACAACCATTATTAACGCAGAGCTCTTGACACACAACATCAGAAATACACAAACAATTGAAACATTGTATCAGTTTATTAGCACAAGAGTTTCTTTGTTTTTATAGACCATTTCAACGTGGTCATGTCATTGGCCCTTGAACATTTCCTGCTTGTTCTCATACTATTGGGGGCAGTCGTGGCCTGGTGGTTAGAGTGTTGGACTCGTGATCCGAAGGTTGGTGGTTCGATACTCGGTACCAGCGGGAATTGGGGGTGGGGGGAGTGAATGACCAGCACTCTCCACCACCCTCAATACCACGACTGAGGTGAGTCCCTTGAGCAAGGCACCTTTCCCCCAACTGCTCCCCGGGCGCCGCAGCATGGCTGCCCACTGCTCCGGGTGTGTGTTCACGGTATGTGTGTGTTCACTAACTGTGTGTGTGCACTTGGATGGGTTAAATGCAGAGCACAAATTCCAAGTATGGGACACCATCCTTGGCTACACTACACTTCACTTCACTTCACTATATCATAACTGTGACAAGAGGCAATTCAATCATATTTTCACGTTAAAACAGCTATCATAACATTATTTATCAATACGTGGCTCTTTTTGGATTCTCGGAAGCTATAGAAATTAAAAATGTAAAACAGGAAATACGTTGGGACCATTGTTTTTGTTTACATCCCTCAAAATGGTCTATATATTAAAGTGTATGGCAGGAAATTGCTGTAATTACAAAATCTGTTGGTAGGAGGTGCTAAAGCATCATAATAGAATTTCTATGAAATACTAAAGCGATGTTCATGCTAGGATGCTCACGTGGAGGAGGAATTACCTCAAAGCATACATTTTCTCTACATACTGTAGAATGTTTCTCGAGTCGAGATCAACATGACCAGACTTCTTGCTTTTTTATTTTGGCTCACAGGTAAAATTACAAAGGATTTAAACAGTTAATTAATGATAGTTATTTAATAATGATGCAACATTATGCTCTGACAATATTTACCCCTTTTGTATCTTTTCACAGGTTCTGTTGTCAATGGCAGTGTTCAACAAAGCCCCTCAAATCTAATTAAAACCAAAGGAGATTCTGCAAACCTTGAATGTGGACACAGCACCACCTACACTATGATCTTCTGGTATAAGCAATCACTTAGTCATGGATTTACATTACTGGGATACACCTGGAACAAAAATTCTTTCCTAGAGAATAATTTAAGCAAAAGGATCAGTTTGGATGGAGATGGAACAGTGAAGGCTTTTTTAAGAATCAAAGATCTTGAACCCAGTGACAGCACATTGTATTACTGTGCTGCTAGTTTACACAGTGTGATCTGCCGTCATGCTACAATACAAAAAGCTGCTGCAGAATTAACCACAGTGGGTTTTTTGCACCTACCAAAGGGCTTGCTAGAATTTCCTGCTAATACTTCCATCCTGAGATGCACAGTGTGCTGGTAGCAGTCATGTGGTCTAAAAAATGTTTTGCATTTCCTTAATAATTAATTGAATTTAGGCCTCTTGATTCGATCTTTTTTTGTTTCTTGTCCTGTGTAGACAGACCTTCAGATTCACAGCAGATGGCCAATGACCACCCAGAGGACGTCTTGTTCATGTGTAAAGCAAAGAATAAAAATAATTTTTTTCAGTGTCATGTTAAGGACATGAAAATATAACTTTAATACCAATGTAATTTTTATCTCTTAAACATTATAAGAACTCAGACTTACACCTGGCCTTTGTCCAACCAAATCCAACAGCAGTGGTTCCCAACCTTTTTAAACTCATCGCACATTTAAACAAACTCATATGTTTCTGCGGCTTACTGCAATGTTTAAATGAACCCACAATTTTTGGATTGACCACTTACTCAGACGCAAGATTGCCAATGATTTCAATAAACGTAAAATGTACATAACAGATCACCAAGCTCAGAGGTCACTCTCTCAGATATGATGGTATTTTCTTGATCTGGTAAGAACTGTGCTTTGCATTAACTCAAGCTTATTAACAGAGGATACCGAACAAGCGAGCAGAGCATTACACTGATCCAGTCTAGAGGTCATTAAAGCATGAAGTAGCTTTTGTGCATCTGAGATAGATAACATGTTTCTTAGCTTAGCAATATTTCTAAGATGAAATAAGGCTGTCTTTTTGACATAGGAGATATGATTTTCAAAAGTTAAGTTGCTGTCTAACATAACACCCAGATCTTTGACAGTAGAACTAATACTAACATCGTACTCCTCTAATTGCAGTTGTGAGATCTGCTGTGTACAGGATTTTGCATCAATAAGTAATACTTCTGTCTTGTCTGAATGTATAAAAGAAAACAGCTGGTCATCCAGTCTGTAGAATTCATCCACAGATGTGAAACCTGGGTCATATTCAAGCTCAAACATGGTTTCCAGGTTGAACAGCATGTTTCCTGGAAAAGGTGCACAGCATGTCATACAGCTCATGACATAAACCCTTCTCTAAACCCAACCAATAGTGTTTTCAAAATCAAATGTAAGAAAAAGTGCACTGCAAACACATCATTTTTACTCCATTTTGCAGAACTGTGCTTTAATAGACTCGAACCTGAGTGCATTCAAATGTATAAGTAGAACTGAAGTCAAATGTATAAGTATATTATTGTAGGCTGAAGTGCATATTTACAACGAGCCTGTGATTCTACTTGTTTTTCTTCTTCAGACAATTATAGCTGCTACTCTTGATGACATCACTTCCTACACATCTCCTGCATTTAACTCATAGTGGAGTCAACCAGCAAAGAGAAAACATGAGTACTGCTCCATGCATCTATGTTATTGTCTTCATTCTTTGTTTTACAGGTAATTACTTAATAACTGAATACTAAATAACTGCCTGTTAACAAATTGTATTACACATTGAATTACTAATGATGTAGTGTTTTACACGTTTAGTATTTCTTTCTGCAGTCTTTGTTCTTAGTAAAAGTGTTGTCCAGAGTCCTCCTGATCTCTTGAAGAAACTAGATGAATTTGCAGAGATCCAGTGTTCGCACAGTATTCAAAGCTATTATGTCGTACAGTGGTACAAACAAAACCAGAGCATCACAAACCTTCAACTCATGGGAAATCGCAATGTTGAACAAGACGCCATAGAGAAGGATTTTAATGGCAAGATCAAACTGGAGGGAGATGGAAGGAATAATGTGACTCTGACTATCATGGACCTCACAGTGACTGACAGTGCAGTGTATTTCTGTGCAGCATATTACACAGTGATCACAATCACCTCTGCTAATACAAAAACCTCCTGCTGTGTAAAACGCTTTACACCAGGATCAGTGTTTCAATAAATGTAATCCGTGCTTATTATATTTAATGTAATCATAGGATAGGACCAAGGATAGAAGGTATTTTACTGTGTAAATGTTTTACCAAAAAACTATTTTGAACAAGATTAGCATGCTGTATGTAATGTGGAAAATAATGTAAAATAAACATTTCAAACATGTTATATCCATGTTTAAGCGCACTCTCAGGCCTCGTTTTAGGAAGATCATCCAAATATATGCAAGAGCGGTTCACTTAGAGGTGATATCCATGTTTTATTCAGTGCTGTTCATTTATAATCTCAAATTGTAAGCAAGTAACAAAAAACAAAACAAATACTTGTGATAATATTGTGGGTGGGCGACGCGGTGGCGCAGTGGGTAGCACGTTCGCCTCACAGCAAAAAGGTCGCTGGTTCGAGCCTCGGCTGGGTCAGTTGGCATTTCTGTGTGGAGTTTGCATGTTCTCCCCGTGTTCGCATGGGTTTCCTCCGGGTGCTCCGGTTTCCCCCACAAGTCCAAAGACATGCGGTATAGGTGAATTGGGTAAGCTAAAATTGTCCGTAGTGAATGAGTGTGTATGAATGTTTCCCAGTGATGGGTTGCAGCTGGAAGGGCATCCGCTGCGTAAAACATATGCTGGATAAGTTGGCGGTTCATCCCGCTGTGGCGACCCCAGATTAATAAAGGGACTAAGCCGAAAAGAAAATGAATGACTGAATGAATATTGTGGGTACATGATACAAAGTATAAAGATGTAATAATTATTGCAATCACTTGGAGGAGCTCTTGATTAATTAAAGTGCAAATAATCTTGCAGTGATGGCTTTGGAATGTTTCTGCATTGTTCAATAAGGACTGAGAATTAAAATACTAAAAAGAGATTATTTTACTGAAATAGCACAGCAATCAAAGCATTATTATTTAGTGCATTTCTATTGATTATAGTATAAACTGGACTAACTTTACTTTTGTCTCATAAATGCCGTTAAATGTCTAAAACTGTTTGCTCCAGTATATATATATATATATATATATAAAATGTGTTTAGGCGTCACGGTGGCGCAGTGGGTAGCACGTTCGCCTCACAGCAAGATGGTCGCTGGTTTGAGCCTCGGCTGGGTCAGTTGGCGTTTCTGTGTGGAGTTTGCATGTTCTCCCCGTGTTCGCGTGGGTTTCCTCCGGGTGCTCCGGTTTCCCCCACAAGTCCAAAAACATGTGGTATAGGTAAATTGGGTAGGCTAAATTGTCCATAGTGTATGTGTGTGAATGAGTGTGTGTGGATGTTTCCCAGTGATGGGTTGCAGCTGGAAAGGGCATTCGCTGCGTAAAACATATGCTGGATAAGTTGGCGGTTCATTCCGCTGTGGCAACCCCGGATTAATAAAGGGACTAAGCCGAAAAGAAAATGAATGAATGAATGTGTTTATATATAAAATGACAATTCTCTCATCATTTACTGTCCTTCAATCTCATGCTGTCACAGATATGATTTTATGTCTTGAAATGTTTAGTCCATTAATGCAAGTAAATGGGACAATATTAAAAGCCAAACTAAGAATGCAACAATTAAGTTTAAAACAATATTAATTTTACAAATCACTTCATTGAAGTTTTGAACCCGGAAGTTTTATAAGTTTCTTCTGATGTATCCATAGATGCAATCGTCACGCCTTCAAGTCACACCTTCTGTTTAATAACAGCGAATGAAAGATATGCCACACTACTTTGATATATAATACATACATGATTTGAGTTTGGGATTTTCTTAAAACAAAGAACTACGATGGATCCAGTTGTAGTTTTTTGGATAATATCACTTCAATGGATTTTAGGTATTTGACATTGACAAAAAAAAAAGAAAAAGAAAAATCTTATTTGAATTGTATTTATGTGGCTTGTTGAGACTTCTATGGATATTTTTCATTGGTTCTGTATTTTTCTCAGGTCTTGCAGATGTAAATGATATTACACAGTCTCCAAATACTATGATACCTTTTAAGGAAAATGCCACTTTGTCCTGCAGTCACACAAAAGGTGATGCGTATGACAGAATGTACTGGTTCCGTCAGCATAATGGACAGACTATGGAGCTGATCGTGTACACTACAAGTTTTGGCACAGTGGAATTTGGAAAGCTTGACAAAACAAAATATTCAGTCAACCATGAATCTGCTGCGAGGGGTTTTCTTACTGTGATCAGTCTGGAGTCTTTTGACACTGCTCTGTATTTGTGCGCAGTGAGTGAACACGGTGTAACAGAATCATTTCACAGATGTACAAAAAATCCCTTCTTTAATCTGCCATGATATGATATAAAAGATTACACAGACAGGTGGCGTTTATGTTTAACAAATGCAGCCTATCGTCATACAGTCTTTTTAAAGGATTTATTGTTTTGTAATAACTTAACTTTTTGTGTTTAGCCAAAACAATCCAGCAAGCATTTTTGTGTGTGTTTAATATGCTTTTTATTAGTTTAACTTAATTTAGAAAGTTAACCAGGTTCAACTTAGTTTTTTAAGTTTAAAAAAAAAAGTTAACTTGTTTTAAGCCAGCTTAGTTGATGCAAGTTAAAATGACATGTAAAGGTAAATTGGTTTAACTTAAAAATTAAAGTGAGCAACGTATTTTAGAGGGGCTGTTCACACCTGGTATTAAAGGTCCCGTGAAATTAAAATATTTTTTTTAGATGTTAGTTTTAGTCTGTTAGTTTTAAGGATATCTATTAGGTAGTGTGCTCCAAAATAGTGTCAAAATTCACGTAAATATAATACTGATATAGCGGCGTCACCGTGGGCCAGTGGGTAGCACGATCGCCTCACAGCAAGAAGGTCGCTGGTTTGAGCCTTGGCTGGGTCAGTTGGCATTTCTGTGTGAAGTTGTTCTCCTTGTGTTCACGTGGGTTTCCTCCGGGTGCTCCGGTTTCCCCCACCAGTCCAAAGACATGTGGTATAGGTGAATTGGGTAAGCTAAAATTGTCCGTAGTGTATGGATGTTTCCCAGTGATGGGTCGCAGCTGGAAGGGCATCTGCTGCGTAAAACAGATGCATTTTTGTTGATCCGAACACAAGTGGACAACGCTAAGTACAGGTGTGAACAGGGGCTAAAACTTATCCACTTTCGACCACATTCAGGGGGGATTGAAAACGCATTTGATCGGATTGCTTTAACAGTGTGAACGCACATGTGGTTTAATGTGGTCAAACAGCCTCTAAACCCTAACCCTCTGTCCACCCATCTACCAGACAGAAGCAGAAGTTTCAAACAAGATTTAAACTGGGTTGAACCACTTTTTATTTTGATTTTTTGAAGCATTGCAGCAACAATGGATCTTCATGGATGGACATCGAGTGAGACCAGGTGATTCATCTCAGCCTGGGCTGAAATACTGTACAGTACAGCACAAAGGAAGCTTGGTGACTTGTACTGAAACTGTAGGTTTCAATACCATTTTAAAAAAACGTCAGAAGTGGCTACAACTGGTCGTGATGGCAGTGTCAGTGAAAAAATAAATACTTAAAGCTGGCAAACAGTGTAGTCATCAAATAGGCATGAATGAATTACACATGTGAACTTGCAATATTCCCCTCTTGATGCACTCTGGATAAAAGGGGCTGGGCAAGAACACATGGGTATTTTAACTGTACACTACCTGACAAAAGTCTTGTCGCCTGTCCAAGTTTTAGGAACAACAAATAATAACTTGACTTCTAGTTGATCATTTGGTATCAGAAGTGGCTTATATGAAAGGCAAAGGCCTTTAGATTACGCTTATTTTATCAAAATAAAATATGATCATTCCTTGATTTTTAATAATTTAATTAGGACAGTAAGGTCTGACTTCGCTTAGACAAACGTCTTGTCACTTAACAAAAATAATGTACAGTATAGAATATAAAGTCATGGTGCAGTGGAAAAAGAATTAATATTGTGTATGACTCCCATGAGCTTGGACGACTGCATCCATACATCTCTGCAATGACTCAAATAACTTATTAATAAATTCATCTGGAATGGCAAAGAAAGTGTTCTTGCAGGACTCCCAGAGTTCATCAAGATTCTTTGAATTCATCTTTAATGCCTCCTTCTTCATCTTACCCCAGATATGCTCAATAATGTTTATGTCTGGTGACTGGGCTAGCCAATCCTGGAGCACCTTGACCTTGTTTGCTTTCAGGAACTTTGATGTGGAGGCTGAAGTGTGAGAAGGAGCGCTATCCTGCTGAAGAATTTGCCCTCTCCTGTGGTTTGTAATGTAATGGGCAGCACAAATGTCTTGATACCTCAGGTTCTTGATGTTGCCATCCACTCTGCAGATCTCTCGCACACCCCTATACTGAATGTAACCCCAAACCATGATTTTTCCTTCACCAAACTTGACTGATTTCTGTGAGAATCTTGGGTCCATGTGGGTTCCAGTAGGTCTTCTGCAGTATTTGTGATGATTGTGATGCAGTTTAACAGATGAATCATGGGAAAAATCTACCTTCTGTCACTTTTCCAAATGATCAACTAGAATTCAAGTTATAATTTTTTGCTCTTACAACTGGGATCGATGACAAGACTTTTGTCAGGTAGTGTACCTCCTTTTTTAATTTAAACTTTCAAAGGGGTATATGTACAAGGACTTTTAATTTTCAGTAATCCAGCTCAATCACTTCCGCTTCCTAACTGTCATCCCATTATAAAATTGTTGCATTTAAGGTCTTGTTTCTTTAAAAATCAATGATCTTTTCAGTCTGATTGATATAAAATATATAGTGGGTTTCACAGCGGACAAGAAGCACTGCATTAAATTACATTGTTCCACGCCATGCTTTAAAATATGAGAAAAAAAATTGACCACAGTATTTAAAATGGCGTTTTATTGCTTGCCTGCTGCTCCTGACCGAGCTTGCGTTTAAACGGTCTTTCATCCCATTTTACGCTTGAACAACTAAATGAATGCTTAAGTCTATTTAACTGATTATATTTTAATTAAATTACACTATATGTTGTAAAAATCACCTTATGAAATTAAAAATAGTCACATTAACCTTTCATATAGCCCCTTGGAACAGTACTTGGGCGATGACTGATGATGTTTTACAAGAACATCAGAAAAGTACAAGTATAGACAATAATGCATATTAAAAGAAACATTCAGTGCCACTGCTAGCAATTTTGGGTCCTATGAGGTAATATGAGGTTAGGTCCCCTACTGCATCGATTCAGAAACCATTCTGCCAACCATTTGTCTGTAATTTAATAATATTGACCTTGTTCTTTTGCTATTATGTGGGCTCTTAGAATTGCTCTACCACTATTTTGATAGCAAAATGTGTATTTTTTTAGCAGCTATTCTTCAGAAAACCTGCTTCAGGAAATGCCGAAACTGCAATGTGTCTAATGGACAGCAGGAGGTGGTGTCACTGTTAACCCACAGTCTTGTGAATAGGACATCATTTCTGTACTACTTTACATTTCCAATGAAAACTTAGTTTTTCTTGTGCCAACTTCACATCAGCATGATCAGGACTCTCATCACTGTTTCTTTTCTCATCTGCATCTCAGGTATAGCATATTTAGCCATCTAATGTGAAGTATACATTTGTACTTTCTAAACCGATATTTTTATGCATAAAAAACTATTATAAATTATGCAAATGTATTTATTCAGTGAATAATAAAAAGCTGCATTACGTTATTCACATATTTATATATTTTATTTTACAGATATTTCAAATAGTCAAGACATTCATCAGACTCCAGCTGATGTAATGAATGTTACTGGACAGTCAGAAGAGCTTCACTGTTCTCATAGTTCTTCTTCATACAATGTCATGCTCTGGTACAAACAAACACATGGTGAAAGTTTGGAGTTGCTTGGATTTCTTGTGGGTTCTGAAGCTACAGTTGAGGATAAATTCAAAGATAAAGTCATTCTACAAGGGAATGCATATAAAAACAGTGTCATAAAACTAGAGAAACTTTCATCTGATGATAGTGGAGTGTACTTTTGTGCTGCTAGTGCACAGTGCTGTGGGTTTCCTTTCCTTCTTAGCAAAAACCTGGTGCTTTTCTTCATCATAATGCCTAAACTGTACATCACCTCCTGCCAGAGGTCTGATGGCCTTCTTTAGATAGTTTAATGAAACTGTAATTCTATATCTCATTTTGATGGAATTTACTCATTATATAATAATAATAATAATAATAATAATAGAATAAAAAAATAAAATGTTATATTTACTACGTGTGCATTGTGTATATTTATATTTATGCATACAACACATGTACATATTTGAATACATGCATTTATATTCATATACTATTTATAATACAAATTATATAATAATAATAATAATAATAGTCTCTTAATGACTTTACTTCTTCAGTTGATTATATTAAGGAATATTTCTAATACGTGACCTTTTTTCCTCTAAGTGCAATTACTGGAGTGAAAACTGGAGCTTGCATGCTTTAAAAACTGTGCAGATGCATCATAAATATGTTCTGCATATATGAAATATGACTTTCTTTTTAAGAGCAAAGCCACAACTTTGAAAAGAATCAAACAAAAAAATTATTAATGTTGCAGTAAAAATGATGAACAACAGAGGGCAGTGTTGTAATTGTGGGTACTTGTTGACTTCCTCTGAACAAGAAGGAAATATTTCCTAAATCTCATCCATTTGTAAAAGCACGCATCACTCTGTTCAGAATACATTGCTTTTAAGCCAAATTAACAGTTAGTGCATCAACATGACTCTACTTATCAAATTCATTCTTGCTTCTTCGATTTGTTTTCCCTTCCAGATTCAGGGTATGTATTTCTGTTTTTTTTAACAATATATTTGAAACCGCTAAACTACAGACAATTCCAAACTAAATCTGGAGACATATACTTTGTTATAAGTGTTTAGTCTGCCTCATTGTTTTATCCTTTGTTTTGTTTTTTGTAGGTTCCACTCTCAGTGATAAAGTTGTTCAGAGTCCCCTTGACATGATTATTTTATCGAGTCTAAGCGAGTCTCCAGTGCTTCAATGCTCCCATAGAGTCTCAACCTATGACCGTATCCTGTGGTATAAACAACCCCTGGACAAACAGTTTATTTTTCTGGGATATCTCTTAGGTTCAGTGCATCAGTTAGAGCCAGGTTTTATAAATAAGTACACATTCGATGGAAATGGAAATACAAATGCTAACTTAA
Organism: Danio jaintianensis; assembly: GCA_903798115.1. Classification (NCBI taxonomy): domain Eukaryota; kingdom Metazoa; phylum Chordata; class Actinopteri; order Cypriniformes; family Danionidae; genus Danio; species Danio jaintianensis. Next base: position 407,046 of record CAIGQV010017386.1, on the reverse strand, counting down.
CCATAAAGAAGCTTGACTTTAATGATACTGCCACATATTTCTGCGCAGCATCTACACAGTGTCACACATGTAGTGCATCCCCTCTACAAAAACTGCAGACATTTTTTGCCGTAACGTGGATTACTGTCCAAACATCTGTTTCAGTATGATGTCACATCCTGTGTTTGCTACCTCAGAAGACTTCAGACTGCCACTCTGGGCTCATTCAAAATGTTCAGAGTTTTGGTCACGGTTCTTGCTTCTGTGTTCTGGCAAACTGGTAATTCATTGGCTATACTGGAGCTACAAAAATATTCAAAAAATACATTTTGGCATTAATTCATTATTATTATCATCTCCTTTCATCCAGGACCTGTTAGTAGCAGTAAAGTTCACCAAAGTCCTCCTGATGTACTGTTGAAATTGAATGGCACATTGGATCTCAAGTGCAGCCACAACATTGTTGACTATGTCACTATTTTGTGGTACCAGCAGCTGAATGCTTCTTCAGATCTGAAACTCATTGGATATATGTATTATAAAGGTCCAACAATCGAAACTGAATTTAAAGAGCTCTTTTTGAGGTGAGTGGAGATGGAGAAAAAGAAGCTCATCTTCACTTTCTAAAATTAAGGCAAACTCAAGACAACGGCATGTACTTCTGTGCTGCACGAGCACAACACTAAAAACTGTGTGTTTTCCCTAACAAAAAAACAAATGAGATCTACTCTGTTAGACATAACAGCTTAATTTCCTGTCAGGTGGGGGCAGTGTGTCTTCATGCATCATTTCTTTTCTGTAGGCAGCTTCTACATTCATTGAATTCACATCAGATCTGTCACTACTACAGTATTACTAAAAGGATCAACTATATAAACCCATAATGTTCCTGAATCTCCTCATATATATAGGTTTGGCATCATTAGTCTCAGGTAATGTTGATCGTTTTTCAATACTCATAATATTCTTCATGATAATAAAACTTATAATAATAATTTGTAATGATGCTTATCGTTTTTCCAACAGGTGAAAAGGAGGACAAGACTGTTCACCAGAACCCTCTTGATCTGATAATAAATCATGGAGAATCTCCTGAAATTAAGTGTTTCCACAAAATCACAGACTATGACCGTTTGTTGTGGTATAAGCAATCCCAGAACAAAGAGTTAAACTTCATGGGAAATCTTATCGGTGACTCTGGAAACCCAGAAAAACTTTTCAAGAACAAAATTATCATACAAGGGAATGCAAATAAGCTTCATGGCTCTTTAACTCTGATCAATGCTACATCAGAAAGCAATTCAGTTTATTTCTGTGCAGCCTATTACACAGTAACACTAAATGTGTTCCTCCCCTACAAAAACCAACTACTATAAAATATTGTTTGGTCCAACACCTGCGATAAACCACAGTTTTATACTATAAGGCTCTGTTCTAAAATTTCGTGATTGATATGCCTTACTACTTACAGAGACATTCATTCATTCATTTTCTTTTCGGCTTAGTCCCTTTATTAACCTGGGGTCGCCACAGCGGAATGAACCGCCAACTTATCCAGCATATGTTTTACGCAGTGGATGCCCTTCCAGCTGCAACCCATCACTGGGAAACATTCATTCATACACATACACTATGGACAATTTTAGCTTACCCAATTCACCTATACCGCATGTCTTTGGACTTGTGGGGGAAACTGGAGCACCCGGAGGAAACCCACGCGAACACGGGGAGAACATGCAAACTCCACACAGAAATGCCAACTGACTCAGCCGAGGCTCGAACCAGCGACCTTCTTGCTGTGAGGCGATTGTGCTACCCACTATGCCACCGCGTCGCCCTTACAGAGACAGCTGTCATCTAATGTAGCATTAAAAATTAAACTGAACTGAGTAATTGGTAGTTGCTCAGTATCTTGCAACACTTCATTGCCATTTCTCAAATTCTCTTGGTAACAGTATTCCCATACTGAGTAAAAGTTAAGTACAAAGTTTGGACCCACAATTAAGTGTTATCAGCTATTATTCATTCATTCATTCATTTTCTTTTCGGCTTAGTCCCTTTATTAATCTGGGGTCGCCACAGCGG
>CAIGQV010017386.1:381371-404972 GCA_903798115.1 Danio jaintianensis | reverse complement strand
ATGAACCGCCAACTTATCCAGCATATGTTTTACACAGCGGATGCCCTTCAAGCTGCAACTTATCACTGGGAAACATCCATACACACTCATTCACACACATACACTACGGACAATTTAGCTTACCCAATTCACCTATACCACATGTTTTTGGACTTGTGGGAGAAACCGGAGCACCCGGAGGAAACCCACATGAAAATGGGGAGAACATACAAACTCCACACAGAAACGCCAACTGACCCAGGCTGAAATACAACTATTTGAAAATCTGGAATTTGAGAGCTTAAAAAAAATTCTACATATTGAGAAAAGTTAAATTTCAGTAGGACATGTAAAATATATCAGATGATCTTTATTTAATATTCTAATGATAATAGAATAAAATCGAAAACGTTGACCCATGTAATGGGTTTTTGGCTATAGAGTGGAGGAACTATGATGTCACCTTGTAGGGTAACTGGTTTCCTCGATAAAATCCCTATAGGATTTTCCCATAGGCTTTTCGAAGATTGCAAATAATAAGCTCTGTGTTCAAACACAGTTCATTACACTTACACGTTTTGTCCAACTGGGTAATCCTCACATGAAAATATAGCTTTTAGCACTTTTGGATCTTAAATGCAAACGCAAGAACTGAAAAGCTAACATTAGGCTATAAACGGACTACAGTGCCTTCGGGGCGCTGGCCTGTGATGTCACCACCACCCTGCTACAGACAACTTTTCAAGCTTATTTTTAGAAATATGGTCCATGACAAAGATTTACTCTCTCAGTTTATTATATTATAATCCACGCTATATATTATAAACAAATAAATACACAAAAACACATAGACCTACATGCCTTTTGGATAGATTTTTACGTGGGAAATACATTTTGTTTTGCTTTACGGTTGTTGTAAAAGTTTTTAAACTGTATGTATAAATGTGCTTACATAGTATTATCATAAGACATATTTAAATAAGTGTATCGCTCGCGTGCATACAGCCCGCTTAACTTAGTAACAGACGACAGAAATGAGGCGTGAGGGACAAGTCTATATGCCTGCAAGTTCCATCATGGATAGAGAACAACATTCAATACTTTTTTTGTCACAAAGTACAGTGAAAAGCAGCCCATACAGTCACATATGCTATAAATTTTAAGGAGGAGTGTAAATATTGCAGTTATGACAGAGTTAAATGTGTTCAGATGAAGAAAAAAACGACGAAAAATCAATTGATCACGTTAAAATGACAGTTAACATGTATGTATTTTTTTACACGTTTATTCACACGTTTGCATTACTGAGATCAGGAAAGAGACATGCTGCACTGGTAAACAGTATCCCTTAATTAACAAATTAATCTGTCTTGACAGTCTTTACAGGTGAAGGCATTATCTACACACAATATGAATTCCCAATTAGAAAAATACTACAAACTATAAAACACTATTTATGAAAATACTTAAATAACAGACAAATCCAAATGCCCAACGCAAGCGGGCAGACCAGTTTAGCTCGATGACGTATAATGTCTCAGACACCGCCCGTAGTCCCATGTAGCAACTTGATAGCAACCATCTTTTTAAAGAAGCGTAACCTATTTAAAAAATCAAGAGTGAGATGTAACTGATGTGTTTTATGTTGCAGAATAAAACGTGAAAGTATCTTGAGTTTGTGTTAGCCACAAACCTTATTTAAGCGATTTAACTGAAATCCCATTCAAAAAACCCATTGACTTTGGGACGAGGGAACCGGAACTGCTAAAATGCTAACTCGCTTCCAAGTTTTTGCATACAAATGGATGTCATAGTTCCTCCACTCTATTGGCTGTACACACATTTTTCATTATACCTATATTCAAAATGACATGCATGTAACAGCATAATTAATCTCTGTGACTAAACCTCTCAATTAAACTGTTAACTCTGACCTTATTCCTTAAGTTACCTTTAAGCCTTCCCACATAACTGAATCTGTCCCACACATTGACCAATCATTAAACCTATAGTACCCATACATTAAACCTGTCATAACCAACCCTTAAAACTATACCCCTAAACCTCACCCTAATTTCAACCAATCCCTAAATCTATCCATACCACTAACCCTAATCGAAAGTCAAGATATTTAAAGTAATTAATCACTTTGTACAGTGTAGCACTAAATCCACAACTAGCTTTATTTTACCCGTATCACTAATCATGTCATTTACCTTAACCAACCTTTAAACCTATGAGTGAAATAGAAAATAAATGTAGGCTGGAACGTTTGTCCATCAGGAATTGATTTGATTTTTGTTGTTTGTTATTATTGGATGATTACATGTCAATAACTGTCCTGCTCCTGTACCAAAACATTTCAATCAAAGAAGAAAAGAGATGTCCTTGCACAAGAATGTGGGAGCACATAAATTATATATACACTGTAAACTGTAAAAAACAAAAAGAGTAAACACGTTGCCTTAAAACTATGTGCAAGATTATAAAATATTAAGTTAAGTCAACTTAAAACAGTTTTACTGTTTCACTTTAAGTAAAGTCATTTTTGTCGCTTTTAATGCAATGATTTTACTCAATTTTACAGTACATACAAAAACAAATGGATAATGCAATGTTAAGTAAATAATGTAAACTACTCGTAGGGCATTCAAGCAACTCTAGTGAGGATCTGCATACATTGATTCGATCTGTTTTTAAAGGAGTGGCTTATCCTTTCCATTATTGTATGTTCAACCCACTAGATGTCCTCAAGTGCAGCTATAACTGCTGTGTTTCATTACAAAACTCACCAAAAGAAAACCAAAAATGTTTGGTTTACTCCTTTTGCTCATGCTTCCTCCATTAGGTAAACAAATATAATTGAATGTCTATTGTTAGATTATATTACTGACACATTTATGCAGGCACGTTATAGCATAATCATGTTTGAACTGGATTATTTTTTTTGTACAATCATCCAGACTAATTGTTGTTTATTTCCTGTTTTTGTAAACATATTTTCATTTCTTCTTTTCTCACTTTCTTCTACAGATTTGGGATTAAAGCAGTCATCAGATCTCTTTGAAACTGAGAACCTCAATGTGACCATATCGTGTTCCCAGAATGGAACATCATACAACAGCATGTACTGGTTCAGACAAACACGCACTGGGCCACTGGAGATGATTGTTTATTTCTATGTTCAATCAGTCAACTGGGAAAATAATTTTGACAAGCGAGCAAAGGCTGAGAGAAATGGAGCATCTTTAGAACTGACTCTTTTTAAAGTACAGAGCTCTGACAGTGGTGTTTATTACTGTGTAAAGCAGGATGCACATCAGTGGAACCCAATATATAACCTCAACAAAAACCTGCAGCTTTGCCCAGCAGATTAACATCTAACACCTGCTCACCTGCTGTCAATGAACAAAACACTGCATGCCAGGATGAGTAAATAAAGATGTTTTTGTTCTATAAAACATTTAACACGTTTCCACATTTAAGGAGTTTTAAACATAAGCAACATATAATGGCATACTTCATTATACATGGAAAGATGAATATTATGGTCATATGAAGAACCAAATACTCTCTGTAGTTAAAAGCTTAATACTCTACCAACTAAAAGGGAACATTTTCAGAATGTTTTGGTAAGTTATGACAACGTTAGAAACAGTAGAACAGTAGAAATGTTTCACCAGTAATGGTAATAGCATACAAATTTTTATCTGGAAATGTCTGTATATACAACAGTTCTTTCTGGTCCTTGAATCAGATTGTATAGTAATAGTATTGGTCAAGCCTTCATCATTCGACCCATAGTGAGTGCCAAGCAAAGAAAGTCACTATATTTAGACAAATATTGTTGCTGAATTTTTTTTAGGCAATTTTGGAGATGGGAGTTCCAGTGGCCATTAAGCACCTTGTAAGTTTCTATTCTATCGGCCCAATGACTGAATCCGAGGAATGGTCGAAGGTTAAATGCGCGAAAGCCTTTTTCTAGCGCTTCTGAAAAGGATTGTGTCATTTATTAATAGAATTTATTTTATTTGTTTTCAACTCCAAATTCAATCTGACTCCAATTTTAAGTGACAGACAAATTTAGACTGTATTTCTAATTAGGAATGGGTCACATTTGTTGTTCATGAATCAATTTAGAGTTCTGATTTATATCTGACCACATACTCTTCAGTTATACGTTCATTAGGGACTCAATGCTGCACAGAGTTTTCACACCCCGGGGTTTACGTGTTTCTCACGGACATGATCTCATTCTAAAGTTAGTCAGAGGATGCAGGGTTAACTAATACCCAATTAGTCCTGTTGTCTCCTGCTTACTCGTGCTAAAAGTGTAGTTAATTTAGTCAATTCCATACAGCTTGCTAAATCAGGGATAACCAGAAATTTAATAGTCTCCAAACTGAAGTGCCGACCGCTCCAAACAGTCTCATGCAATTCATTTAGATATCATGTACACAGATCAAGGTAGCACCAGCCTCCACATAATTTATTGGATATAAAAGATTTCAGGAGAATTCAGAATGCATGAAAACTAAACACTTTATTTTCCAGATGAAAGTTTATCATGACAATTACAGAATCAAACAATAAAAGCCAATTCAGAAGTAAATGCACAACATCAATTACTCAAAGATAAATCGAAGAGTATAGATGGAAGTCCAAATTAAACAGTGTTGAGCTTAAGAGCTCTGCACTACTGTTACACCTGCTGCTCGTTCTCACTCACCATCCACCACGCACCACACCCGTGAACCCTCACCTGATTACTAATCACCATCACCTGCACCTGCAATCACCACACACTACAAATACTCACCTCACTCACTCAGTCATCGGCTGGAATCAGACATGCATGGTCCACTCGTCTTCTCTGCTGTCTCCTCCTGCACTCTTCCATGGATGTCCTCTGCCTGTGAATGCCAATGCACCAATATAAGGGAAGTGTCTTTGCTTATGTGGGCAATAGCCTTTGAACTGAACTGAACTGAGTGTGTGTGAGATCGCTCACCTTCCTCAACACCATTCACCTACTTCACCTAACTACTATTGTGCATATCACTTGAATAAACACCCTTGAAGTTTACTCTTCCTTGTGTGACCGTGACAACTACGGGCCGGTCCGGATACAGACTTGCAACCTTGAGACATTTTGTCCTTCTCTTTAAATACCCTATGAGAGCAATGAATAGTTCTTTTGTTAACGTTAACCAGTGACTTAAAGATTTACTCATCTGTTGGGATTTAATCAAAGTCTATCCTGGGCCTTTTTCTTCAGATTCCAGAGTTTTTGTTTTATTAGGGTACATTAAAGTCTGAGTAAAATTCATCTCTACAACCTCATTCCCAGCAAAAGCATCCTTCTGACGGACACTTATTCTGGAGTCTGACGTATGTCTATATAATGGTTAAATGTGGAAGTTATTTCGTTTTGGGTATATCAAAAGGCAATATATGGCCACAAAAATCTGTTATTCGCTCCAGAGCAGATAGATGCACAGCATTGTGAGGTCATGAGTTACTAATAAACACGGCATCGACATTCTGGAGCTCCAAATGTGTAACAGAGCTTGTGACCTGTGGAGTCAGGAAATACCACAACCAGGAACACACAATTGAAGTGCCAGCTTGAAATTAATGCAATTAATCAATTTGCTTTTTTAGAGATGGCTGTTTTGTGAATCACAGCATAGCTGATAGACAGCCACATACAGTGCTACAAGTATGATATTGCTCATGTATGAGTCTAAGATGTTGCAGAAAGTTTGATTTTAATAAGTTGGTTAGCTATTTTGTATATAAAAAAATTGTTTAATGCTGTTTGCAGTGGTACTGTTTCAAATACAATTAGTTATATCAAGTTAAATTTAGGGCTGCACGGTGACGCAGTGGGTAGCATGTTCGCCTCACAGCAAGAATGTTGCTGGTTCGAGCCTTGGTTAGGTCTTTTGGCATTTCTGTGTGGAGTTTGCATGTTCTCCCTGTGTTCGCGTAGGTTTCCTCCGGGTGCTCTGGTTTCCTCCAGATGCTCCGGTTTCCCCCACAAGTCCAAAGACATGCGCTATAGGTGAATAGGGTAAGCTAAATTGTCCGTAATGTATATGTGTGAATGAGTGTGTATGGATGTTTCCCAGTGATGGGTTGCAGCTGGAAGGGCATCCGCTGTGTAAAATATATGCTGGATAAGTTGGCGGTTCATTCCGCTGTGGCGACCCCAGATTAATAAAGGGACTAAGCCGAAAAGAAAATGAATGAATGAAGTTAAGTTTCAATTACATTTTGACCACTGAGTTACAATATCACTGGGTTCCATTTTGGAATGAAATGAAGTTAAGATTCTTCTTTTTTCCCTTATCACTGCATTCATCCAATTCAAACGTTTTCTGAAATCAGGAAAAAAAAAAAGTAGAGCATGATTTCATCCTTTTGCAACCCACTAGATCATTTGAAGATATGCAAAATGGAGGAACATTTGAATGCCAGTTTGCACTCAGTTGTGGAGAAATATTGTCTATGGGAATCTTCTTCAAAGCCCTCTGGAACAGGACACGAGGAGGAGAGCAACCACTAATACACCTAACCACTATATTTCTAATTGCTGTGATGTGATGGCAGATTTCTGGATAGGCAGGGCAGAAAAGAGACATGCATTAATAGCCCCACCCTAAAGGTTTAATTTGATTAAAGATTATGAGGGGAAATAATTTTTTCTTTCACCAAAATAATATCTGCACAGGTACATCTTTTATACCAAACATGCATACAACAAGAAGAGTAAATATTGATTTCAGGCCAACTTTAACCTCACATTACAAAGAAAAAAACAAAAACATTAAGCATTGCTATTAACATTATGAAAATATAAAGAATCAGAAAAATATATATATAAAGAAATATGAAAAAAAAAAAATCAGAAATATAAAGATCATCATAAATTAAAAGAAATGTCAGTAATTTTTTTGTTAGCTGATAAACATCCATTTGTTTGACACATTTGGACCATTTTTGCTAAATCTTTATGCTAAGTCTGAAATGAAACCTGCCATTTCTCAACAATGAGAAAAATGGTGACAAATCAAAGCACTAGCTGAACATGGTAGAATCGATTTAGTTGAGTTCGCATGTGATTTTTTTTTTTTAATCATAACCAGTAGGAGTCTCTATTGAGCTTAAAAAGCCAGATATTTATCAAGTGGAGTGAAACAGCTGTTATACAACAAAGTGCACTCACATTGTTACAATGGTTCATTCCACACAGACTCTTCAGTCCTCACACACACACACATTGCTTCACATTTTTCTATTGCATCACTGAATCTTCAAAATGGCAATTATAATATTGACAATGTATTTAATAACACTGCCAATCTGGATCTCAGGTAAAATATTTAATCTCTAATTTTCAGTTCTACAATTTATGTTTTTCGTAGCGACGTCTTCTGAACAACTAAAATTCTGTCAATTTGAAACAGGAGAATCACTCAGTGACCAAGTTCATCAGACTCCAGCTCAACGTCTGATAACAAATGCAGAGACAACAGTTCAACTCAACTGTTCTCACACCATTAAAGACTATTACATGATATTATGGTATCAGCAGGAGAAGGTTGCATTAAATCTCATTGGATATGTGTATTACACAAACCCGACTATTGAAAAAGAATACCAAAACCAGTTCAGTGTTAATGGAGATGGTGCAAAATTCTGTACTCTTAATGTCACAATCGAAAGGCAACTTGTTGGGAGTACTGCAATATACTACTGTGCTGCCAGCAAAGCACAGTGATAAACACACATCAATCCCTCCTACAAAAACCTTCTGTTAAATACCTTTACCACAAGATTATTAGCACCACAATACACTTATAATTATGGAAGCATATCAGTAGTAAAATTCATTTCGAAATGTAATATGCAAAATGGCAGTGCAATATGTTAAACGGCAATGTATTTCTGTATTTCAATTAACATTTTCCAAGACATATGTGCAATGGTTGGTGCAAAGTGAAAATTAAATGATATCATTTACATTTCTCATTTCCAAACACAGTTTTAATATATAAATTGTCTCCACATTGTAATGCTTTATAAGTTGCAAAATTAAACTGAAAATGTAATACACAAAATAAATCTGTGTATAACGTAGAAGCAGAAATCGTAGCAAAATGATCCTTTAAATGTTATTTATCCTAAATGCATTTACACTCACGTCTAGGAAACGCAGGATTGCATTTTCAGCATAACACCGTGGGATGTTTGTAGCAAAATTCATTTTGAAATGTAATATGCAAAACAATAATGCAATATGTTAAATGGCAGTGCATTCTGTATTTCAGTTAGCATTTTCCAAGACCATATGTGCAATGTTTGCTGCAAAATGAAAATTAAAAAAAAAAAAGAATAAATTTTCAATTAATACATCCATACAATGAATGAAAGCCAATGTGGGTATTTTCTTAAAATCTGAAGTTGAAAAGGATTTAAGTCAAAATGATTAGCCCTAGTGAAACTTTAGTTCTTAAATATTTCCAAAGTGCTATTGGCACAGAAAGAGAACGGAGACCAGAGCTGTGAGTATGAATGACAGTTTATTAGAGTTTATGAACAGGAATGATGTAAACAGGTAACGTCTTTATCTTGCGTAGATGAGTAGTGGACCAGATGATGTTAGATGACCAGAGATGGATAATGAATGATTTCACCAGAGACTGATGAAGGTAACTGAACTTGTAGGAATCAGGAACACACAACCAAGAGGAATCACAGTAGGTAGGAGTATAAGATTCACTGACCGTGAATTTTTGTCCTTCTCGGTATCAAGGCCAGACACTGAGGGACGGTGAGGGGTTTCATGGAGCTGGAGTGATAAGCGGGGATGACATGCAGTGAGTGATTAGAATTCAGGTGAGGGGGATCTTGCTGATTGCGGTGACTGTGACTGGCCTGGCTGTGACAGCTATTTAATGGAGAGAATATTTTTTAACAATACACGTTTTTAAACAATAATAACTAATTTCTTTTGTCTTTGCCATGATGAAAGTACATAACATTTTTCTAGGTATTTTGCTAGGATTGCTAGGTATTTTTACTTAGATACTAGTAATCAGCTTAAAGTGTAATTTAAAAGCTTAAATTCTTAAGGGTTGGTTATTAGCACCTGACCTTAAAATAAAAAATAAAAAATATTTAACCACTGCTTTTATTCCAGCAAAAGCAACATTAAAAAGATTTAAATATTACAGATAATACTACGAAAATGTCCTTGCTCCATTAAACACCACTTGATTTTTTTTTGAAAAAGAACAAAAATTTCACAGGAGGGTTACAAATTTTGCCTTTCCTTCACAGTTGTTTACTTGTAAAGTAAAACTGATTCTACATTTAATTTGTTTACATGAATCTAAAGGTTAAAGACATTATGATGGTGGCTATAATTATTGTTTTAAATGTATGTTAAATGACGGTTTTCTTTATGGACATCACTTTTGGCCTCTACTGATGTGTTTTTATGGTGCTTTTTTGTCATTTTGTGGAATTCAACAAAATATAACAGATTAGAAAGTGGAACTACATGAATTGCGGGTAAATTAATTTTCATCTGATGACATGACATACATAAATGACACTGATTTTTTTTTTCTGATCTGATTTAAACCGATTTAATCTCTCTTTTCAATAGGTGGAGCTCTACATCAACACATTCACTTCAGGGGGTAAAATGAGCTATGAAATAGATACATTTACAGCATCACACTTCTGAGACATGTTACTGCTGCACAGATGTTTTCACATCATCTTTCAGAGCTTTGCTCCAGCTACCGAGTCAAAATGAAGATTGTCTTTATAATTGCTGTCACACTGATCAGTTTCTCAGGTAGGGTTTATCTGTATTAATAATTTCATAAATGTTCTTCTTTCTTATTTGAGATGAATATGTCTTTCTTCTTTTTACAGGAATTTCCCAAAGTAACAAAGTCAATCAGTCTCCTCCTGAATTGATTTACAATCAAGGAGACGATGCAAAGATCCGCTGTCAACACAGTGTGAGCAGTTACAATCAAATCAACTGGTACAGACAAAACCAGGACCTTGGTTTCACATTCATGGGATATTTACTTCTACAAGCGCCAAACCCAGAAAAAGAGTTCTCTAAGAAAATAGATATGTCTGGGAATGGACAAAGTGATGGATATTTGACTATTAAGAGTCTCTTATATAATGACAGTGCAGTGTATTTTTGTGCTGCATATTACACAGTGTTTAATAGTCCTACAATTCAATACAAAAATGAACTCTTTGATAAATAGAACAAGGGAGAAATGGTTTAATATCTTCATTCACACCTGCTTCTGTGGTATGTACTGTATTTGAAACTCTGCCAGATTTTTCTGAAAACATTAATCAACTGTGATAAACAATACACAACAGTGCAGTACAGTAGGGAAATATATGCAGATGAGATCTGGAGCTTAATCCAAATATCTGTCATTTGACCTTTTGCATAGAGAAGTTCACATTAGCAGTGCCACAGATTTACTTGTCATTATTAGTGACATATATAAGTTATTTTTCATTTTACATAATACATTTCTTTGTTTAAATACAAAAATAAAATCTTCATATTGAATTTCATGTCTACTTTGGGGTATTTACACCACGCAGTATTCAACTGAAAACTGAAAAAGAGCAATTATTAACACAACAGTGCCTAAAAATGCCCCGAAATGTATTTATTTTGATCTACAAATATGTGACTCATCAAAAATGGCAAAATCAAATCTTCAGTCTATAGGCATGTGCCAGTACTTAATCAAAACAACAATGGCTAGCACAGTACTTCATGTGAAGTTGTGATTTTTAAGTTAGAATACTATAGAGTACATTTGCGGTAAGCTTTTATTGTTCACTTTAACAATTGTAAGGATGGCTAAATGGACTTATACACAATCAAGCACATTTAAAAACACTGTTGTGTACCAAAGTGCTATACAAGACAAAAAAAAAAAAAAAAAGACTGAAGAGAAGAATCTTATATAGACACAACATATTGACGGGACTGTACACATTAAAATAACCAAAATACAAATTAATCAAATGCCATGGAATATAAATAAGTCTTCAACTGTGATTTAAAGACTGAAATGAAAGAGGCTGATTTATTGTCCTGAGGCAGGCTGTTCCAAAGTCTAGGACCAGCTGAGAAAAGCACAATCCCCTTTCAGCTTCAGGTATGCGTTGTTTATCAGAGGATCTTCGTGTTTGGGATGATTGTTGAGCAGCTTAGAAGCTTGGCCAGATAAAACTACAGTAAATATTTTCATTTAAGCTCCCACAACAACACATATATCTATCAATTCTTTGTGAATAAGGAAATGTATACACACGTGAAACTAGAATATTATTCCATAAATAGGGCAGATGTACTGTTATGAGACTGTAATGAATGAAAAACGTGTAAACTTGTGCATGACAAAGTCAAACGTATGTGCAGTGTTGTGAGTAAAGCATTAGTGAGTCAAATAATATGAGTCATGTAGTCATATTAGTTTTTTTCCAAGTAACTTAGAAATGAACAGATTACTTTTTCATTTTAAGGACAATATCTGAGAGACTTTTTTTTTTTTTTTAAAGTGACGCCAGTTAATTTATTTTCTCATTTATTAAGGGACAGTTCTTCTGTCCCCATGTTAAGAGAAATCAGGAGTTCATTTAGTGCAGATGTCTTGCATAACATGATACTTAATAGTACTGATACTACTGACAGTTCCCTCTTAAATATAATCATGTATTTACTCATATTACTTGCACAAAATCAGATTCAGTATCAATCAGTATTTCTTAAAATGAATGTAAAAAAACTGTAAAATGCAAACACTGAATATTGTTTGCTGAATAGGGCTGAACAGTTTCTAATACTTCCTATGCTTCATGCAATCCAGAAAAATAGTTTGAGCTGCTTTACATTTACTTTCTTTCAGTCTATTGATATTTCACTTTTGATATCAAAGGACATTTCTCTTTCCATAAATATAAGTTTACAAGAAAGCAAAGCCCAGCCCAGTTGAGAAAAAAATCAAACAAAACTGCAAAAGTTACATTAAAAACTAACCAAGTATCACATTTAGTTACATTTTAAAGAAATAACACAATACTATATTACTTTAAGTTGGCAGTTCATTCCGCTGTGGCGACCCCAGATTAATAAAGGGACTAAGCCGAAAATAAAATGAATGAACGAATATATTACTTTGAAAAGTTACTTTCCTCAACACTGCTTATGTGCTCCTGTAGTCAGTGGGTCTGGGTGTTTTTAGTGAAATCGGTAACACGTATAGCTTAATTATATAAGAAATGTATTCGCTATTATGTATTCGCTGTATTAGCAGCCTTATTTGCTATGTTTATTTTTCCTTACATTATTACATATATATATATATATATATATATATATATATATATATATATATATAAACCTGACTTGTGGTGCATATACAAATGTTTTACACTCTTCAAATGCAACTACTTTATGCAGTATGCTCAATATAATTTAATGCTCACTGTGAATTTTCTTAGACAGGACATCAGTTTTGGCCTGCACAGAATTTACATTTTTGTTGAACAAAAAAAGAACTTGTTTTGTTTCACAGGTAGAAGAAATGGAACAGGGTTGGAACAACATAAATGGAAGTAAATTAATCTTCATCCTTTAATGAGCTGTCATGCACTTTTTTCAGTAGGCGGAGCTCTAATTTTAAACACTCACGATAGAGTGTAACCTATTGTATGACCCAATAAATATGTATATTTAGCATTACAATTTTGTGTCATTGCTGGACTAATGTTCTTACATTATCTTTCAGAGCTTTTCTCCAGATACAGAGTGTCAACATGAGGATTGTCTTCATAATTGGTGTCACACTGATCACTTGCTCGGGTAGGGCTCTATTTTTAATTTTATTTGATTCAACTTTTTCTCTTTACAGATTTAACATGAATATATCTTTCTTCTTTTTACAGGATTTTCTCATAGTAATAAAGTCAACCAGTCTCCTCCGGATTTGATTTACAAACAAGGAGACAATGCAAAGATCCGCTGTCTACACAGTGTGAGCAGTTACAATCAAATCAACTGGTACAGACAAAACCAGGACCACGGGTTCATATTCATGGGATATTTACTTGGAACAGAAAAAACCCCAGAACCAGATTTCTCTGAGAAAATAGATATGTCTGGCAATGGAAGAAGTGATGGAATTTTGACCATTAAGAGTCTCCTATCTAATGACAGTGCAGTGTATTTTTGTGCTGCATATGACACAGTGTTTTATACTCACAGAGTTCAATACAAAAACATGCTCTTTTATAATTTAAACAAGAGGTGGAAAGTTTAATATCTCAATTTACACCTGCTTCTGTGGTATTTACTGTGTTTGAAGCTCTGCCAGTTTTTTTCAAATGTTTTTTAAAACAAATTTTATGTTCATGTTTTTAAAAAAACATTTTATTTGTTCATGGGTTTGATTAACAACATGAGAATGCACAACAGTATAGAGATATGTGCAGAGGAGATCTGGAAATTAATCAAAATATCTGTCATTTGACCTTTTGTAAAGATGAAATCACATTAGCAGTAACACTGTACTACTGTGTCTGTAGTGACCTATAAATTCATTCATTCATTCATTTTCTTTCGGCTTAGTCCCTTTATTCATCAGGGGTCGCCACAGCGGAATGAACCGCCAACTTATCCAGCATATGTTTTACACAGCGGATGCCCTTCCAGCTGCAACCCAGTACTGGGAAACATCCATACACTATCTCATTCACACACATACACTACGGCCAATTCAGTTTATTCAATTCAAGTATTGCGCATGTCTTTGGACTGTGGAGAAAACCAGAGCAAGACACGGGGAGAACATGCAAACGCCACACAGAAATGCCAACTGACCTACCCAAGACTCGAACCATCAACCTTCTTGCTGTGATGTCACAGTGCTAACCACTGAGCCACCGTGTCACCCTGTGACCTATGAATATCAATTATTTATTAATTTACATAATTAAATTCTTTGTCTAATGCCACAAAAATGTCCTAAGGTGTGTACAATTATAAAAAGTAAATAAAATGTATTTATTTATTCATTTATTTTCTACTTTTGGGCAGTTTACATGACAATGGCAGGGCAACCAATTTACTGTTATTAATAAGCTTGAAATTATAAAAAGATTTCTTATTTTATATATTAACATTTCTTTGTTTCACGTAAACAATAAATACAAAAATAAAATAAAAAATAAACAAAATGTCTGCTTAACTGTCACCAGTCTGTTATGATCTCTGTTTGTGTCCTTTCTGTGTTTCTCTCAATCTTAAGCAGTGTCACAATCAGTAGTCGTTTATCAGTAGGTCGTGTAAACAAATTCGGGCACTGGTAAGGGACACTGATGAGCTTGGTTCACTACACATTGGGACACACTGAGTGTGACATGATTGTACATCTTCAAAACTAGAGTTCATAAATGACAACAGAACTAATAATTTTCATATATTAATTTTACATAGATTTTAATAAGTTTTTAAAAAGTACATGATAGCTAAATAATTTTGATTGTTTCATACAGTACAGCAACATTTAAACCATTAAACAATAATACATGTTGTACCTAAACTAGCGATGTTTATTTTTACAAAAACATCTCTTGTTTGTCATTACTCTTGATGGTTTGGGTCATGTTTTGAACTTCCATTAAGGGCGCATATTGCGTATTGATGCGCCATATGTGGGATTTTTCAGGGAGCAAACGTTTCAGTGCACTGGAAAAATTTAGCGATTGACACAGCACTTAAAATGGCTGGCGACCTGACAAGTGCACCGACTACTGAGCAAGGGTGCTGATTGAGACGCACCTTAGTTCTTTAAGTCAGGAGCACCTGCTTTAGCTTTAGGAACTGATGTTCCTTTATCTTGCTGTATCCAAAATCACCACATACCCTTAAATAGTGCTTTATTTGAGGGTGCAGCCATTTCTAGGGGTGTCCGAAACCAAAGTGGACATTCTGATGAGCACTCAATCAATCCCACAATGCACTCCAACGACAGCTAGAAAATACTCAAAGTGACCTGCGAGAGTGAGTTTGAGCCGAATGAATGTTTGCATCTGACCACAAAATAGTGGAATCCTATTGGTGAAAGTTTCAAAACAAAATATTATTTAATTAAAATAATGTTTATATACAGGTATAAATCTAATTGGTCTGAGGGATTTATCAAACAGCAAAGCACAAACAAAATGGCTTTCCTTCTGGTGCACTTGAATTCACTCACTCGTTTCATTCATTCCTTCAAGTGAACTATATTAGTGGACTAACATAGGGAATAGTGAATGAGGGTATAGGGGATGATTTCGGATACAGCACCTGCTTTTTCTGCTCTTTCTTGCCAGTTTATTGTTGTCTATTATGCTACTACCTAGACGTGTTGCTCGACTTTATCCCTGTCTACATTTCTGGAGAGCACGAATTATGTAGCCAGAGGTACGTCTGGCTGCATTTCGTCTTTAAAATGAATGCTACGGGGCAGTATAACTCCGCTGACGGCTTCTGTTCATTTTAGAGCTACCAGCTGACTGCTTACCTCCACATGGATGGCTTTTCCGGTGTTACCGGTTTGCCCAGTAGCTCGACTTGGCGGACTTGGGACGCAGAGTTAACCACGGCACCGGGTTTCAAGTGCCATGCAAAATGATTCCAGAAACCAGGTAAAACAAAAGCAAAAAAAAAAAAAAAAAAGAATAAATAAATTAAATAAATAAATAAACAACAGGGGCTGCACGGTGGCGCAGTGGGTAGCACGATCGCCTTACAGCAAGAAGGTCGCTGGTTCGAGCCTCGGCTGGGTCAGTTGGCGTTTCTGTGTGGAGTTTGCATGTTCTCCCCGTGTTCGCGTGGGTTTCCTCCGGGTGTTCCGGTTTCCCCCACAAGTCCAAAGACATGCACTATAGGTGAATTGGGTAAACTAAATTGTCCGTAGTGAATGGGTGTGTATGGATGTTTCCCAGTGATGGGTTGCAGCTGGAAGGGCATCCGCTGCATAAAACATATGCTGGATAAGTTGGCGGTTCATTCCGCTGTGGCGACCCCTGATTAATAAAGGGACTAAGCCGAAAAGAAAATGAATGAATGAATAAACAACAGGCTGAAAAGGTGGTGAAATCATACGGACACAATGGCTTTTCTTTTTCTAGATTGCTATTGAAAACATCAGTTGGGTTTAGGCACGGGGGTGGGTGGGTCAGTCAGTCAGTCAGTCAGTCAGTCATTCAGTCGACAGCAAGCTGGCCAGGCCGGCTGAAGTGTATATTGCGCTCCCTGGTGGATTTACGTGAGAAGAATTTGTGATCATGAAAAAGCATACACAGTGGCCTCTGGTGGATTTGCAAAAACAAAAACTGTAAGCAGACGTACCTAAGGTTACGTATTTCGCTTTCCCCAGAAATGTAGACCTGGGTATGTATCCACAATGAGCCTGGGTTGACTTTGCCTTATAGTCCAGCCCAGTCATTTCCTGTCCCGTATTGTTCCTCTTTGTGTAATCTTACCTGAACTCTGCCTAGTTTACCAGCTTCCTGAAGATATGAGTCCTCTATGGGTCGCTAGATCCAGGCAGGTTTGCTGCTGTGGCCTCTGATCAGCCTTTCTTGTCTGTCTGAGTTAAATGGGTGCCGGCTTTTGTGTTTGCTCCTGTTTTTACACTTCTGCAACTTGTGTCACTACCTCTGAAAGGCAAACTGCCCTTTTGCAGTTCTTGGTGTATCCCAAGTTGGTTTCCATGCTTACTGATGAATTAATTTATTTTCCCCACCTGTTGCTTGTTTTCTTCATCAGTTTCCCTGTGGCCTCTTATTTTTCAGTATAAAGGGACTATTTTTAAAGCACATTACTTGATGTTGAACCCTCTGTTGGGTAAACTATGGTTAAGGTAACAACATAATTACAGTAATTTGTGTTTTTCACAGTTACCTACTAAAAACAGTTTTGTTTTTCAGGATTTTATCTGTAGTGAAGCCATAGTATAGGACAGGGGTGACAAAATCCCACAGCCCTGCATATTTTAGTTCCAGCCCTGCTTCAACACACTTACCTGTAGATTTTAAGCAAGCCTGAATGACTCAGTTAGTTTAATCAGGTTTATTTAATTTTGGTTAAAGTGTGGCCCTCCAGGGACTCAGTTTGACACCTGTCCTATTGACCTTATTCTGCAATGCGGAAGTGCGCTCGGTTTTGTTATTGTTTTAGAACTTCCTATTCAGTTTCCTATGGGAGAAATGACTAGGAATAATAAACGGTAGAAAACGGTCAAACTACTTGCACATAAACAAGTGTGTTCATGACTATACATACATAGAGAAGAAGGTTGTCTTTATAATTGCTGTCACACTGATCAGTTTCCCAGGTAGGGTTTATCTGTATTGTTTATTACTAATAAAGATAAACTAATGAAAATGTATTTTTGTTATTTCATTGTAATAACAGGGAAAACATTATACAGTATATGCTGTCCACTATTGTTAAAAAAGAAAACAAACAGACAAATAAATATAATGAATTAGAAATAATAAACATGCATGCTTAATTGTACATTGCTGTCACAATACATTTCAATTAAATTGCTGTAATGACTGTCAATGGAGATATTTATTTTTGCCTCAAAATAATGTAATAACAACCATCTACCAGTAGAGGCCTAACACACGATTCCAACAGATGTACAGCTGGCTTTCTTCATTTTCTTCATACACTGATAGCATATCAGTGATATTGTGATGATTTTATTGTTGCTGTGCTTTTCAGATTAGGATCTCTTCTGTGCCAGCATGAGGAATGTTATCATATTTACTCTTACACTGGTCAGTTTCTCAGGTAATTTTACTCATTTTAATTCATTTAAAGTCATTTTAGTGAATTTAAAAATTATATATATATATATTTATAATGCAATTGCAAATAATATATTCTTTTTTTTCACAGGGTTTTCCAATTGTAACAAAGTTGACCAGTCTCCACCTGATTTGATTTACGAACAAGGAGAAACTGCAAAGATCCGCTGTCAACACAGTGTGAGCAATTACAATCAAATCAACTGGTACAGACAAAACCAGGGCGGCAGGTTCATATTATTGGGATATTTACTTGGAAAAGAACCATACAGAGAAAAGGATTTTAAAGATAAAATAGACATGCCTGGGGATGGAAACAGAGATGGAAATTTGACAATTAAAACTGTATCATCTAATGACAGTGCAGTGTATTTTTGTGCTGCATATTACACAGTGTTTCATATTCCTACAATTCAATTCAAAAACCTTTTTCATTGTGTGATTAAAAGATAATGCAACAAGAAAGCACATTTACACCTGCTTCTGTGGTTTAACTTTAAAACTCAATTACAAAAAATATCATATATTTTCTGAATGTTTTTCTTTTAACAGTTACACAGTAAGTTTATATTTAGTATGCAATTCTGAACACAGCAAAAGTTAACAGAATTACACAAAATGCATTGCATACAATCTACCATTCCAAAATCCCTTTAAAGCAAGTCATTTAACTCGGTGACCATCTTAGAAATGCCTCTGGGGCAATCTGTTTGAATGGGAAAGTATACAGTTTTCCAAAACTGTTTGCCAAGCTTATGATTAAATTTCAAATCTAGAATCACCAATAACATTTAACAACAACTGTCTCTTAAGTATCCAACCCAGGCTCATTATGGATAAGTACCCCTGTATACATTTCTGGAGAGTGTGAAATATATGAAATAATATGTCTCAAGAGGTAAGTTTTTTTGCAGTTTCTGTTTTTGCGAATCCACCAGGTGCCGCTGTGTATGCTTTTTGAGATCTCAAATTTCTCTCGCAAGTGTCATTCGCGTCTGCTGTTCTCGCATAAATCCACCAGAGGCCGCTGTCGACTGACTGACTGACTGACTGACCGACCGATACCCCCACCCACCACCTTCCCTAAACCCAATCGACAGTGATTTCAAAAGCAGTCCAGAAAAAGAAAAGCCCTCGCAGCTGCCTGATTTTTCCACGTTTTCAGCTCTTACCACGTTCTCACACTGTTATTTACTTGTTTATTTATTTTTTTCCTTTTGTTTTACCTGCTTTCTGGAACCGTTCTTCGTGGCGAGCCACTGGGTAAACTGGTAACAGCAGAAAAGCCGTCCACACAGAGATAAGCAGTCAGCTGGTAGTGCGAAAAAAAACAGAAGCCGTCGGTGGCGTCATACATAGTGTTCGTTTTAAAGAGGAAATGCAGTTATATGTACCTCTAGCTACATAATTCGTGCTCTCCAGAAATGTATATGGGTCGTATTCACAATGAGCCTGTGCTGCAAGTATCATTTCTAAACATTTGAATCACACAAAATCAGCATTTCTCAGGTTGCCCAATCTAATATACATGTGCACACAACTGGAACGAGATCACGACACTATCCTCCTTTATGGCTGTTTATGTTTATGTGTTACACAACATTATCCTCTGAATAATTCCTCTTCTGATTATACTGGTCTTCTGAAGTAATTCCCAACTTGGTCTAGATGGCAAATCTCCTCCCAAAATGACAGTGACCAATTTCTTTACAAGTTTGTAGGTGTTCATGTAGTTGCTGTCTGTGATGTTAATTTGTCAGTATGGACTGTACCTATAATCCGTTTTACATCAAAAATAAAATGGAATCCCTTCTAAATAATCTGAATCAACACTGTTATTTATGACGTGCTGTTCTCACATGACCTCACTAAGTTTGTCATGAAAATTATGTTTAAATCAAGGAGGTCTATTTGGTAACATTATTTCATTTTATCTCTATGGCAGTTTCTCTAAACCCATTTCATTCCAATAAGCATTTAATAATTTGGCCATTGATAAACAATCTATAATAATGTTAAATATTATTTTGCAGTTTAAATGTTGTAATGGTTGCCAATGAAAACAAACAAACAAACAAACAAACAAACAACAACACTTTTGCCTTCACATCATGCAGTAACAACATTGGCCAGTAGAGGACTGCATGTCATGCTAATCAGCTATTCTAACCATGATTGAAACATCACTTACAGCAGACTTTCTTTGCTTTGCATACATTCACAGCATATCAGGAACAGTGTGGTGCCTATTTTGTTGTTTTGTAGCACTTTATTTTTTTAGATTCAGATTTCAACATGAAAGCTGTTGTCATATTTACAGTTACACTGATCAGCCTCTCAGGTAGTTCATTTCTTATTTTTAAGTTATTTAAAGTAAATAATTAATCATCTGTGTTGTGTAAATAATATGTTGTTTTTTTTCAACAGGATTTTCCCATAGTAACAAAGTCAACCAGTCTCCACCTGATTTGATTCACAGACTAGGAGAAAATGCAATGATCCGCTGTCAACACAGTGTGAGCAGTTACAATCGAATTGGCTTGTACAGACAAAACCAGGATGGCAGGTTCACATTAATGGGATATTTACTTGCAAAAGTTCAAAACAACGAAAATGGTTTTGAAGATAAAATAAAAATGGCTGGGGATGGAAACAGCGATGGAAATTTGACAATTAAAAGTCTCTTAACTAATGACAGTGCAGTGTATTTTTGTGCTGCATTTTACACAGTGTTTTATATTCCTACAGTTTAATGCAAAAACCTGATCTTTGATGGAATGATTAAAAGTTTTCATTTACACCTGTTCTTGTGGTTTAAACTTTCTCTCTCTCCCTCTCTCAATACTGTATTATATATATGCAAGTGATTAAATGAGTTTCCTTTCAACATAATTTTAATAGACATTAATCAAAGAGAAAGACAACATGGTGACTCAGTGGTTCGAGTCCCGGCTGGGAGTACACGTTCTCCCCGTGTTTGCGTGGGTTTCCTCTAGGTGCTCCGGTTTCCCCCACAGTCCAAAGACATGCGCTATAGGTGAATTGGGTAAACAAAATTAGCCGTAGTGTATGGGTGTGTGTGTGTGTGTGTGAGAGAGAATGAGAGTGTATGGGTGTTTCCCAGTAAAGGGTTGCAGCTGGAGGGGCATCCACTGCATAAAAACATATGCTGGAATAGTTGGTGGTTCATTCCGCTGTGGCGACCCCTGATAAATAAGGGACTAAGCCAAAGGAAAATGAATGAATCAAAGAGAATGGGAGGTCTCAGAGAGCAGCAAGAGTTCATTAGTTGCAGCTGTATATTCATTCTGAATTATCAATATGACATTTACACTGTTTTATTTCACAGTATCATTTTTGATCTCAGGTATAGAATCATTCATTAATGCTTTTTCACTTTTTTTTTTTTCAAACTATCACATGATATTGTGGTACAGTATGATTGCACTAAATCCCACTGGATTTGTGCACTGTTAGATCTTACCGGGCTTTTTACAGTGAAATACTGTTTCCTTTTATTACAGCAAAACACTGGCTAGTTATTTACTGCATAATCTACAGCAAAGATTAACAGTGTGTCTTATAAAACTACGTCCAAAGAAAATCAATATGTGACATTATAGGAGATGGAGAAAAACCAATGCTAAATCACACCAATTCCTACCGTCTTTGATTAAGTGACTAATCCGTGTGAATTTGTACGATGTAATTCGTACATTCTAGTACGACTTGCCTGTCCCCCAATTTCAGGAGTGGGGTTGGTGTTAATGCCTCCTTTTAAAAAATCTTACATTTTTGGTACGACTGAACCTGACAAAACATAAAATAGTTACGTTTCCTTGTGAGATCGGGCTGGAAATACCATACTCTTGATATCAAGCATAATGTAAGCTGCCAGCCAAACATAGTGCTAGAAATCATTCATTCATTCATTTTCTTTTCGGCTTAGTCCCTTTATTAATCTGGGGTCGCCAAAGCGGAATGAACCACCAATTTATCCAGCATATGTTTTACACAGCGGATGCCCTTCCAGCCGCAACCCAACACTGGGAAACACCCACACACTCTTGCATTCACACACATACACTATGGCCAATTTAGCTTATTCAATTCACCTATAGCGCATGTCTTTGGAATGTGGGGGAAATCGGAGCACCTGGAGGAAACCCACGCGAACACGGGGAGAACATGCAAACTCCACACAGAAATGCCAACTGACCCAGCTGGGCTTAAACCAGTGACCTTCTTGCTGTGAGGCGATCGTGCTACCCACTGCACCTCCGTGATGCCTGTGCTAGAAATCACTTAAATAAATAAATAAATAAATAAATAAATAAATAAATAAATAAATACTAATTACTTGCAATATTATACCCCAAGGAATAATACATTTTATTTTAATATATTTTAGTGCTCAATTTCCAATCAAGTTTAATTGTATTTTCTTGCAAAGTTACATTTTTTTAATATTGAACTTTCATACTGCAATAATGGTGTAATGGTCTTAGTTCATATGGGATCCAACCTTTTCTCTTAAAACTCATCGAGCATATAAACTGAAATACAGCTTTGAAAACATCCAGTGACAGTAATGTTCTTTCCTGAGATGCAAAGATGTCACTTCCTTTCACTTCCTGAAACGTTTATGTTGTGTCAGTGTTGATAGCAGATGTTAAGCTGGTGTTTTCATTATATACTGACTCTGCCGACTGAAAATGTTTACCATATTCTTCATCCTGTTGCCAGGTAAGATCGTGTATGTGTCATGTTCTTTAATGGAAATACATTAATGTGCTGAAAATAAACTATTCAATTGATTTCTGCTCTTATTAGTTTATGCCCAAAGTAATGAGATAAACCAGTTTCCACCAGACCTGATGGGACACCTCACAGAATCTGTTCTTCTCAGTTGCTCACATTCAATCCAGAGCTTTGAACTCACCCTCTGGTATAAACAATCTGAAGACAGGAGACCGATTTTTCTTGGATATCTCAATCTTAAATTTCCATATCCTGAAGATGAGTTTAAAAACAAAATTGAATTGAAAGGAGATGGCAGCAGCAGCTCAACACTTACAATCAACAATCTGACATCAGTCGACAGCGCAGTTTATTTCTGTGCAGCACGCAGACACGGTGTGTAAAATCACAATCATCCTGAACAGACCAGGTTAGACCAGAATGTATTTACATGCTGGTTATCACTGATGGGTAATTAACCAATAATCTTTCCGGCTGAACAGGACAAGAAAATGTCATAGTTAAGCTGGTTACAGTGTACAGTGTGTATGCACAAGGCCCCACTTTATATTAAGTAGCCTTAAATAAATATGTACTTACACTGTAATGTAGTACTTAATGTGTAAATTCATGTTTTTACATTGTACCTATGTCTGATTAAATACCTGCATGCAATGGCATCTGTTATTAATTTCTGTAAGTACATTTATAATTACACTTTTGACCATCCCGAGGACCGGAATTGAGAATCACTGCCCTAACCTGACCAGTGTACTATTCCATTATCACCAGTAGTGTTCTGCAATACATTATGAACATATTAAGTACATTGTATTTATATTTGATGTATGTACATAGTAGTTAGGCCGCTTAATATATACATATACATATACAGTGCATCCGGAAAGTATTCATAGCGCTTCACTTTTTCCACATTTTTTT
>CAIGQV010017386.1:355972-380971 GCA_903798115.1 Danio jaintianensis | reverse complement strand
TAAATTATTGAACATACATGCATAACAGAATAGACATTTGTGTCTAATAAAATTAATCAGTTTCAGTCTTAAACTCGTTGTTACTTTATAAGAGAGTCGAACAGAGTTGAACACTTTTTGCAGCAAGCAATGGCGCAGTTACTATTGAGACCAGCAGGAGTCTCCTTTCAACAGGACAACAGAGAGACAGATATTGTTTCCCAAAGAGCATTTGTCGAGTCTAACAAATCGATTCATTTGTTATAGATATTTCATTCTGTGCAACACACTGAATCAGTAACACGATATTTACAGTATTTTTTATTTATTTCACAGCAATACCCTTCTTGATCTCAGGTACAGGATCATTTTTTGCATTGATAACTTTATGTATTTTCATATAGTTCTTTACTTTTACACCATTTTAATGCATTTTTCTTTCCTCTTCAAACAGGGCAATCACTAAGTGACAAAATTCATCAATCTCCACCAGAAATGTTGATTATAAGTGACCAACCTGTTAAACTGACCTGCGATCACACAATACCAAACTTTTACATGATATTATGGTATGAGCAGCTAAAAGGTGATGGTGCACTAAATCTCATTGGGTTTGTGCGTTACACAAGTGCGTCCACTGAAAGTAAATACACGACCCAGTTCAATATCACAGGGAATGGTGCACAAAGCTCTACTCTCGATTTCGAGCCGAATGCATCTGGGAGTTCTGTTGTATATTATTGTGCTGCCAGCGAAGCACAGTGTTGGAGATCATTTCGATCTGCCTACAAAAACGTCTGTTATTACCACAAACCAACAGTATAATACAGCTTTTCATTCTAATGACTGTTTAACAGTGCATTTTAGTATTCTTATAAACATCCCTGTTGAGACCTAAAACTCACCACAGTACCAAAACCAGGGTTGAATAAAATAATAAAATAAAATAAAATAAAATAAAATAAAAAATAAAATAAAATAAAATCATGGTTGGTCCATATTTAATTATACAATTGTCATTTATTTATTAAGTTTATACAAGTTTGAGTTGTTTTAAAAAGTTTTTGGTGAATTGGCCCTTACAATACTGAAAATGAACGAAATATCTACAAAATCATCATTACATGCTCTACAAAACATAGAAGATTCCTTACAGTATTTAAGGTTTAAATGATTTAGATGATTATCCTGACAGAACCATGCAATGTCTAGTTCACTGTCAATGTCACACAATCATGTTCCTTCACAAAATTCAAAGGAAATCTTTTGGCTTCAGTTTCAGTGGGAATGGGAGAACATTGTTTATAAGGTTCTCATGAAATATTTTTTGACTATACTGTACAGGAGAGATGTACTGCTACAACTGATGCAAATAAGTCAACACACCACATATTAAAGTTAACTATGGATCAAAACATAACATGCTTAGAGCAACCATTTACCTTTTCCTTGATATTATGAAATTAAATCATGTTTTGCAGGCAATCCTTTTATAAGGTTTTTGTTTAGCTATTATGATTTGGTTTTTTAATCATTGTACCAAACATTCATTCATTCATTCATTTTCTTTTCGGCTTAGTCCCTTTATTAATCTGGGGTCGCCACAGCGGGGATGAACCGCCAACTTATCCAGCTTATGTTTTACGCAGCGGATGCCCTTCCAGCTGCAACCCATCACTGGGAAACATTCATACACACTCATTCATACACATACACTACGGACAATTTTAGCTTACCCAATTCACCTATAGCGCATGTCTTTGGACTTGTGGGGGAAACCGGAGCACCCGGAGGAAACCCACGCGAACACGGGGAGAACATGCAAACTCCACACAGAAACGCCAACTGACCCAGCCGAGGCTGGAACCAGCGACCTTCTTGCTGTGAGGCGAACGTGCTACCCACTGCGCCACCGTGACGCCCTGTACCAAACATTCTATACTACAATATGGATAACAATATACAATTTATAGTTGCAAACTCAAAGCTAAATCAATTTTGTGTAAGGAAAAAAGAAAGACCAAATAACCCCAAATCCCAAACTGTAAATGGTCTAGTACAGCAACCTTTATTATTATTATTATTATTATTATTATTATTATTATTAAGCATTGAAACATTACATGCAGTATTAATACAAATTCAGACAAAATATATCCAAGACCATTACAATAAATACAAACACACACACACACACACACACACACACACACACACACACACACACACACACACACACACACACGCACATGAACACACACGCACACACACGCACACACACACATCCAGAAATAATAATAATACAAAAACATAAAAACTAAAAATAAAATAAACAAACAAACAAATAAACAAATGAAATTTGTGAAAAGTAATGAAAACAGGGTGTCACGGTGGCGCAGTGGGTAGCACAATCGCCTCACAGCAAGAAGGTCGCTGGTTCGAGCCCCGGCTGGGTCAGTTGGCATTTCTGTGTGGAGTTTGCATGTTCTCCCTGTGTTCGCGTGGGTTTCCTCCGGGTGCTCCGATTTCCCCCACAAGTCCAAAGACATGCGCTGTGAATTGGGTAAGCTAAGTTGTCCGTGGTGTGAATGTGTGTGTGTGTGTGTGTTTCCCAGTGATGGGTTGCGGCTGGATGTGCTGGATAAGTTGGTGGTTCATTCCACTGTGGCGACCCCTGATTAATAAAGGGACTAAGCTGAAAAGAAAATGAATGAATGAGTAATGAAAACAATGGGACACAGTCAAAGATTACTGCATGAAAACTCCTCCATGAAATCTAACACCAAGTCGTTCTTTTTGTTATAAATTTGCATTAGAGACTTTTTTTTAAAGTTTTCATTTCTAATGAAAATAAACTGCATTTTGGTATACACTTCGCAAACTTCTGTTTACCTTGTAAGATGTTATAACAGCACTGATCTAACATTGAGGAGCTGTCTTTTCAATAGGTGGTGCTGTTTTGCAACACTTCCACAAAAGAAGGTGAAGGAGGGACATCCGGCCTGTGAAAGAGAGATCATGTGCAACAAATTCAGGCAACATTGTTTAGCTGTTGTGATAACTTTCACTGCTCTAAAAGCACTTGACAATGATCAGAAATCAATTTCTATATTCATATTTGTTTTGCTGGCATTTTGGTAAGTCCATTAAATGCAACGTTGATTGATATTTTTTTTTCCCTACACTGTACAATGCAGTAAATTTGCTCATTTATTTTGATGTACATAACAGGCCGTTCACTGTTCAGCAGCGTTGAGCAAACTCCCGCTTTACTCATCGTGAGATCTGGAGAGTTCTGCAATATCTCCTGTTCTCACAGGATCACCAGCTACAACACCATACTGTGGTACTACCAGCATGAGGATGGCCAGGGCATGCACAGTATTGGATATTCCTTCCATTCTTCCCACACTTTGGAGAATGTAGAAGATAAACGATATGAGCTGAAAGGAAATGGCAAGAGTTCTGTGATCCTGATCATCTCAAAGCTCTTGCTGAATGACAGCGCAGTTTATTTCTGTGCAGCTAGTGCACACAGTGCTGAGGGCCTCCCAAAAGCCATACAAAAAGCCCATAATCTTTCATGCATCTCTGTCAAGCACTCAAACTGAGCTGGATTGCACAAGAGACACTTGAGATAATGAGATGAGATGAGATGCACCCCTGGATAATGTCTTCAATAGAGTTAGAATGTGTAACACTGACACTTTAAACGAATCAACATTACATTTACTTGAACTAACATTGTTGCCTTCTGTAGAGCTGCTTCCAGCTGAATTTAACTTTTATTGTGGTTTATAGAACTGATTCAACGTTAAATTGAAATGAATAATGGCATTGTTATCTGTAGAACTGCTTTAGACTTTGAAATAGTTCATTTACATAGATATTTCTTATTTATTTGTTTACTGTGAAGTTGCTTTAAAAAAAATCTTTAAAGCACTACAACATATAAATGTGACTTGTGTTAAAATTTGATTAAGTTTCTTCATAGATAAACGAATTGTTAATTATAAGTATTTAATAAAAACATGGCGTCACGGTGGCGCAGTGGGTAGCACGTTCGCCTCACAGCAAGAAGGTCGCTGGTTCGAGCCTCGGCTGGGTCAGTTGGCGTTTCTGTGTGGAGTTTGCATGTTCTCCCCGTGTTCTCGTGGGTTTCCTCTGGGTGCTCCGGTTTCCCCCACAAGTCCAAAAACATGTGGTATAGGTGAATTGGGTAGGATAAATTGTCCGTAGTGTATGTGTGTGTATGGATGTTTCCCAGTGATGGGTTGCAGCTGGAAGGGCATCCGCTGCGTAAAACATATGCTGGATAAGTTGGCGGTTCATTCCGCTGTGGCGACCCCAGATTAATAAAGGGACTAAGCCGAAAAGAAAATGAATGAATGAATAATAAAAACATATTTTAAATACAAAATATCTAACTTAATATTATATATAACTTAAATATATAATATATTTAAAATGAAGAACCGATTAAGTATTTTAGATTAGATTAGATTAGATTAGATTCAGCTTAATTGTCATTACACATGTACAAGTGCAAGGCAACGAAATGCAGTTTAGGTCAAACCGGAGTGCAGTAACAGCAAGAGCAGGATATAGGTAGAAGTTATAAAGTGCAATTATAGAACAACTATGGTGATATTTACAGATGGATGTACTATAAACATTATATACATGCTGCATTAGCTATGAACAGAGATTTACAATAGATTGATATATGTATAGTTTGCTATTAATAATCAGAAGTATGCAGATAGATATGAACATAATTACAAATGTATATGTGCAGTGGACATGTACAATTCAAGATTAGTGCAACAAAGTTGTAGTGTACAATTTTAAATGAGCAAATATTAAAAATTGTACACTACAACTTTGTTGCACTAATTCGTCTTTTCTGACTCCATCGGGTCATTGAAGAATAGAAGTTCATTCAATCATACTGTGGGATCTGAATAAAAAATAAAAAATACTAAACAGCTGGTAGCTATAATTTGTCTTAATTCTGTTCTGAAAAAAGGCCCTATTTGAGAAAACTGAATGGAAATTATTTTTAATTTAAACTTCAAGATCAGAACTTCAGATCTGAATTGTCGTACCCTATTTTAGTATGTGATATTCCACCCATTTCTAAATGACATCACATCCTGTTTCTTCTTTACTGAAGACCTCAGAAGTTATCCACTGGCATGGTTACATTAGCTCTCAGCATGATTGCATTTGTCTTCAGAATATTTTTTTTCTTGAACTGGTTAACAGGTATCATCATATTCTTAAAACTATCACATACATTTGCTGGAAATTATAATTCAAAGGCTACAAACACAATGTCATCAAAATTTGTATTTATTTGGATTCACAGGTCGTTTGATTTGCGAGAAGGTTCATCAGTCTCCTCCAGATGTGTTGTGTAAACCTGATGATTCTGTAGAGCTGACCTGCAGTCATAAAATTACTAACTATGACACAATATTGTGGTATCAGAAGTCAAAGGGAGATTCTAGCCTGAAGCTCATCGGCTATGCCCAATATAGCAGTGTAAAAAAAATTGAGGATCCATATGATGTTCATTTCAGCTTAACTGGAAGTGGAGAAGAGGAAGTTACTTTAAAGTTTCTCAAGGCAAGACTGGACCAAGACAGTGCTGAGTATTTTTGCGCAGCGTTTTATGCACAATGTCACAAATGCTGTCTGTTCCATGACAAAAACTATTATCTTCAAAGCACCTGCAAAAAGACCACATCAGAGAGTTCTGTCTAGAAAACGTCACAACCAAGCATATGGTAAAACCTTATAGTAAGTTTACACTTGTGTAACATAGGGTGTGATAATGGAGCTGAGAGTCAACATGCAGTCTTTAGTAGAGCAGTCAGAGCCAGCAGTTTCAAAACACTAGTATACAACAGTGTCCAACGTAATACACAAGAATATCCCAGAAAACAGGCAAGAGATCAGGGCAGGCATCAAACAATCACAAAAACAAAGGACAGTCCTTGATAAAAAGCCAGGCTCATGCATGCCAGAAGTGTCCATTAGTTGGTGTCTTTCGAAATCCCTCATTCCAAAGGGCTCTTCAAAGTAGCCAGTTTTGAGCACTTTGGTTTGGAATGACACTTCAAATATGGCACCCATGATTGTTTTTACTCCGACGTGCCATTCGGAATAAAATATATCCCATTTGAAATGCACCATATGTATGTGTGCTGCTTAAAGTCGGCATGCAATCAAAATGTATATATATATATATTATATGTATGTTATAAACAATGTAACTATGGACATCATTATTTTGATGTTTATTTTATAAAAAACAAAACAAAAAAAAAACTCATATCTTTTAATCAAATACAATAACCTCCCCCCCTCAAAGTGACCTTTCTTCATTTCTGGTGTCTCCTTTTCCCCCTGCATTTGTGGGCAGCAGTGGTTTGAGTTAATGTGATATAATTCTGTCTGTAAAAATTGAGCTTCTTCTTCTTGTCATCATCGTGCATCTAAAAACATTCTGCACCAGAAAGTAATTCTGTCGGACAGTACTCCTCTGGACAAACTCAGTACAAACTTTCATTTAAATCTTCCTCCATTTTGTTAGCAACGGCCACCTTCCAATGATCCAATTGGTTCCCAAAGGATGAAATCATGCACAACCCTAAATGTTTTTCTCATTTCAGGACCAAACTTATCTTCTGTTTCATGCTGACTTTAAATTGTCCAGGTAATGGTAAACAGTTGGAACAGTAATCAGTGCAATGGGTTGTGGGAAATGGAGTATAGGTGAATGGAAATGCGACAGAATGGAGTGCCGTCTAGCGGACCTTGTTGGCGCTCCAGCTGGTCTTAAAACCTTAAATCTGACTTTCAAATATAAAGATTTTTTTTTTTTTGACTGCACATAACTGTCCTACTGCATGCTAGCTAACAATATTGAAAGTATAAGTAGCATATTGCTAGAGTTTAGTTGGCAGAATGGGTTGAGCAGGCTAAATTTACTAAATATCTAATAACTGCTATATGTTGACGTAGTTGCAAAGTAAAATGAGTATCTAAGACCATAAAATAAACCAGAAAACAAAATAAAATTACCAGAAAACAAAATAAAAATAACTCTTTCTGAACTCATAGCTAATAAAATGTAATATCTTTTTTTAAGATGTGATATCCTGCCCATTTCAACATGATGTCACTTCCTGTGTCTAACTCTGCCGCTATAGAAAACCTTAGTAGTATTCTTCTAGTACGAGTATCGCCCAACATGACTTGATTTGTCTGCAAAATTATTTTTTTCCTCAGTTGGTTAACAGGTATTTTGAATCAGGAAAATATATAATATGAAAGATAAAATACATTGAAATGCATTAGTAATTGTATTTCTTTGGATTCACAGGTTGGCTGATTTGTGAGGAGGTTCATCAGTCTCCTCCAGATGTATTGTGTAAACCTGATGATTCTGTAGAGCTGACCTGCAAATATAAAATTAATAACTATGACACAATATTGTGGTATCAGAAGTCAAAGGGAGATTCTAGCCTGAAACTCATCGGTTATGCTCGATATAGCAGCGTGAAGGACATTGAGAAATCACATATGGGTCATTTCAATTTAACTGGAGATGGACAAGATGAAGTTACTTTAAAGATTCTCAAAGCAAGACTGGATCAAGACGGTGCAGAGTATTTTTGTGCAGCGTCTTATGCACAATTTCACAAATGCTGTTTCTTCATGACAAAAAAGGTGCTCTTTTAGTTTAAAGCATCATGACACACCTGCATGAAACCACAGAAACTACAGAGATCTGGCTAGAAACCTCACTGAATATTTAATACATGAAAATAATAATAACAACTACTATGCACTAACAATTAACTTCTAACACTTTACAATAATATTTGAGTACACAATAGACATTCTGTGCACTACAAGAATCTACATGTCAACTAACTCTCATTACTGTTAGGCTATGTTCAGTGCAATAAGATGGCATGCTTGAAAAAGTAGGTCCAAAGTGTAATTGGTTTTAGTTATTAGTCTTAGTACAAAGTATTAGTAGTATTTAGTATTAGTAATTAGAACACAAACATAAAAGTTCCAGTTATGCAACAGAAGCATTTTGTGAACTTTTTAGTAAACAGTTCATTATAACAGGATTATCAAGGCAAGGCAAGTTTATTTATATAGCACATTTCATACACAGTGGTAATTCAAAGTGCTTTACATAAACAGGAATAAAAGCAAAACTAATAAAAGAAAAATAAATACAAATAATAAAAGTGATTAAAAACAGATTAAAACGTGTTAAAACAATCAGTTGTATATTCTGTGAAAACAACCACCTATATGTACATTATCCTGCTTTTTACATGGCTACTTTCCACAAAAGTAAACAAAACATTGATCTGTGCCATAATAATTTACTAACTCTTTAATTGTATGCAAAGTTTGCAGAAAGAAAAACAGCTGAATACAGCCGTCACTAACCTATGTATTATTCAGTCACATGTTGGCGCCAAACACTCAAGAACAGGCGTGACAGATACGCATTTAAACATGAGAGCAATGTAATAGACCTAATGTTTGCTAACATTAGCAAATAAATATAAAATTGCTCATTGTTAGCAAACAAAAAAACAAACAGAAAAAAATGTTTTATTTTAATTTGTCAGCCTAATTTCTTCCATAAAACAGTTTTAAAATAGGTACAAAGACAGTCACACTACAGCCTAACGATGAAAACACTGAGGAAAAAAAACAACAACTGAAAATTTATAAAACAACTTAATTATTTGTACAGCAAATAATTTTTTATCACAGTCTGAAAAATATAGTATTCATTCATTCATTTTCTTTTCGGCTTAGTCCCTTTATTAATCTGGGGTCGCCACAGTGGAATGAACCACCAACTTATCCAGCATATGTTTTACGCAGCGGACGCTCTTCCAGCTGCAACCCATCACTGGGAAACACCCACACACTCTCAATCACACATACACTACGGACAATTTAGCTTACCCAATTCACCTATAGCGCATGTTTTTGGACTTGTGGGGGAAACCGGAGCACCCGGAGGAAACCCACGCGAACACGGGAAGAACATGCAAAATGCCAAATGACTCAGCCGGGGCTCGAACCAGCGACCTTCTTGTTTTGAGGCGATTGTGCAACCCACTGAGCCACCGTGACGCCCAAATATAGTAATATATTTATACAAATGTATAATAAATAACAACTGTAAGACACATTTTTGCTTTTTTGTTTGCTAACAATGAGTAACTTTATTTTTATTACCTAATGTTAACAAAGATTACCTAGCTAATATACTTCACCATATGTACATATTTGTAATTCCAGTTGTTAAAAATATAAATGTAAACCATTTTTGCAATATTTTGAAATATATGTTGCATATATAACATAGATTTCTAAACATGAAATTGTTTGCCATAGATTTACCTATATTGTCATATATGAAATTTCTATATGAGTATAGACCATTTCAATGTGGTGATGTCATTGGCCCATAAACCCTTCCTGCTTGTTATCAAACTATTTCATAACTGTAACAAGAGGCAATTCAATCATAACTTAATGTTAAAACAGCTATCATAACATTGTTTATCAGAATGTGTCTCTTTTTGGATTCTCGGAAGCTATAGAAATTAAAAATGTAAAACAGAAAATATGTTGGGACCATTGTTTTTGTTTACATCCCTCAAAATGGTCTATAAAATACTGTGACAAATACTATTTTTAGCTAAAGATATTACTTGCATTACTGAAACCTTAGGGTATACCTTTTCCTTTTTTTTGACATTCTGTTGATTATTAGTAATTTTGCAACTTTTATAAAGTATTAAGTCATCATTAAGTCTGCTTTATTTCTTCTAATACTTTATTTGAATGCTTGCTCAACAGAAATTTAATTAAGTACAACTACTGCTCATTAAAACAATCTGGGATTCAAAATAACTTACTCATGGCAGAAGCCTGTGATGCCAGCCTTGTGGTTTGTGATGTCATTTCCTGTCCACAAGAAATCCTCTCAGTTCGGCTCAGTGCAGTTGAAAACCCAACATGATGTCTTGCCTCTCTATCCAGCTTATTAGGGTGCTTTTTCTAACAGGTACATTTTTTATTAATAGATCAGTTTTGAGATTTCAGATTTTGAACTGACAATCACTTTTGTTCTCTTTTTACAGCATATGTTTTGTGCAAAGACGTCCATCAGTCTCCAGCTGCAGTGTTGTGTGATTCTGACAGCACCAATACAGTTAATCTGACATGCAGCCATAAAATCAACAGCTATGACACCATATTATGGTACCAGCGCAATGCTGGGGACACAGAAATGAAACTTGTAGCTTATGTGTATTATAAAACTCCAAAGACTGAGGATCCATTTGTAAATGGCTTTGATGTATCAGGTGATGGTGAAAAAATGGCTTTACTTCATATAAAGTGTAACACACAAGCCACGGCAATGTATTTCTGTGCTGCCAGTATCACACAGTGCAGCAAAAGTTCAGTCCTCATTACAATTACCTTCCTCTTATTTTAGGAAACCCGTAAACACCTGCACAGACCAGCACTGGCTTACAATCAATTGCATACTGTGCTTATTGGTGTGTGCGTGTGCGTGTGTGTGTATGCGTGTGTGCGTGTGTGTGTGTAGTTTAGATACCCCAATAAACATGAAAACCTCTATTTAATTAATACATTGAAAATAAATAAACAAATAAAAAGTGTACTTATTGCTTATTAGCTTTCATATGGTGTGTTTAAAAGTACTTATAAAGCCTGCATGACTACGTTTGAAATCTGTTATGCTATTCCATAACTAAACTTAATTGCTACAACAACTACCTTACTAGCCATAAGTAAATGTAAGAAAATTTAAAGCAGTAAATTACGAGATATTGAGGGAAAACATCATAGTTTATAATTAATATCTGTTCCTCATACTAAAGTTTTAACGGCATATCTTATGCTGATTTTTAATTAATTCACTAGTTCACAATTTGTATACATTTTAAATAATAAAAAAATAAATTTACATTTTAATATTGCCACAAATAAATTTTTTATGTCCTAGTAAGCAGGGGCGGACTTAACCAATAAGCAAGGTAAGCAACCGCTTAGGGCCCCGGGGGATTAGGGGGCCCCGACCAATGCCAAATAGCCTATATTAATCATATAGCTCTTTTATAAATGTTTTATAATATGTTGTAAAATCTGCCTATGACTGTTAAGATTTTAACATTATTACTTTTCAAAACTGGTTGTCTCATGAATAATGGACCATTCCTTCCATACTGCACATGCGTGAGGTGTGAGTCGTTCAAAGACACTGCCAGTTTGCCAGCGACCAAGAGTAGAGCTGAGGAAGAGGTGGGTAGAGTGTGCAAGAGTGAAAATTTTGTTAAAATTTGAGGGAAAAAAAGTTGAAATAAGATGAACAATGAAACGCAGCGATCCTGCTTTCTTGCCGAAACACCTGTCAGATGATGAGTGCTGAGGGCTTGTTCAAATACAATAACATTTCCCAGTGAACAGTAACAGCCGCCCATTCACAAACGGCAATTATTCAATTCATATCAACAATGGAGACAACATTAGTTTGATTGTGAATTAAATTTGTTTAAATGTTTTTTTTTTTTTATTTTGTATTAAAATCTAAATCACAAAAATGGGTAATTATCTGTACATAGTTTTTTAACTTTAAGTTTTTTTATTTGTGAATTTATTGCATTTAATTTATCATTAAAAAGATAAAGGTCCCTTTAAATATATAAAATATACTTTAAATATGTTATATACATTTTATATGTTTATTTAAATGCTTTTTAACATGCAGTTTATTTACCAAAAAGAAAAAAAAAAAGAAGATAAAGAGAATGTTTTGAGTTTTAATGCTAGGGCCCCATACCTGGAATTGCTTAGTGCCCTCAAATCACTAAGTCCGCCCCTGCAAGTAAGCAGCAACAAGCTAATGAATTTATGTTCTTTTACTTTGTTTGCAATGTAGGAGGTGCAGCGTTACCCATAATGCATCTGTCATTTCATTCCAGAGAATGAATTGAGTAACGTTGTCACATTGTGAATCTCCTTCTAGTCTTTGAAATACACCCTCACACACTGTCAGCATGAGAAGATTTCTTGTTTGTTCAACCACTGTGATTTACTTAATAGGTAAGATATCTGTTTCTTTAAATCTTGATTTATTGTCACTTGTTTTTAAATAATTAAAGTGTTTAACATGGAAACATCTCTTAACAGGTGTTGTGTTTCCTGAAAAGGTTCATCAAAGTCCTAATGGAATTTTGTGGAGTCCTGAACATCGGGCTGAAATTAACTGCCACCATGAAATATCCAGCTATGACACTTTACAGTGGTACGAGCGTTCGCAAACAGACAGCACAATCAAACTCATTGGTTATGTGTACTATGAACAGAGAACTATTGAGAATCCATTTGAGAAGCGTTTTAATGTGAGCGGCCATGGAAAAACACACTCCACACTTCATTTTCTGCAGCTAAGTAGATCTGAAGACAGTGCAGTGTACTACTGTGCTGCGTATTATCACAGTGCTGTTTCCTCCCTGTGCATTCAACAAAAACCCACAGCTGACAATCACATGACAGAGAGGGGGTATGCACAGCTGTCGTGTTTTTGTACTCAAGCATTTTTTTTCATTTTCATTCATTCAAACCATTTAGGATGCTTGAAATCTATAATATATTATAATATAATATAATATAATATAATATAATATAATATAATATAATATAATATAATATAATATTCATTCATTCATTCATTTTCTTTTCGGCTTAGTCCCTTTATTAATCTGGGGTCGCCACAGCGGGATGAACCGCCAACTTATCCAGCATATGTTTTACGCAGCGGATGCCCTTCCAGCCGCAACCCATCACTGGGAAACATTCATACACACTAACTCACACACATACACTACGGACAATTTTAGAAGAATCAGAATCAGAATCAGAAAGAGCTTTATTGCCAGGTATGTTCACACATACGAGGAATTTGTTTTCGTGACAGAGCTTCTACAGTGCAACAGAATTACAGAGACAGGACAAAAAACAGATAATAAATATATTTTAAAAATAAAAGTTGTAGTGAATGCAAATATACAAATTGACAAATGTATGTACAGTTATATTACTATATACAACGTTATATGGCAGCTGTTATGTGCAAATTAGCATGTAAAGTATGTTGTTAAATAAGTGTTTATGTGTATAAAATGTGTATAGCAAGTAGTGATGTTGTTCCATAGTTACTATCATTCAAGTGTTCATGAGATGGATTGCCTGAGGGAAGAAACTGTTTCTGTGTCGGGCTGTTCTGGTGCACAGTGCTCTGTAGCGTCGACCAGAAGGTAAAAGTTCAAAGAGGCAGTGTGCTGGGTGTGAGGGGTCCAGAGTGATTTTGGCAGCCCTTCTGCTTGCTCTGGATAAGTACAGTTCTTGGAGAGTAGGGAGGATTGTACCAGTGATTCGCTCAGCAGTCCGAACTATTCGACGTAGTCTTCGAAGGTCGGATTTTCGTAATAGCTTACCCAATTCACCTATACCGCATGTCTTTGGACTTGTGGGGGAAACCGGAGCACCCGGAGGAAACCCACGCGAACACGGGGAGAACATGCAAACTCCACACAGAAACGCCAACTGACCCAGCCGAGGCTCGAACCAGCGACCTTCTTGCTGTGAGGCGAACGTGCTACCCACTGCGCCACCGCATCGCCTATAATATAATATAATATAATATAATATAATATAATATAATATAATATAATATAATATAATATAATATAATATAATATAATACAGGGCTCAAAATTAACCTTTTTGCTTGGTAGCACTGGTGCTCCTAACAAAAGATTTAGTCGCACCAGCCAAAATTTAGGCACACCCAGCAATTATGAGCACCGTTAATACAAGTTTTATATTAACAGATTTACTGCATTTGAAATCAACACTAATCAAAACGAACAAACAAAAAAAATCTTCATGTGCCCACCGGCCCTGCACACACTGCTTGACGTGAATGAGATGAACTGAGGTAACGATAATAACTGCTGTTCCCCATCATGGGAACTTCAACTTCAAGCCAGCTGAGAAGCGAGCACTAGAATTTAGCTTTCAGAGCCTCTCACGAGACTGAAGACACTCTATCTGCCAACCTGATTTCAAGACTGAACGGTCCGTTTAATTCGGCAGTTATAGTGGTCTCACTGAAGTTTTTCAGAGGCTCCTGGGGCATATGACATTTGTAGCCGTTATCACGCCGCTCAATTGTTCATATGAGACCACTTCAGTGCTGGCTTCACGATCGGGTCCCCAGATGGGCATGGCGCACGGAGACGCACCAGGTGTCCATCACCACGCTGTGTCTCCGCACCTTCAGTCCCTGGATGGACCTTGCCTTCTACGGCCTGGGTGCCCTTAGAACAAGTGTCCAGTCATGCTGTCATTCTGACGGATGCTTCCAGTACGGGCTGGTGGGCTGTGTGTGGTGCAGCTGCAGGTTCGTAAATCGGACTTCGGTTGCGTTGGCATTCAATTGCCTGGAGTTGTTGGCAGTGTTTCTCGCTCTCTGCCGGTTCCTACCGGTATGGGAGGGGACACACGTGTTGGTTAGGACGGCCAGCACGGCTGCGATAGAACACATGTGCACTAACGCCGCATGTCTCAGCTCGCTCGCCATCTGCTCCTCCGGAGTCATGCAGCTTAACAGCTGTGCGCCGTTCATATCCCGCACAAGCTCTTCCGTGCCAGCTTACATGCTCTCACGACAGTTACCTTTCCGGGAGAATGGAGACTCCACCCCGGCACAGTCCAGCTGTTATGGGCAGAGAAGCTCAGGTCATCCTGCAGCTTCTCCCGAGCGGCCCTTTGCCAGCTGCTTTCCCTGCTCTGCACAAATCCGCTGGCTCTCAGCTGACCCCGGGTTTATGCAATATACGTTTTTCCCCAGTGAGCCTGCGCGCACAGACTCTGTGCAAGGTCGGGGAGACCTCGTGATGGCCCTCCCTGACGAATTCCCCAGAAGAAGCACTCCTTTTTCTGGGACAGGCACCCTCTGGCAACCGCGCAGCGTTCTGGAACCCCCATGGAGGGTTTCTAGACAGAGATCGGTGGACTTATTATTAGGTGACCTATCAGTCGATGGTTAACACCGTCACTCAGGCTAGAGCACCCTGTATAGGCAAGCCTATGTCCTGTAGTGGAGTCTATTTGTTGTGTGGAGCTCCTCTCTCTAAGAAGAACCCCGGACATGCCAGATTCGTGTTGTGTTTTCTTCCTTCAGGATAGCTGGAGCGCAGGCTGTCTCCCTCCACACTGAAGGTTTGGCATGCTGTCCCCGCTCTCTGTGGCGGCGGATGGTAGCGCGCTGGGTAAGCATAACCTCATCAGCCGGTTCCTCAGAGGTGCATGGCGCGAGATGGTTAATTCCATCCCCGCTCCCCTCTCTTGCCCTCTTGGGATCTCTCTAGCCACAGCGGCTATGGTTAGGTCCGTTGAGCCACTCGATTCAGTATCTATAAGTTTTTTGTCCATGAAGGCAGCCCTGCTGGTCGTGTTGGTATCATTCAGGAGGGTTAGGATTCTGGTGGCATTTTCAGCGAATTGTGCCAGAAATTCGGACTGGCCTACTCTCATGTTTACCTCAGACCCCGGTTCAGCTTGTGCCAAGGTTCTTACCGCACCTTTTAATATAAGGTAGTGAGCCTGCAAGCGCTGCCTGCGGAGGAGGCAGACCCAGCCCTTCATTGCTATGTCCGCGCATTGCGCTTAATGTGACTCGTAGAGCATACGTCTCTAAGCAGCTCTTTTCTGTTATGATCAGCAGAAGGGAAGTGCCGTATCAAAGCAGAGGTTGGTCCAATTGATAGTTTATGCCATCGCTTCAGGTGCCAGGGTGAGCTGTGTCCCCCGGGAGAGAGAGCACACTTAAAAAAAAAAAAAAAGCGGTGCCTCTTAACAGATTATTGCGGGCTGGGCGACACCTAAAACATTCACGAGATTTTATAATCCTCGAGTGGAGTCGGTTTCCTCCCAATTACTGGCTTACTCCGGTCAATCGGGACGAAATTAAGCTCGGTGTCAAAAACGCTTGCTGCGCCATGCTCCCTAACCCGGAGATACGTGCGATTTTTCTATTTTGCTTGTAAGTTTCCCACTTGGCGAACCCTAGAGAATTCCTCCGAGGCCCCCAGCACCCGACTCAGCGGAGGAGCCGGGTGCCTGGCTCAGTGTGATGTCTGGTATGCCCACTCTTGGTCTACCCACATACTGAGGTTCGGTGCCAGCTATGCGCGATGGCGATCCCATATGCTTATTTCAGCCACGGAGTGTTCCCCCTGACCAGGCGGACCCGTGTCTTCCCTACCCGCTAACCAG
Source organism: Danio jaintianensis (assembly GCA_903798115.1). Lineage (NCBI taxonomy): Eukaryota > Metazoa > Chordata > Actinopteri > Cypriniformes > Danionidae > Danio > Danio jaintianensis. The sequence goes on along the minus strand of CAIGQV010017386.1, from coordinate 364,561 downwards.
CTTATTATATGTAGCACTCCCCCTCCATAGGGCTAGTCCATATGTTCTTATTGCCATCAAGTCTCCCCTCTTGGGTAACAGGTGGTCTCTGCAGCATCCTCCCCCGTCAGGGACTGGCACGCTTTCCCAACGTACTGTCGTATTTCTAAAGTCCCTAGACTATATTAGCTAGGTAAAAGCACATTTACGACCCCCGATCTAAATTCTAATTATTCCCATGTAATGGTAATTTTTTGGGCCTAGGGGACGTTGGAAGGTTATGCTCTTGGTGATGCTTGTGTGCTCATGCTACGCTTGGCAAACTTCACATCAGGAGCGTGACGGGCTTAGCTGCTGTGGCGTTTTCCATACAGTCTCCCATAGTCTGTTACCAGACATACGTTGAAGTTCCCATGATGGGCAACATCCTGGTTACGTCCGTAACCCACGTTCCCCGAATAGGGAATGAAGACGTGTGTCTCCACTGCTACAGCAGCTGAGTCTTCAGCTGTTAGCTGAGTGATCAGCTCTTCAGCAGGCAAATTCTAGTGCTCGCTTCTCAGCTGGCAGCTTATATAGCACTAATGGCTAATCACTGTCAGCTGTGGAGCTGAGCTCTGCCAATTCATTTTGGCATTCATTGGCCCATTTTCTTACTCTTCAGAGTGATTGGTCGTCTGACATACTCCCATAGTCTGTTACCAGACACACGTCTCCATTCCCTATTCAGGGAACGTGGGTTACGGACGTAACCAGGACGTTGTCATGGGTGGTGTCTGATATTTCACAGATGATATTGACATATAACTTATTATTTACGTCATCTTAATAGCAATAACGATCTTTTCATGTGCTGCAGTATTAGTTTAATCTCAGTGTATGCATGCACTTTTGCGATAGTGAACGTTGTGCCAGTCGCACGACTGACAGTATCGTGATGATTAAATGAAGGATTAAATAATGTTAGAACATCTTAAAACGTGTAGATGTGGCCAAACACTGTTACCTGAAAACTCCGTCCCACCGGCTTTTACAGTGAATGGCTTTAGTCATTTTCATAGCGGACTTAAACCCACTGGAAGTCTTTTATACATTCTTCGAAAAGTGTAAATGGTGGATTAACATTCACCACATGATCACTAATAAGATGTGCCATTATTTGTAACTTTAGGTGGTTTCTAAAACAAAATCTATCAGTGTTATTTTCATTCTCTCGTATCCAGACGTTTACATTTTCACGGCTGTCGCTCCTTGTCATCTGAACTGAGTGATTGACAGCTGATATTAACCAATCCATTCACTTTCTGCTCTAGAACAGTGGGCCAATCAGATGAGCTTGAAGGTGAGGCAAGCATTGCTGGATTTGTTTACTGCAGCAAGTTGACATGACAACTGTTTTAAACCATTCCTGAGTGCTGCGTTTGGCGTTTTTTGGTGCAAATATGCATTCTGCATGAATGTCTCCTAAATACGCATATGCAGTGAACATTTTGCAGTGAAAACTGGTCGCACGGCAACAATTTTATGCAGTCGAACAAATGCTCCCAAATATATTTTGAGGTCGCATAGATAAAATTTTGCGTGCATATGCGACCAAAATAGTCACAATTTCGAGCCCTGTAATATAATATAAACTACCTGACAAAAGTCTTGTTGTCAATCCCAGTTGTAAGAGCAACAAATAATAACTTGACTTCTATTTAATCATTTAGAAAAGTGGCAGAAGGTAGATTTTTCTGATGAATCATCTGTTGAACTGCATCCTAATCATCACAAGTACTGCAGAAGACCTATTGGAACCTGCATGGACCTACAATTCTCACAGAAATCAGTGAAGTTTGGTTAAGGAAAAATCATGGTTTGGGGTTACAGTCAGTATGAAGGCGTGCGAGAGATCTGCAGAGTGGATGGCAACATCAACAGTCTGAGATTTCAAGACATTTGTGCTGCCCATTACATTACAAACTACAGGAGAGGGCAAATTCTTCAGCAGGATAGTGCTACTTCTCATACTTCACATCAAAGTTCCTGAAAGCAAAGAAGGTAAAGGTGCTCCAGGATTGGTCAGCCAAGTCACCAGACATGAACATTATTGAGCATGTCTGGGGTAAGATGAAGGAGGAGGCATTGAAGATGAATCTAAAGAATTTTGATGAACTCTGGAAGTCCTGCAAGAACGCTTCCTTGCCATTCCAGATGACTTTATTTATAAGTTATTTGAGTCATTGCAGAGATGTATGGATACAGTCCTCCAAGCTCATGGGAGTCAAACAATATTAATTATTTTCCCACTGCATCATGACTTTATATTCTATACTGTATTTTTGTTAAGTGACAAGACTTTTGTCTAAGCAAAGTCAGACCTTATTGTCCTAATTAAATAATTAAAAATCAAGGCATGATCATATTTTATTTTGGTAAAATAAGCGTAATCTAGAGGCCTTTGCCTTTAATATAAGCCACTTCTGATACCAAATGATCAACTAGAAGTCAAGTTATTATTTGTTGTTCCTAAAACTAGGTGACAAGACTTTTTTCAGGTAATATAATATAATATAATATAATATAATATAATATAATATAATATATAATCGGGTGTCACGGTGGCGCAGTGGGTAGCACGATCGCCTCACAGCAAGAAGGTCGCTGGTTCGAGCCTCGGCTGGGTCAGTTGGCATTTCTGTGTGGAGTTTGCATGTTCTCCCCGTGTTCACGTGGGTTTCCTCCGGGTGCTCCGGTTTCCCCCACAAGTCCAAAGACATGCACTATAGGTGAATTGGGTAAGCTAAATTGTCCGTAGTGTGGATGTGTATTAATGTTTCCTAGTGATGGGTTGCAGCTGGAAGGGCATCCGCTGCGTAAAACATATGCTGGATAAATTGGCGGTTCATTCTGTTGTGGCGATCCCAGATTAATAAAGGGACTAAGCCGAAAAGAAAATGAATGAATGAAATCTATAATCTATTTATTATACTTCAACATTCTATGACCAGGCAAAATTATGAAAACTTTTTCAGAATAAAAATCACAATTATGTCTCCGCCAATTGCCTAGTGTTTAGTGTTTCTACACTTCCAGTAGCACTGAGGTGCTTATGCTTACCATGCTGAAAAAAATCTTCTCTGTTCAACAGTAGGTCTACTTAGTAAATATTATAAAAATGATTAAAATTATATAAACAGTATAATGGTAAAATAAACACAATTCTCAGGACAAAAAAAGTTCAACTTATATATACTGTATATGTCCAGTGTCCAGCATAAATAAGTACACTGTGATGGATTAATCAGAAAAAAAATCCATCTTGCTTTTAAAATGAATACTTTCTATAAATCAGATATTTGTGCAAATAGAATTATCAGTAACAAATATAAAATTGACACTATTCTGGCAAACAATATAAGATAAATATAAGAAAAACGATTACACAGCAATTAAAATGCAAGGATAAAACAAAACAATATTGTAGGACCATACAAAACATATCATTTAGTAAAACTCACCAGAATTCATTCATTCATTCATTTTCTTTTCGGCTTAGTCCCTTTATTAATCTGGGGTCGCCACAGCGGAATGAACCGCCAACATATCCAGCATATGTTTTACGCAGCGGATGCCCTTCCAGCCGCAACCCATCACTGGGAAACATCCATACACACCCATTCACTACGGACAATTTTAGCTTACCCAATTCACCTATAGAGCATGTCTTTGGACTTGTGGGGGAAACCGGAGCACCCGGAGGAAACCCACGCAAACACGGGGAGAACATGCAAACTCCACACAGAAATGCCAACTGACCCAGCCGAGGCTCGAACCAGCGACCTTCTTGCTGTGAGGCGAACGTGCTACCCACTGCGCCACCGCGTAGCCCCCTCACCAGAATTATAATTTATAATTTTTATTTTCCAAAATATATTATATGTCCGTAATCTTACATTGATGAACATATTTATTTAACAAAACTGATTTGTAAAAATGTAACACTATGTATTGCCCGCATTCACACAGAAATAAATAAATCAAATATTAATTACTCATTATTGCTCAGCCTTGTATATTGAGCTGGAAATGATCTTCCAGAGAAAAAATAAATCAGATGTTTTTGATACCACCATTTGCACACCAGAGGGCAGAAACTGTTTTCTGAAGTTATGACGTACAGTAGATTCCTCTATGGAAAAGGTTGTGTTTGTTGTATCTATGTAATCATTTTAACATGATCAGACGTCTGCTTTACACTGCTGTCTGCTTTCTGTTTTTAACAGGTAAACAGTATTTAATCTGGAACCATTTATATTTGTAAAGAGCAACTGTTATTTCTCATCCAGTTTTCCTTAACATTAATGATACTATAAGTGTTTCCCTCTTTTAACAGACCTCTCGGTGAACACTTCTATCATACAGACCCCATCTGACCTACTGTCCAAAGACACAGAATCGGTTAGTCTAAACTGCTCTCACTCGAGTACAGCCTTCAATGTGATCCTGTGGTACAAGCAGCTTCTAAATGGAGAAATGCAGCTCATGGGGCATCTTTATAGAACAAATAGCAACACTGAGACCCTTTTTACGGACAAAATAGAGTTGTTGGGGAATGGAGCAAGCAGCAGCAGTTTGAAACTGAAAAACCTTTCTTCAAAAGATAATGCAATCTATTATTGTGCTGCGAGAGAACACGGTGCTGTGGGTTTCCTGCACTTCTGTACAAAAACTTTATCATGGACCACCTATACATTAAATCAATGTGTCACTCTTTCTTTATGTTAAGAAGGTTAAAGGTTGTGAACAACAGAATATTAGCAGTTCAAATAGGTTAGCGGGTCTAGCTGTCATAACTTTTCCTCCATATTCAATACAGTCAATATTTAGTCAGTATTTCTCACTGCAATTTTTGAAAGACATTTTCAGAAAAGCCACATACTGTGGGTCACATAATGTACATGTAAACTATTAAACATTTATGCTGCCAATCAATCAATTAATTCATCAATCAAAAAAAAAAATACTGTAACTTTACTTATTGGCACAGACAGGATTAACTACTGTACTTATAGTATATAAACAAATTAATTAACAATAATATGCCTCAACAAGTAAAGTCATACGATAATGATACATTTGCATATCATTAGCTACTTATTAATTAAAGTAGACAGCTGGAAGTTGAAGTACATAACTTTGACTATTGTGGTAATTAACATATGGATTTACATCATTAGTTAAAATTATGTTATTAAGTAATTAATGCATTACAACTAATACAGTTTACAACTAATACAACTAATAACAGTTTATCAATTTATAAAGCATGAATCATATAGATTGTTAGAATTATTGCTCCTGCAATAATCATTAATACATGGTTTAATTTTCCATGAGTTATACATTTACTACACTGTAAATTAATATACTGTAAAAATATACATAAATTTGCAGTCTCTCCTTCATTTATTTATTACTTTTGAATTGCATTATGTGACCTTGATCTTTCTTCCAACAACTTTTAACCTTCAAATGTTCAAAACAATAGTTTTTATTAACATTTTGAATAGTTTAACGTGACATGTTGTCTGGGTTGGTCACGGTATTACGGTACAAACACCTTGTAATAAACTGCCAATACATTTTCTGTTATTTTACAGACTTATTTCTCACTGTATTACTTCTTATTATTTTATTTCAAGCAAATAAAGTTCACTTTGTTAAACTGCAGAGATCAACATCCCATAATGCAATTCACAACCATAAATAAATGGAAAACACTTGTGAAATACAAAATATGGAAACTGTTAATTAACAGATATTTTTTACAGTGTATATACATAATCTGTAAATACAACTTTGGTCACCTATATCTTCTCTTCCTCGTCAGGTCATTAGGGTGCGCATTTAATACGGGCAATACGACATATTACTATCAGAGTCAGCAGTGCAACACGCCACACATGTTATAATCCTCATAGTAAACGCATACTCTGATCTACCTAATATCAGGTGAACAAAAAAGTGTTTCAGCTATGAATGTTGACATGTTTTGGCATGTTTATATCCTGCTAAGCTGGCATCTAAATGGGATGCTTCAGACTGTAGAGAATATTTGATTGGTCAGAAAATCTGCTAAAAAGCCAAAATGCACAGTGACATTAAAATCATCAAAAGACTGTAAGGGGAAAAACTTAATTTGGTAACACGTTATTTTAAGGTGTCCTTGTAACACGTTTAGTAATTACAATGAATTATACACAATTACACACAACTAACCCCAGACCTAATCCTAATCCTGACTTTAACCATATAGTAAGTACTGTACATGAAGAGTAGTTTATTAACGCTACTCAGTAATTAAATGAGTAGTTACACTGTAACAAGTACATCTTAAAATAAAGTAACCACAATATCAAAAAGACTTTAACATTTGTTCACACACTGACAACAAAAAGTGATTAATACCTTTATTTTATTTTATTTATAGCCAAACAAAAATCCAAATGTATAACCAGGAGATTTGAATCAAAACTTCTAATATATAGAAATAGTCCAATGTGACAACTAACCCTGAAAGATACATTTGGCAAGACAGTCAGTACCAGATATTCATTATACAACTGAAGTTGAGTTCTGCTGTACTATAATACTCCATTTCCAATCCAGCAGGGGGCAGGAGTAGTAAAAACTCACATGTAAAGCACAACTCAGGCTCCACCCGTTTATGATACCTGACTAGCTCACACATCAGTTTTCATTTAACCCAGAATTCAACATGACTCAATTTCCAGTCACATGTTTCTTGCTCCACTGTTACATTGGTGAGATATGTGAAATTACATGCGGATGCAATAATTAATAACACAACTGTGGTTTCACCTGCCTAACTCTCTCGCTAATGGTCTTTCAGGACTGTCAATGGCAGTAAATGTCATACAAATTCCGACAGACCTTTTTTTAGACACTGGAGTGACCCTGAACATCACCTGCAGCCACAATGACAGAAGTCTTGACAAAATCTTCTGGTACCAGCAGTTTAATGGGCAAAATCTTGAGCTCATCGGCTTCCTTTCCTTCAAGCAACGCTTAGTTGACAAAAAAGAATTCACAATAACAGGAGACGCAGAGAAAGAGTCGACCCTGGTGTTGTCCTCTGTGAAGGCTGAGCACAGCGCTGTGTATTTCTGTGCAGTGAGTGCAGCACGGTGTTACAAGCATGTACGAGACTGCACTAAAACCCCTCCCCGTCACATGACACAGCTGCACCTGCAGGGTTAAAGCCCAGTCAAACGAGGTGAACAATAGCATTGGCCTCAAGATTTGAGATAAACTTTACTTATTTGACTGCAGAAGACGCTAAGAATTAAAGTGTCAGTCAGTGCAAATTTAATGTTCTGTTACTTTGATATGCAGTAAGAATGGCCCAAGCAATCATTTTAACCATAATCCATACATTCATTTTAACAGGTAAGCTTTATCATGCAGTGCAGTCAATTCAGTTTAAGTTATTTAGTTTATATTTATTGTTTCTCACTCTCTTGTAGTCTGTCTAGTTTGTTCTCTCGTCATTCAGCAATCCCCAAAACAACAACTTCTAACCGTGGAGGTGAAAGACACAAACTTTTCTTGTCATCACGGTGACAGCAGCTACGCATACATGTTCTGGTATCAACAGAAAAGCAATGGAGGACCTTTGGAGCTTATTGGAATGCTGACATTTGGGAGTTTTTCTCCAGAGGATAAATTCAAATCTCGATTTAGCACATTAGGAGACTCAACAAAAGAGGCATTCCTGCTCATTTCCAAAGTATCTGCTGAAGACAGTGCAGTCTATTTCTGTGCAGCGAGTATGCACAGTCGTACAATTCTCTATGAACCCTGACAAAAAATGATGCACTTTGCACCTGTTTGGAAAAAAAGGCACAAATAGAAGCCACAAATGAAAATGGAATCAAATAAATACAACAATAAAAACATAGAAGAATGAATATGACTGGCCTTAAAAAATCCAAACCATTACTCTTACTCGCTTTCTGGAACTGTTCTTCACCTGACTCGAACCCTGTCGTCATGGTCAACTCCTCTCTGCATCTCAAGGCTGCCGATGTACATGGCGAGCTACTGGACAAACTGGTAACAGTGGGAAATGATACTCACTCACTCACTATCCTTTGGCTTAGTCCCTGATTTATGAGGAGTCGCCACAGCATAATGAACCACCAATTACTATGGCATATGTTTTATGCGGCGGATACCCTTCCATATTTACATAACATATTTAAAGAAAATCAGCAACAGAATCTGACATCAGCTGTTGCAAATCAATTTTGCTCAAATAGTGTGAATCCTTTTTCTTTTTAGCACCTAAGTGCTGATATGATCTACTTTGTGCTGTTCTAGAGGCAGACACACTCTTGCAATTTAAATCTAGATTACAAACCCATGTCTTTACCCTAGCATATCATGCTCACCTTTTTAAAATTCAAATCCATTAGTTGTTAGTCTATCTGTCTCTCCTAAGATTTAAGAAAAATGCTTTGCATGGGCATTATGTTTTTTAGCATTTTAACATTTAGTTAAACCCAGGCTCATTCTGAAAACGTACAGTAGCCCTATATACAT
>CAIGQV010017386.1:343672-355572 GCA_903798115.1 Danio jaintianensis | reverse complement strand
ATGTATATAGGGCTACTGTACGTTTTCAGAATGAGCCTGGGTTTAACCAAATGTTAAAATGCTAAAAAAACATAATGCCCATGCAAAGCATGTTGATAATAATCATATTAATAATAATAACAATAATAATAATAATTTACTTATTGCACACATGTACATGTAAAAAATGTGCATTCTTTTTGCATTCTTTTTGAGCCATCTGTAAAATCTGACACAAATTAGGCTATGGTTTTTACAATACAGAATATATAGGAATTATTTTCAAGCTTCTAACATCATGCAGATGCAGTGACGTAATGACTTTACCAGCTGCTGATTGGCTCTTAAATGGTAGGACTTATTCTGTTGTATTGTATGTTGTACTTTCTCTCTTTCATAAATAATATGAGTGAACTTTCCAGTTATTACAGTTTTTTTATTTTTTGCAAATTGACCTGCTTTTTTCTTTCTTTTTTAAATAATTAAATTAATTAAAAAAAGTAACAAAATGAATGGGTGGATGGATGGATGAATGGGTGGTTGAATGAATAAATGAATTAATTAATCAATCAATGAATCAATCAAAATCAAAATGCAATTTATAGCATTGAAAAAGAATCCAAAGTTAAAGTGGGTGGCCACTTTTGACTTGGACCAATAGGTAACCACCTACAGTACCACCTATCAGAGCTAAACAACATCCTTGGCCTAAAAAAAATGCAAGAGCTGTTACTATTTAGACAGGCAACCATTGCACTTGATTTTTATACTATTTCTTCAGTTGCTGTAGTTTAGTGTTACTATCAGAATGATCAAAGCAATTGTTTTAGCCATAATCACTACTTTCTGGTTAACAGGTCAGTATGTCACTGCAGTCTTTATTTAATATAGTTGTTTAATATAGTTATTTATGTTTCATATCAGTTATGTTTCTTTCCTCTCCCTCTTGTAGTTTGTGTGGTTTGTTCTCCTGTTATTCAGCAATCTCCTGAACATCTTCTACGGTCTATGGAGGAGAAACAGGCAAATCTTTCTTGTTATCATGGTAACAGCAGCTATCAATACCTGTACTGGTATCAACAGAAGAGCAACAGTGGATCTGTGGAGCTTATTGGAATGCTCAATTTTGGAGCAGCTACTGTTGAGGATAAATTCAAAACTCGATTTATCATATCAGGACATGCTACAAAGGATGCATTTCTGTTAATTTCCAGCTTATCTGCTGAGGACAGTGTAGTGTATTTCTGTGCAGCTAGTCTGCACAGTCATATATTTCTTAAAAAACCCTGACAAAAACGGTTCACTTTGCACCTGTATGGATAATAAAAAAAACCAGTGTGTATCGTCTGTTTAAATGTGTGGTTTAATGTAGAACAGAAGCATAATGTTTTGCATGTGGTGAGTTGGACATGCTCTAGTCTAATTCTGTCTTTTTCTTTCACGTTCCTAACATTTGTGCATTTTCAAATAAATGCAATAAAGCTGGTTTTTGTCCAGTATTGTTCACAGGATCTGCCTTACTCCAAACTCCAGCCCAAACCTTGATCAAACACACCTGAATCTACTTATCAAGATCCATAGGAGTAAATGATAACTGCTAAAAAAAAATACAATAAAAGTCTTAAACTTTCCCCTTGGTTAAAAAAAGAAAAAAAAGAAAAGCCAATCCAATCTGTGTGTTCACATTTTGTAAACCATAGCTTCAGATTTTTAAATCCATAATCAAAAGAAAAATAATAGTAAATAAAAGCAAAACAAAACAAAACAATAACAACAATAAAGAAACCAGAATAAAATAAAAATATGTGACAGAGAGGCAGACAGTGAGACAGTAAATACATAAATAAATAAATACACCAACAATGCAAATGCAAAATTCATTTTCTTTTTAAATTTAGCATTGAATAATTACATTAATATAAATCTAAATATATAAACTGACAACATATGACTTAAATTCTATAATTTCTTCAAAAAACATATTACATATATATTTTTTAATTGACCAGTCAGGTTTGTGTCCAAATCTTGCCTGCATGAATGTAAAAAAGGATCCACAGAATTTACATAATTGCATAATTTACATAATTGCAGAATTTACATAATTACATAATTTACATAATCCTCATTTATATAGACTAATAAGTCAAATTGTGCAGCTTTTTGAGATACTTGAGTGAGCTTTTACCATTTTTATATAATCAATATTGTAATTTCAATACACAGAATATGGAGTCATTCTGTAGTTACTAGAATATCACACACTTGAGGGTGGCTACTTTTGACTTGGACCAATAAGCAACCACCTACAGTACCACCTCATACGTGAGCTATACAACAGCCTTAGCCTCAAAGAGCTGTTACTATTTAGAGAGGCAACCATTGCACTTTGAATTTTATGCTATTTCTTCAGTTGCTGTGGTTGAATGTTATCAGAATGATCAAAGCAATCGTTTTAGCCATAATCACTACTTTCTGGTTAACAGGTGAGTATGTCTAGCACACTGCAGTCTTTATGTAGATATTTATGTTTCATATGAGTTATTTTTCTGCCCTCACCCTCTTGTAGTTTGTGTGGTTTGTTCTCCTGTTATTCAGCAATTTCATAAACATCTTCTACGGTCTGTGGAGGAGAAAGAGGCAAATCTTTCTTGTTATCATGGTGACAGCAGCTATCCATACCTGTACTGGTATCAACAGGAGCGCAACAGTGGATCCGTGGAGCTTATTGGAATGCTCAGTTATGGATCAGCTGCTGTTGAGGATAAATTCAAAACTCGATTTATCATATCAGGACATGCTACAAAGAATGCATTTCTGGTCATTTCCAGCATATCTGCTGAAGACAGTGCAGTGTATTTCTGTGCAGCTAGTCTGCACAGTCATTTGTTTCTCTAAAAACCCTGACAAAAACGGTTCACTTTGCACCTGTGTGGATAAATAAAAAACTAAAGTGCCTTGAAACTTTTCATGCCAAAAATGGTAATTAAAACATGTACATATAGAGGGCACTAATGAAGTGTGTATTGTCTATTTTAATGTGTGGTTTAATGTAGAACAGAAGCATACTGTTTTGCGTGAGGTGAGTTGGACATGCTCTAGTCTAATTCTGTCTCTTTTTCTTTCACGTTCCTAACATTTGTGCATTTTCAAATTAGATGAAAGCAAAAAGGCAATAAAGCTGGTTTTGTCCAGTATTGTTCACGGGATCTGCCTTACACCTGAATCAACTTATCAAGACCCAGAGGAGCAAATGATAACTGCTGAAAAAAGCTGTTCCCTCGGTAAAAAAAAGAAAAAGAAAAGCCAATCCAATCCATACGTTCACTTTTGGTAAACCAAAGCTTCAGATTTTAATAAATACAAAAAAACATATGATAAAATAAAAATATGCGACCGACATAAATGAATGAATGAATGAATGAATGAATGAATGAATGAATGAATAAACAAATAAATAAATAAAATAATGCTACAAAATTGATTTTTATTTCAAATTTAGCATTGAGAGCAAGACATAGCATTCCAGTAAATAAATTTAAATATATAAACTGACAACATGATTATTACTTTTAAATGCTTAAATTTCTTCTCAAAAACCATATTACTTTCATTTTTTTGTATCGACCAGCTACGTTAGTGTCCAAATCTTGCCTCCATGAATGTAAAAAATTCATAAATGAACCAAGCATGTTTTTCAACTGCAAAATCCTAGATCCCCTATACCAGTGATTCAAAATCAGTGCTTATCCTGCCTCATCCTCACGTGTATAGACTAATTAAGTCAAATTGTGCAGCTTTTTGAGATACTTGAGTGAGCTATTACAATTTTTTACATAATCAATATTATAATTTCAATACACAGAATATGGAGTAATTAGCTGCTAGAATATCACAGACTTGAGGGTGGCCCCTTTTGACTTGGACCAATAAGCAACCACCTTTCGGTACCACCTCATATCTGACCTAAACAACAGCCTTAGCCTCAAGAAATGTAAGAGTGGTTATTATTTAGACAGGCAACCAATGCACTTAGATTTTTTTTTTTTGCTATTTCTTCAGTTGCTGTAGTTTAGTGTTACTATCAGCATGATAAAAGCAATCGTTCTAGCCACAATCACTACTTTCTGGTTAACTGGTGAGTATGTCTAAACTGCAGTCTTTATGTAGTTATTTATGTTTCATGCTGTATCAGTTGTTTTTCATTCCTCACCCTCTTGTAGTTTGTTCACTTGTTATTCAGCAATCTCCTGAACATCTTCTACGATCTGTGAAGGAGAAAGAGGCTAATCTTTCTTGCTATCACGGTGATGGCAGCTACACATTCCTGTACTGGTATCAACAGAAGAGCAGCGGTGGATCACTGGAGCTTATTGGGAGGCTCAATTATGAAGCATATTTTCTAGAGGATAAATTCAACACTCGATTTATCATATCAGGACATGCTACAAAGGATGCATTTCTGTTAATTTCCAGCATATCTGCTGAAGACAGTGCAGTGTATTTCTGTGCAGCTAGTCTGCACAGTCATTTGTTTCTTTAAAAACCCTGACAAAAACGGTTCACTTTGCACCTGTGTGTATAAATAAAAAAAAACAAAGTGCCTTAAATCTTCATGCCATAACTGGTAATAAAAACATGTACATATAGAGGGCACTAATGGAAAACTGACAGTGTATCGTCTGTTTAAATGTGTAGTTTAATGTAGAACAGAAGTGTACTGTTTTGCATGTGGTGACTTGGACACGCTCTAGTCTAATTATGTCTTTTATTTTTATGTTCCTAACATTTGTGCATTTTCAAATAATATATAAACAAAAATGCAATAAAGCTGGTTTTGTCCAATATTGTTCACAGGATCTGCCTTACTCCAAACTCCAGCCCAAATCTTGATCAAACACACCTAAATCAACTTATCAAAATCCACAGAAGTAAATGATAACTGCTAAAAAAAAAAAATCTTAAACTTTCCCCTCGGTTTAAAAAAAGAACAACATGCCAATCCAAGTTATACGTTCACTTTTTGTAAACCATAGCTTCAGATTTTTAAATCTATAAAAAACTAGAATAAAATCAAATATGTGACAACCAGTAAATAAATAAATAAATAAATAAATAAATACACCAACAATGCAAAAAAAGACTTTCTTTTCAAATTTAGCATTAAGAGCAAGACATGACATCCCTGTAAATGTATATAAATGTACATATATAAACTGACAACATATGACTGTAGCTTTTAAATGCAATAATTTCTTCAATAAATAAATTTTTTTCTATTGACCAATCAGGTTAGTATCCAAAGCCTTCCTGCATGAATGTAAAAAAGGATCCAATTGAGAAATAAACCAAGCTTGTTTTTGAACTGACAAATTCTAGATCCTCTATTTCAATGATTCAAAATCAGTGCTTATCCTGCCTCATCCGCAAATTGTGCAGCTTTTTGAGATACTTGAGTGAGCTTTTACCATTTTTTATATAATCAATATTATAATTTCAATACACAGAATATGGAGTAATTCTGTAGTTACTAGAATATCACACACTTGTGGGCTGCCTCTTATGACTTGGACCAATAAGCAGCCTAACATCTACTGTAGATGAGTTTTTTTTGTTTTTTTTTAGGTGAACAACAGCCTCATCCTCAAGATGATATCAAGGTGATAGCTATTACAGTTTGGAGACTTTAACTTTCCACTTTAAATGTACCATTATTCTTCTGTTACCTTAATTATATCATTATCAGCATGACCAGAGCAATCACTTTAACCATAATAAGTACTTTCTGGTTAACAGGTAGAGATTTAAATTCTTTTTTTATATATATATTCAATGTTACTGTTATCCATTGTCTTTACACTCTTGTAGGTTTTGTGGATTGTTCTCTTGTTATTCAGCAATCTCCTGAACATCTTCTACGGACTTTAGAAGAGAAACAGGCAAATCTTTCTTGTTATCATGGTGACAACAACTATCAATTCCTGTACTGGTATCAACAGAAGAGCAACAGTAGATCTATGGAACTTATTGGAATGCTCAATTATGGATCAGCTACTGTAGAGGATAAATTTAAAACTCGATTTAACATATCAGGACATGCTAAACAAGATGCATTCCTAGTTATATCCAGGATATCTGCTGAAGACAGCGCAGTGTATTTCTGTGCAGCTAGTCTGCACAGCCATATGATTCTCTTTAGACCCTGACAAAAACTGTTCACCTGTTGCACCTGTTAGAAATAAAAAAATATTTTGAAAGAAACCACAAAAATTCTGCCATCTTTGTGCCAAACTAGTAATAAAAACAACTTCACGTAGAGGGCACTATATTAAATTTGTTCAGATGCAAAAATTCAGATGCAAAAAAGTGCCATCTGAAAATTTCTTCTAAAACGAGCATTTTCTGAGCCTTCTGTGTATTCAATTTCAATTTAAAGGAAACAAAAAGGACTAGTTAAATTATTAAAACTACACACAGGAACCTGAGAAAATGCCTCATTTTGGAAGATAATTTTAGACTGTAGTTTGGAGAACCACAATATAATGGCTTTAATCACACACTTGTGCTCTAGATAAGATGTGCAGGTTTGCTCATAGGGAATGGGATAGGCTCTAGCCCAGATCTGTCTCTTTTTCCTTTCACTTTCCTGGCTCTTCTCAATTGTCATTTTAAATAGAGAAAACCCAGGGTTCAACGTGGGTTGCCAAAAACTGTTCCTGGAGTTTTCCTGAATAAGATTCTGAATAAGATCATAGACTAACATTCAGACTACAACTAAATCAGATTTTTCTCAGAAGAAATCCTTCAGGCTGACTGTCTGATCTGCTTCATTTTTCCTTTGAGTGTGTTTTGCATTAAGATGTTGCTTCTAGAAGCTTTACAGACGGGTGTACTGGTAGATGATCGAAACTGAACTCTTGTGCTGCATCCTAATTCGCCTTCTAAAATATGTTTTTTTTTTTTTTTTATAAAATGTACATAATTTTGAATGTGTACCAAGAGTAGGCAAGCCTTGGCACGTACTACTTCATTAATTTAGTTATGTGCCCTGTCAATCATCCAGACCAAAGGTATCTTTATAAAAGTTGCTGCTCAATGTTGTTGCAGATGAAAAATAACACAAAGAACTTGAAACAAATGTTTTACATTAGATTAGAAATTATTTATTAATGATTCAAACCACTGTTTCTACCACTCCGTAAGAAAATATACATTTCTCCCACATTGTGACTTTTTAATATGCGACTTCATAATATGTAATTGTAAGATACAATTTAAAGATACCGTATAAACTCTCAAGTGTAGAAAAATACCCCCCTCCCAACCCCGTTAATAACTGGACTTTACATGAGTTTTTATCTTGTCATTTTAAGGAAAGAAGTCAGAATTGCGGATTTACATCATACCAATTCTGACATTTTTTTTCTCTTAAGTCTGACTTTTTTAAGTCTGACAGAAATATTCTGTCTATATCACACAGTTCTTAGAAAAAAAACACAAAAAAAAACAACAACAATCCGGAATCGAGATAAATTTGCAACTTCCACAATTACCTTCTTTAATTGATCAAACCTATTTCAATATATGCAAGGTAAAACTAGTTATAAAGAAAGGAAGAAACTGATGTTTGTGGGTGGGCTCTTTTGACTTGGACCAGTAAGCATCTACTGAACAGCTCTCAGTCTCAAGACATGTTACAACTGTTACAATGTTGAGAGGCAATCATTGCACTGTGAATTCAATCTGCTTTGACTGAACAATATAAACATGTTTAAATCAGTTATTTTAACCACTATCAGTATTTTCTGGTTAACAGGTAAGCATTTTGAGTTTGCATTCCAAGTTCTTTATTTTATATACACTGTTATTCTCACCCTTTTGTAGTTTGTGTGGTTTGTTCTCCTGTTATTCAGCAATCTCCCAAACATCTTCTTTGGTCTGTGGAGGAGAAACAGGCTAATCTTTCTTGTTATCATGGTGACAATGACTATCCATACCTGTACTGGTATCAACAGAAAAGCAGCGGTGGTTCTGTGGAGCTTATTGGAATGCTCAATTATGGATCAGCTACTGTAGAGGATAAATTCAAAACTCGATTTAACATATCAGGACATGCTAAAAAAGATGCATTCCTAGTTATATCCAGGATATCAGCTGAAGACAGCGCAGTGTATTTCTGTGCAGCTAGTCTGCACAGTCATACAATTGCTTTAACTGCTGACAAAAAAACTGTTATGCACCTGTTTAAATAAAAAAATATAAGCCACCAGGTGTCGTGCAGCTCATGGAAAATTAATCAAAAATTTGTAAACCAAGGGCACTAATATAAGTTCTGTATGAAAGAATAGTTCATCAGTATGATTCTCTTAGAAGTCATACATAAAGCCTTATAAAGGGCACCAAGCAGTAGTTTTAACCCAGGTTATTTAAGGTTAACTTTAAGATGTGTATTACTACAGATTATAATAATCAACAAAGTAATAATTTGTAACATATTTTGTTAGATTACTCAAGTTAGAGGCCTGATATAAATAATAAAAGGCTAAAATAAGCAACATAATGATTCTCCAAAGATAAGCACCAAAAGCTTTGACGGTTTATTTCTGAATATTTTCAGATATTTTTGGTTTTCTACAATATCTCTTAAAAGAAAAAAAAATAGGTTACACTTTAGATGGTGACACTTCAATTTAAGGTGACATAGTTACAAATGCTCCATGCACTTACTATAGTAATTACAATGAGTTATGTAACTAACCCTATACCTAACACATTCTAACCCCAACCATATGATGTAATTTAATTAATTTAATGTAATGTAATTTAAGTAGATGTATTTAATTAATATCGCTCAATAGGTAAATGAATAGTTAGACTGTAACAAGGACAAATGAAGTGTAACCACCGTTTAAATTATCATGAGTAAACTGTTCTTTTTTATCTTCTGGAACATGTTCTTAGTATTAGCTTTCTAAGTGCAGCGTTAAAAAGGTCTTTAAACCAAATAAGAAAACTGTACACTTCATCAATCTTTTTAAAATGTACACCCCCTGCTTTTAATTCATTGTTTACTTCTTGAATTATTTATTTATTTATTTATTTATTTATTTTGATAGGTGAGTATTGTCCTCAGTATGAAATATGGATCTCAGAATCATTCACTGGTTGTCTAATATGGAGAAGATGCTGAAAAACCAAACACCTGGAGGATTTTTTTGGTACTCATAAACACAACCATTACAAAACAAACAACTGAGAATAAGATCATCCAGTTACTGTAAGGCCAAAGGGTATGTATTTTTAAATAGGGCAATTGTAAACTGGCTTTAATAAAAATGAATACAAATAACAGTTTTTGTGATCACTCTTAAACAACAACAAAATGTAAAACTTAAAACTGAATTTTCTGCAAGAGGAATGAAAAATAATGAACAAAATATTTTCTTCCAGGCACAAATATAGGCTTAATTCCACTTTGATCCTTTTAGAATCGCTGCACGGTGGCTCAGTGGTTAGCACTGTCGGTTCACAGCAAGAAGGTAACTGGTTCGAGTCCCGGCTGGGCCAGTTGGCATGTTCTCCCCGTATTCATGTGGGTTTCCTCCAAGTGCTCTGGTTTCCCCAAAACCAGTCCAAAGACATGCAGTATCGGTGAATTGGATGAACTAAATTGGCCGTAGTGTATCAGTATGTGTGTGAATGCAAGAGTGTAAGGGTGTACTGGGTTGCAGCTGGAAGGGTATCTGCTGCGTAAAACATATGTTGGAATAGTTGGTGGTTTATTCCGTTGTGGCGACCCCAGATGAATAAAGGGACTAAGCCAAAGGAAAATGAATGAATGAATCCTTTCAGAATTTGATATCACCTGGCTTGACATACATAATGCAGTGTTAGAACTATGCAATTTTTCCATGAGGATTTCTACTTTGACTACATTACATGAGGGCTTTAAACCACAAACTTTTTTTTTTTTTAATTATGCAATTATTTTGTGAAAATGGTGATAGCATACTTTATCAAGACCTATAGTATTAAAAGCAGCGTTTATATAATTCTCACTCACAGTGTTAAAAAAAATAACATTGAGGCAATAGGATAAGATCATTAATGATGCACAATCACAGAGAAGATACACAAAATTACAATGACTTAATTGTCAACAGTAGGTGTTTATCATTAATGCTCAATCAACACTTAACACACTTTATTTTTTAACACTGAGGGAGAATTATATAAAGACTGACAGTGTTAATTTAGCAGTTTAACACTGGATGATTTAAAGACTGACAGTGTTAATTTAACACAGTTTAACACTGGACGATTTAAAGACTGACAGTGTTAATTTAACACGGTTTAACACTGCACGATTTAAAGACTGACAGTGTTAATTTAACACAGTTTAACACTGGACAATTTGCTGTGTGTGTTTAGTCTATGTTCTGTAAATATACTTTTCTATTTAAGAAGAAACCCATGGAGGGATTGAATGATCATATAATTTATATAGTATTAAAACCAGTGATACATGTAATGCTGTAATAATAAATAACTATATTTCCACATAAAGTAATGCTCATATTTATTATTCTTCATTCTACTTCTGCTTTAGTGGAGCACATTGATTTGCTGCTTACTATATTGCTGTTTGTTTGCACAGCACAGAATTGTGGCAAACTCAAAGCTTGACTTTAGACTTTAATAAGCTACTGGTTTCTTTTCTCTCTCCTTAAATCATATATGACAGTCTTGTCTCTCAGGGTGGGACTTAAACAATGCTTGTCCAATCACAGATGAGAACAAGGCACAACTTTCGTAAGCATTTTTAGTTTCCGCAGCTGCAGTCTCTCTATCATTATATTCTCAGAGTAATATGTACGTTTTTCTGAGCAAGAATGTTGCTGCTTACCTTAACTTTCTTCTCTGTGTTCTTTTCACTCACAGCAGGTAACACTTGGACTCTTTTTCACGAAGAATAGGTATGCGTACAAAATATATTGATGAATTTTCCATTTATTTCTCCTCTGAAGACCTTTCTCTTGGTGCATCGATTGATCAGCCTGCTGTCATGATAACGTCTGTTGGAGATAATGTGAAAATCAGCTGCAAACACACTTACAGCAACTTTTACTACCTTTACTGGTACCAACAAACAGCACAAGACAAGTCGTTCAAACTTCTTGGGTACCTGTACACAACAACATTCAATCCTGAAAAGGACTCTGATCGCTTTGGCATTAATGGAAACGCACAAACCCATGGAACACTTCAGATCTCCAGTGTTATTTCAGATGACAATGCGGTGTATTTCTGCGCTGTGAGTGACACAGTTTATCAAGAGTCTGCTGTGTACAACAATAACTCTCATTCATGCTTACAGTAGTTGCAAATAACTCATTTAATTTGCTGCATCAACGTTTGATTTAATGTAACTCAATGCATTTTGATTCATTGGCTTTGATGGGCATACTTTATTAACATTTTTCAACCAACAACTAAACAACCCTTACAAGTGTCCTATTGCATATGTCTTATGCAATATGTATTTTTTTTTTTACATCCTTTCAATTCTATATAAGATTCTTTGTTCTGTTGAGCAAAAAAGAAGAAATTTTGAAGAATGTTAATTAAACAGTTGACTAAAAATATAATAATATATACAGAGTATGAGAAGGAAGTAATTTCATAATTATGTCCATTGTCTTTGAAATACCCTGCTGAATGTGCTGACAATAATTTATGGTCAACTAAAATACACTTTAATGCAGTAATGAATGGAATTGAATGTGATGCATACATCTAAACAATTTAAAACACACAGGTTCAAATTATAATCAAGTAACTTGCACATGCTTTCTAAAAGTCACATTGAAAGTAATAATATAATATAATATAATATAATATAATATAATATAATATAATAT
>CAIGQV010017386.1:285306-335280 GCA_903798115.1 Danio jaintianensis | reverse complement strand
ATTATTTAAAGCTTTATAGGTAAGAAGCAATATTTTATAATCAATACGGAACTTAACAGGCAGCCAGTGTATAATCAAGTCCTATATAATCAAATGGGGGAACCTTAAAACCTCCCAAAAAAATGCTCACTGAACTTGCAATTAAATTAAATCAGCAACAGAATCTGAAATGACCTGTCCCATTATTGTTGTTGCCTAGCCACTAGTAAAGTTTAAAACATGTTATTTTCAGTTTGCTCCAGTTACTGTGCATATGCAAAGAGAACACAACACCAATCTCCTTTACGACTGACTCAGTGGTAACCAGAGGACGTGGTTATAAGCACTGTAAGAACAAAAACACAACGCGGAGCAAAGATTGCTGGACAACACTGGATCGTGGTAGGATTTCTCCTGTCAAAAGGATCGCAGGTGCATTGTAGTCACCAAATGACTGGGGTTACCTTAATAATTAACAACCAAATCTGTACAGACCCCTCACCCAAAGAATATACTGACAATTTGCTATTTCAATAGTTGGGTGGGACTTCCTTGGCCATCACAGCCATAGAGAGCTTTGTAATTTTCCCCTTTCATAGCTGTGCAAGTGGAACCGTCTTTGTATATCTATAGTCTATGAATAAGTTCAATAGGGGAGATGTGTTCTGATTTTTTTAAATTAAGATAATTATATCTATCTATCTATCTATCTATCTATCTATCTATCTATCTATCTATCTATCTATCTATCTATCTATCTGTCTGTCTGTCTGTCTGTCTGTCTGTCTGTCTGTCTGTCTATGTTGTAGTGTGCATGTGTGTGTCAGTAATTTGTGAAGTATAAAAATAGTTTTATAGATAGCGGTTCAAAATTGAGCCAAAGTACAATCGCTGTACCCTGAATGTATACAGCCTTCATGAAAATAGAAAATGATTCATTTTTTTTTTTTCAATTTGGGGTCATTAAATAAAGTAAGTAAAAAAATAAAGAAATACTATTTTACTATACTCATGGGGATATTTTTACCAGGACAACGTACACACACACACACACACACGCACACGCACACGCACACACACACACACACACAAAGGGACAACTTTGGAACATTAAAAATGTATACCTAAAATAATCATGATACATAAAATCAGTGGCGCAGTGGGTAGCACGATCGCCTCACAGCAAGAAGGTCACTAGTTTGAGCCCCGGCTGGGTCAGTTGGCATTTCTGTGTGGAGTTTGCATGTTCTCCCCATGTTCGCGTGGGTTTCCTCCGGGTGCTCTGGTTTCCCCCACAGTCCAAAGATATGCGCTATACAGTAGGTGAATTGAATAAGCTAAATTGGCTGTAGTGTATGTGTGTGAATGCAAGTGTGTGGGTGTTTCCCATGGTTGGGTTGCGGCTGGAAGGGCATCCGCTGCATAAAACATGTGCTGGATACGTTGGCGGTTCATTCTGCTGTGGCGACCCCAGATTGATAAAGGGACTAAGCCGAAAATAAAATAAATGAATATATAAAATCAGTATCAGTATCCTTTTTACTCAAAGATTTGAAACGGGTCATTATTTAGATGTCATAATTATTATTTTTTTCATTCTAGTTCTAGTTTAAGCTTTGCAACATGCTAATTTCAAGCTAATTTCAATGTCTACACAAGGGGTGTGTCTTACAAAATGGGGCATTTTGTCATTAGCTATTTGTGAAAGTAACCGAACAGCAGAAACTATTTCACAAAAAAAGCTGCTCTAAATGGACTCCTTTCATAGAGTAAAGCCAACAGGCTCAACTTTAATTTAATAACAATGAAAATTAACAGTGATGCTATATTTTTAACAAACAACTTAACCTATTATTGCTGATATATATTTTCCAGCAGGTTTCAGTGACGGTGTTCTGATCACTCAATGGCCGAAGTACATATCCAGACGTTCAGGTTTCTCAGTTAAAATGCACTGTTACCAGAATGATACAGACTATGACTACAAATACTGGTACAGGCAAATAAACGGAGAAGGACCGGTGCTTATTGGCAGCTACAATTTTAACTCAGACTCTAATGAGAAGGGTTTTGAATCTGGCTTTAAATTGTCAGGTACAGGGAAAAAGGAATGGACCCTGGAGGTGGATGTTAAAGAGGGGACTGATGCTGTTTATCTGTGTGCTGCTAGTTTACACAGTGAATAAATGACAATAAACTATATTACAAAAACAATTTGGAAGGCAGCCTGCAAATGCACCTGTATCAACCACAAATAAAGGAATCCATAACCTCAGAGCCAATTCAGCAATACCTGGGATGTCATACATACAGTTTATTTAATGACGTTGGGCTCCTACTTCACCAAAACCACTTTCAAGTCATTGATGTGGTACAGTCAGCAGGGGGAGATGTGACTGTTTATTTAATGTAGAGTATTTCCTCTCCTATAGTTTCCTGTCTTGTCACATTACTGTATATTCTGTGTGTGTAACTAGAGGCTTTCTAACACAATTTTAGAATGATGTTAAGAGCTGTATACAGAGTGTGTGTTCTTTTCTTATTGTATTTAGGTAAGTTTTTTTTGTTGATAACATTATGATCAATTATTATTTGTCTTTTTGATATTTATAACTCTATTTAGTAACACTTTAGTTTAAGTAAAAATTCACACTATTTACTACTGGCTTATTACCAGCCTATTATTAAGATATTAACTGTTTATTAGCACTTCTTAAAAGGCTTTGTTTTATATCCTTAATCCAACCCAATACCTAAACCCAACTACTACCTTACTAACTATTTATAAGCAGCTAACTAATTGTTTATTGAGCTAAAAGTCTTAATTAATAAGAATAACTTATTTTAATTTAAGACTTAATTAATAAGTCTTAATAATTCTTATTAAAGTTAATGTTTTGCTAATAGTGTGAATGTGTGACTGTCTATTTTAGAATTATTATCTATTTGGTATTTATATGTTTTTTTGTCTCCTACAGGTAATGCAAGATGTGCTGATGTTCAACAGAACCCAAATAAATTAGCCAATAAGAATGATAACGCAGAAATAAGCTGTAATTATTTTGACAGTGGCAAGCCAAATATGTTGTGGTATCAGCAAAAGGACTCAGCCATGGCCTTAATCGTGTTAAGCTATGGTGCTACCAGTGATCCCATGTACGAGGATGGATTTAAAGGCCGGTTTGAATTGGAAAGAAAGGAAACACTGAATGGAGCTCTGAAAATCTACAATCTCAGTCTATCAGACTCCGCTGTTTATTACTGTGCTGTCAGTATGCACAGTGCTGTAGTCTTTATTAGCAGCTTGACTAAAAACCAAACTTACAGGAAACACACACACACACACACACACACACAAACACGTACAGTTAACTTTTTGGGGGGAATCCCATAGATATAATGATATTTATACTGTTCACACATATATTCTATTCCCCTACCCTAACCCTACAACTAAACCTATAATGGAGACAAAAAAATAAAATGTCCCACACAAGGTAAAATTAACTGGTATTACTGTAGTTGTGGGGACATTTGGCCCATGCTGCCTTCTGAGACACCGGTTTGGCCTCAAAGGTAGAATTGCATGTGTTTTTTGAAGCTAAAAGAACACTAAAAGGTATCGCAACAAACTCAGTGAAACAATGGGTCAAGAATACTGTTGACAACCAATATTTATTTTAATACATTACTAAAACATATCAAGGGCAACAATGCTCTTGCAGTTTGTGGCACTGGTTATCAGAAAACAAACACAAACCATATTGATTTTATACAATAATTTAATAAACATGAAGTCAATAGAGGAAATTTAAACAATTAGTGTGTGTCCATGATAATAATGTAAAGTTTTTACAGCATAAATTCCTACTGTGAGCTTTAATGAAAACGCTGAAATGATCCAGTGATTTATTTGGAAACACAGTGTATGCTTTTAGAGCTATATTCAGAATAGCATACAGTATTAGTCATAATATCCTTGCCAAAATAAACAATGGAAGAAACAGTAACAGTAGCTTGATTAGCTAACCTTAACCTAAAATAGGCAGTATTTACTTATATTTAAAATTAATTACTTTTGAGCATTTGTAATTTCTACTTTTCTTTATAAAAGTTTTTTTTTGTTTGTTTTTAAAATACCTAAGAAAATATTTATCCACAAATAATGCTGTATGTTCTTTACCAGTGATAACATTCATTTTCCTTTGGCTTAGTCCCTGATTATCAGGGATCACCACTGCGGATTGAACCCACAACTATTCCAGCATATGTTATATGCTTTACATGTTTGTTTATATAACTACTATTCTCATTTATAACGCTTCATTTTTGCATCGCATGTAAATACACTATGAACAGCAGCTACGCTAATTATTTTCTTTATTCTCTATTTCCACCTGAGGATACTCATCTCGTGGCCCCTAGACATTATGCAGCACCATTAATGCGATCCAAGACCTGTGAAGAAATGATGCCAAAGTATCCATAATCCTGGACCAGGCCATATCCTGAGCAGATGCCGTGGCGGTTATGGAGGAGCAGAGAGCGATTCCTGAAAGACCACAGTGACAGACAAGTGCCTGCATTGAACCTGTGGGCCAGCCTGATTACCCGCCGGTGACCTACTCACACCTGCTGTTCTCCAAGATGGACGTCCAGCCTCGGACGATGGCATTCTTCAGCCTCCGGCACCTCGACTGCAGCTCCACACAGGAAGTTTGCCATGATTATATCATGATTCTTTGGCCAGATGCAATTAAATTACTTGACACATCCTGTAGGATCCATAAGCAGAAAAGACGCAAAGACCCCCTAATGGGTCTATCAGTGTGGGATGTGACTATGAATCAGCTAACATTGTGAGTAAATAATTTGAAATATTTTAACTTACCTTAGGTTAAAGGGGTTAATTCATGCAGTAAATGCTATGCTATACTTTATTTTACATTTATACTACAGAGCTTTTAAATGCTTAATTGTTTTTGGCTGATGGGCATTCTAGGAGTGGATTAATGCTGCGTTAACCACAAATAAATTAATTAATATCTTTACATACATTGTGGTACAACAATCTGACTCATAGTCTGAGAACTCATACATATGGATATCATTGCTCCTCCCGTTGCCCAAAAACTCATTTACATCAAGGTCACTCAGTAGGGGGAGTTTTTTTTTACTACATCTAACATACTCTTTGTATTGTTACATTATTTGTGCTGTGAACAACCATCGTTTTTTTTATAACCCTAGTTTAGAAAGATGTTAAGAGCAGAATACGGACTCTGGATATGTTTCTTGTTTTATATAGGTAAGAGTCCATTTGATCTTTTGTATCATTACTTTTTAAATCCACACGATATCAAAAATATTTAAAGCCTGATTCTTTCCTACAGGAGAGGTGAGGTGTGTGATCGTTAAACAAAAGGTGTCCATATTTGCCAACAAAAGTGACAACATAGTGATGTACTGCAGTCATGGTGACAGTAGTATGCAAGTTATGTTGTGGTATCAACAGAAAAATACAGAAATGGTTCTAATTGGTTACAGCTATGGTATCAATCAGCCTACATCTGAAGATGGATTTAAAGAGCGGTTTAATCTGGAAAGAGTGGATACACTGAATGGATCTCTGAAAATCTCTGAACTCAGTCAGTCAGACTCTGCTGTTTATTACTGTGCTGTCAGTACACACAGTGCCACACACTAAAATTACAGCTTTACTAAAACTCATGCACACAGGAAGCCAAAACAGTTGTGTATGGCTTTCACATATCTGCTTTGATATCTAATATTCTTTGAACCAATTGACTTTGACGTCTTTTGACTTCCCCTGCAGTCCAAAAGAGGTTCTCCCTAAATATTAAAGGTGCCATAGAATGAAAATATGGATATACCTAGCTATAGTTGAATAATATGAGTTCGGTAAATGGACATGATATACTGTGAGCCTCAAAAACAATTGTTTCCTTGTCTTAATGATCCTCTGAGTGTAAAACCCAGTTGGAAATCAGGCCAGTTGGAATAAAAATGCAGACTGTGACAATCCACACTGGAACATTAAAATGCACATCCCAGGCAGTGGGACATTTCATAGTGAGATTACAACAATCTTCAGTTGAAGATTGTCATTTCAACATGGAATCTACTCAATTTGTCAATTATTTATTTGACATGAGTATTTTGATAGACAGCATCAGGCACTGACATGAACTGAGGGAACATCAGAACTCATTGATATTCACAATCTTTCCAAATGTGGTCAAATCAGACCTTTCCAATTGCAAAATTCGAACTCACTTCGAAACAGTATTAGTTTTTAGATTTTTGCACTAACCCAAGTCACATACCTTCTATATAGATATCAGAAAACTATTTAACATATTGTATACAGTAAATGCACTCAATGGACCTTTAAAAGGAGAGGTCACCCAAAAATGTCTATTATTACAAGTTTATTTCAGACATTATTTTCATTAACATGTCATGTAGATTTGTTTTTAAAATGCAATGCTGCTAAATGCAAGTTCTCGACTTCTTAGCTGATCTCGGATTCAACATATGACGCATGATATAAGACACATTCGTAGTGAAAGGGTAAGTGTAATTTACAGTATTGTATAACATTATACAAATATGCCAAGCCATTCAGATTGTCTTCTGTGGTAAACAAACTATGTGTTTAATGCTTCCTGCAAGACACATCTACTTCCTTAGCTTCCGATACGAATGTCTCTTACATGATGCATCATACATAGAGTCAATCAGCAGCTTTTGGAAGTCAGTGATTGGGTTTATAATTTTAAAAATCTGAAATATCCATTTTACAACAGATTTATGCAATTCTGGAAGCGTAATAAAACAAACAAACAAATGAACTATTCCTTAAATTAGGACATAAAGTCAGTTCCTGGATTTTGACTAAATGTATATCCCAAATGAACAACACAGACAATTTCCAACCAGTTTCATTACAAATTTCAATATTAATTATATTATTCACACACAAACACAGACACACACACACACACGCACACACGCACGCACGCACGCACGCACACACTTTATAGAATGCTGCCTGCAAAAAATGCTCCTCCCTTTCACCCAAGACATTTTCACATCAAGGTCACTCTGAAGTGATGCAGTCAGTAGTGGGAGATCTGACGTTTAATGTCTTTGTCTTTCTCTCATATACTCTCTTTCTTGTGTTTATGAGTATTTCTAAACCTAGTTTAGAAGAATGTTAAGAGCAGCATGTGCACTGTGCATATTTATCTTCTTTTACATAGGTAAGAATCCATTTGAAAATTAAACTTGATCATTACTTATCCATTTGAAATGAACTGTTTCTTAAACCACATTTTTTTTCCTCCCGCAGGAAAGGCGACATGTGTGATTGTTGAACAAAAGGTGACGTCCTTATTTGCCAACAAAAGTGGCAACACAGTGATGAACTGCAGTCATGGTGACAGTAGCATGTATGTTATGCTGTGGTATCAGCAGAAAAATACAGAAATGGTTTTAATCGGTTACAGATATGATATGAGTCAACCCAGCTATGAGGATGGATTTAAAGAGCGTTTTGAATTCAAACGAACAGATACACTGAACGGAGCTCTGAAAATCTCTGATCTCAGTCAGTCAGACTCTGCTGTTTATTACTGTGCTGTCAGTATGCACAGTGCCACACACTAAAATTACAGCTTCACTAAAACTCAAGCACACACAGGAAACCAAAACAGTGGTGGATGGGTTTCACATTTCTGCTTTGATATATATAATATTCTTTAAAGCAGTCATTCTTTTAAGACAGTACTATTGACAATTTCAGTTTCTTATTTTTATTATTAGATTCATGTTTTGTCCTATTAAAAAGAAAGAAAGAGGTTCTGTTATTCTGCGCATCGATGGATTTGCTCTTCAGTGTTTGGACTCTCAGCAGTGAAAATTTAAACCACACTGAACTGAACTGAACTTAAACTCTAAAAACTGAACGGACACCATTCCAATTCACTATAATCTTCTATGTTCAGCTGCTTTGACACAATCTACATTGTAAAAGCGCTATAGAAATAAAGATGAATTGAATTGAATTATTATTTACTCACCCATTTCAAACCTTTTTACTGACATTATTTTCCAACATTTATGTGACACTTTTTCATTTAATAACTTCCTTTAAGGATTCCTTTAAAGGGCACCTATTTTACCCCTTTTTCAAGATTTAAGATAAGTTTTTTGTGTCTCCAGAATGTGTCTGTAAGTTTTCAGCTCGAAACACCCATCTGATTATTTATTATACTTTTAAGAATATTGGAATTTTCAGCTCTGAGCGCATTGTAACTGTTTTTGTTGCCTGTGCCTTTAATGCAAATGAGCTAGTTCTCCCCGCCCACCGTGCCTGTCAGAGTGTGTCCTCATCTTCTGCTGCATCAGATAAACAGCACAGTGACAGACATGAAGGAAGCAGATCTTCCGTAACGTTTGTGAGAAATACTACAGTAAGAACTTTCCCAATGATTATTTGGTGTATTTGTTGTGGAGTTTCTGTCACGGTTGTAGGTTTATGCGCACCCCGGATTGTCTGAGGTCTGAGGTCTGGGTTTGTTTTGTTTTGGTCTCCCACGTGTATATTGTTTTGGTGCGTCTGTGTATGTCACGTGAGCTCAGCTGTTCTGATTACCGGCCAGCTGCGGATCATTATATCATCTATATCTAGACTACGCTTCTTTGTCTCTTTGTCAGTTCGTTGTTTTTGTTCTTATGTCTTGTCTGTGTTCAGGTCTGGCGAGGACCGGTTGTTGGAGTCCGCTTGATATATTCAGTTCCTGTTTTTGTCTACAGCCTGCGACTTCTCACATGAGATTTGTTTGTTTATTCTGACTAGGTCAAATAAACTTTTACTTGCATAAATTGGATCCTTCTCAGTATCATTATTGATCGTGACAGTTTCTGCCTTTCTGCAACGATGAGTCACACAAATTCAAAAAAAGTCATTACAAAGTTCACACACACACACACACAGCGGACACACACAGCGCGCGTTTAACTTTGCACTGTTTTTCACAGTAAATGTGACAGATGAACGTTAATTTCCACTGCTGTATGGATATCCATTACGTTAATGTACAAAATAAACCTAATTTAACGTCCACAAACCAGGATTGAATAGTCTTCTTAATTGTACTGACATGCGGCTGTGGTGATGAATTACACAGCGATTTTACCGTCTTTAACTTACTTTATTACAAACATGCACAAGTTTTAAACTTGTAAAACTCATTCTTGATCACATTTGATGATGATTGATGATCACAGCGAGCTCAACAGATCTTGTAATCCCAGTTGCTTTGCACACGTCCTGTCTTGTTGATATGATTATACGCGTTACTACAGAGACATGTTAATACGCGGCTGTCAATCAAATTGGTGGGCGGGGAAAACAGCACTCCTACACCACGTTATGGTGGGCCTCAAAATGGGAGGGATTTGGACCCTATTTTGACGTCAGAAAATGTAAAACGAGAGACTTATTGTCTTTATATCACTCCAGTATGACTGTGGACACACTATACCCACACACAGTTCTGCCCAAACAGCTTCCAAAAGATGATTTTTATCATAAGTGCCCTTTAAAATCTTTCAAGAGTATTTCACAAGTAGTTAAATAGAGAAAGTGGCAATAGATTCAACAGCTTATGGAGCTTTTAATGATTTGGATATCTACAGCTGTATATACACATTTACAACGTAAGACTGTCCCCTCTGTATTAATTGTGGCCCTTTTTTGTTTTCCCCATCTGAAATGATCATACAATCGCCCATTTAAACTGCACAGTTGCCTATGTAGAGCATTTGTGTCAAGTGTGCTGGTTCAGAAGACAGCTGACTACGTTTTTTTGAAAAGAAGATTAGCATCATCATTTTTTTCCTCCATTGACTAAGCAATAAAGGGGTGTGTCTTAACCAAAGAGCCATTCTTTCAAAGAATATTTAACAAAAAGCAACTCTAAATGGACTCCTTTCTTGTTTTATTCACATTGCTTTGTTTTAAAGGTATTACTTGGACTTAAGATAATTATTTAAAGTCATCCTCATGATTTTGACCAAATGTGCATTCATAATTAACCAAATATTTGTGGATATATCTTTTCCAGCAGGTTTCATTGACGGCGTTCTGATCACTCAATGGCCGAAGTACATATCCAAACGTTCAGGTTTATCAGTTAAAATGCACTGTTACCAGAATGATACAGACTATGACTACAAATACTGGTACAGACAAATAAAAGGAGATGGACCGGTGCTTATTGGAAGCTACGTTGTTAACTCAGACTCCAATGAGAAGGGTTTTGAATCTGGCTTTAAATTGTCAGGTACAGGGAAAAAGGAATGGACCCTGGAGGTGGATGTTAAAAAGGGGACTGATGCTGTTTATCTGTGTGCTGCTAGTTTACACAGTGAATAAATGACAATAAACTATATTACAAAAACAATTTGGAAGGCAGCCTGCAAATGCACCTGTATCAACCACAGATAAACAGACATTTACATGTCCTTACAGACATTTTGGTAGAACCCGAGAACACTTACTTAATATATTTAGACTTCACTGACATTTTGCTCCTCCCTTCCACCAAAAGTATGTTGAAGTCAAGTACAATCTGAAGTGATGCAGTCAGTAGGGGGAGATCTGACTTCTTATTTAATGTAGAGTTTTTCCTGTCTTTACTTGTACTAGGGTCTCTTTCTTTTTCTCTCTCTTTTCTTTCTTTCTTTCTTTGTTAGCTGTCTTCATGATAAAAGTTTTGTAATCCTAGTTTAGAATGATGTTAAGAGCAACATATGGACTGTGCATATTTATATTGTTTTACATTGGTAAGTATTATTATTTTTTTCTTATCGATTTGAAATCAAAAGTATCTCAAGCTTGACCCTTTTTTGTTCTTCCTTAGGAAAGGTGAAATGTGTGCTTGTTCAACAAAATGTGGCATTCTTATTTGCCAACCAAAGTGACAGCACTGAGATAAAGTGTAGTCATGATGACAGTAGCATGCTAAATATGCTGTGGTATCAGCAGAAGGATACAGCCATGGCTCTGATCGGTTACAAATATGCTACAGGTGACCCCAGCTATGAGACTGATTTTGAAGACCGGTTTAAACTGGAGAAAACCAATACACTGAATGGAGCACTGAAAATCTCTAAACTCAGTCAGTCAGACTCTGCTGTTTATTACTGTGCTGTCAGTATGCACAGTGCTTCACACTAAAATTACAGCTTTACTAAAACTCAAGCACACAGGAAACCAAAACAGTTGCATGGTTTTCAGGTGTACGATTTTCCAGTGGTGTGAAGTAACAAATTACAAATACTCAAATTACTGTAACTAAGTAGTTTTTGTCAGGAATTTACTAAGTACTTTTAAAAACTTTCACTTAAGTGCATTTTTAGGGCTGTATTGGTACTTTTACTCCAGTATTTTCCTTCAACCTGCATTCACTACTTGAATTATTATTTTTTTTGTCTACGGTGATTGGCTAAAGTAGAATAATCAGTCCTGTAATTCCCATCCAATCAAATCGCATCATACAGAACAATCTCAAGACACAAAATCATTACATGCAATGATCGAGAATACTGTTTAGACTGCATGTCGAGAAGATGATGAGAAGATGGCACATGCCAGTAATGGCCTTAAACAATCACTAAATGCACTACAGAATGTTACATTTTCACACATGCACACTATTCATGTAAATGCTTCAACCTTTCACAGTGGAATATGTGCTACTTACCAGTGTTGGGGATAATGCATTACAAGTAATATTAATAATAGTAAATAAATGTGTTATTATTAGTTTTCTAAGTGACGAGTAAAGTAACGCATTACTTTTAAAAATTAAGTAATAATACCTGAGTTACTTTTTTAAAAAATGGAACGCAAGCTACTTTTTGGTTTAGTTAATTCACTTTAAAAAAAATAAATTGCTGAATTAAAATGAAGGTTGTATCCCGCACGCAGTGAGATTATGCAGGAAGATGGCAGAGCCTTACATTTCTGTGATGGAAATATTCTCATCATTTTGAACACATGGAAGAAAAGGAAAAGAAGATTATCTGAATGGACAGTGATTTTACTTTTTAAAAAGACAAAAAGTAGCAAATACATTGCTTTAAACTTTCATTAATCTGTATATACGGCATGTAGAGCTCTGGGATCAGGAAGTTCTCTGAAGATTACAACATCTGAAATTTTTTTGTGTTTTTTAAGGTAAATGAAGGTGTTGTTAATTGCAGAGCTCCTCTATTAAAAAAAAAAAAAGATAAAGAGATTAAGCCCCAGCCAGGTCAGCAAAAGTAACAATGCATTACTTACCATAAAAAGTAACATAACTTGTTACTTTTTTGGGGAGTAACTCAATATTTTAATGCAACAGATACTTTTACTCTACTTGCACTACGTTTTTGAGTAAGTAATGGTACTTTTACTTGAGTATGCCTTTATAGTACTCTTTTCACTTCTGTGGTTTTCATATCTTTGGTTGCATATCTAATATTCTTTACCCCAGTCATTCTCAATTTTCTGACCTGAAAGCCTCCTGTTGCCCAAACAATATTTAGAAAAAAAAGACACTAACATACATTTTGCTATTAGACACAGTGGCTTTGGATGGGATACACAAACTAGGTCATAAGCTAGTAATAAGCTAGTCCTATACAGTACACACAGGACACTTTAAGGCAAGGCAAGTTTATTTATATAGCACATTTCATACACAGTGGCAATTCAAAGTGCTTTACATAAACAGGAATAAAAGAGACAGGTATAAATAAAATAAAAACAAACTTTATAAAAACAGATGAAAACAGCGTAGAGACAGTTTTTCCATATTCCAAAACACCGGTGTATCATATTTCTCATTTTACTCTGGGACTTCCCCCATTCTGGTGATCACCCCCCCTCTGTGGACTTTTTCGGTACCTATTAATCTACCGGACGTCTCCAACAGATTCGATTTTTCACCTAAAATCGAAAAGTTAAGCTTTACAGCTCTAATTTCGTGACCCCTTCTGGAAGTAAATTGCACGGCCCCTGATTTTAACCCCCTCAAGAGAGTAAATCGCTTTAGCTAGACAAACGTAATAAAAGGTCTTGATCGCAGTCAGACGCCCGGGACTTTAGCCCCCCCCGCAACAGTTATCTGTGGCGAGTCATCTCGGGTCTCACTTATATTAATTACGCTGCTATCCCACAGAGACAGATCTACCAGTATGGTGATTTGGCTCAAGTTAAAATTTTTAACTGCCCAATCAGATACATAAACAGGAATAAAAGAGACAAGTAATAATAATAATAATAATAATAATAATAATATTATTATTATTATTATTATTATTATTAATAATAATAAAATAAATAAAAACAAATAATATAAAAACAGATAAAAACAGGTTAAACAGATTAATCTGTGTTAAAACAGGTCATAAAAGAAATGAAAAAGAAAAGACATAATAGTGCGATCTGTCGGATGTAGCACAGTGCTCATTCAGTAAAGGCACAGCTAAACAGATGTGTTTTAAGTCTGGATTTGAATGTACCTAATGTCGGAGCACATCTGATCATTTCTGGAAGCTGATTCCAGCGGCAGGGGGTGTAGTAGCTGAAGGCCGAATCACCCTGCTTTGACTGAACCCTTGGAATTTCTCATTTATTTGATCCTAAAGATCTGAGTGATCTATTAGGTTTGTATTCAGTGAGCATATCTGTAATGTATTGAGGTCCTAGGCCATTTAGTGATTTATAGACAAGTAGTAATACTTTAAAATCTATTCTGAATGTAACTGGGAGCCAGTGTAAAGACCTGAGGACAGGTGTGATGTGCTCTGACTTTCTGGTTCTGGTCAGAATCCTGGCAGCAGCGTTCTGGATGAGCTGCAACTGTCTGACTGTCTTTTTGGGAAGGCCAGTGAGGAGTCCATTACAGTAATCCACCCTGCTGCTGATAAAAGCTTGAACAAGTTTTCACTGGAAACAAAGCATCTAATTCTTGCAATGTTTTTGAGATGATAGTATGCAGATAATGCATTGGCAGAGGGTGTCAATGGGGCTGAAGTCATTAGGCAGTAAGGCTAAGTAGATCTGAGTGTCATCAGCATAGCTGTGGTAGGAGATTTGGTTCTTTCTCATTATTTGGCTCAGTGGGAGCATTTAAAGATTGAACAGGAGAGGTGCCAGAATTTAACCTTGTGGGACTCCACATGTCATGGTCACCTATACTGACATAGTAACCTCTCCCTTCAAGGGAAGATCTGAACCATTTGAGGACCGTCCCAGACAGCCCAACCCAGTTTTCCAGCCTATCCAGAATTATGCTGTGATCGACAGTGTCAAACGCAGCACTGAGATCAAGCAATACCAGCACTGTTAGTTTGCCTGAATCTGTATTTAGGCGGATATCATTGATTATCTTCATAAGGGCACTCTCTGTACTATTATATGCTCTGAAACCAGATTGAAAATTGTCTAAACATCCCTTGGAGCTTAAGAACGTGTTAACCTGGTTAAAAACAACTTTTTCAATGATTTTTCCAATGAAAGGGAGATTTGATTGGCCTGTAGTTGCTCAATAGGGTGTTATCCAGGTTGCTCTTTTTCAAGAGGGGTTTAACAACTGCAGTTTTAAGTGAGTTTGGGAAAGTCCCTGAGAGAAGTGAAGCATTTACCACTTTTAGGAGATCCATTTCTAGACAGTTAAACACCGTTTTGAGGAATGATGTGGGGAGTGTGTCAAGACTGCAGGTTGATGTTTTCATAATTTGCACAATCTCTTCTAAGATTTTACCATCAATTGCCATGAAATCAGACATACTGTCTGATTTCTTAAGCTGTGGTTGAGCTTGTCTGACGTCGACACAACTTGGCTGATTGGATGAGCTGATTGCCTTTCTGATATTACAGATCTTGTCAGTAAAGAAATGAGCAAACTCATTACATTTGTTTTCAGTGAGTAGTTCACTGGGAATCCTACGGGGGGGGGGGTTGGGGGGTTTGTGAGTCTCTCTACCGTTGCAAAGAGGGTGTGAGCGTTATTTAGGTTGCTGTTTATAAGGTTTGAAAAGAAATTCTGCCTAGCAGTGTTTAGCTCCACATTAAAAGCATGAAGACAGGCTTTATATATATATATATATATATGTTATAATGGATTACTAGTTTCGTCTTCCTCCACATACGCTCAGCTTTTCATCATCTTTACAGCTGTTGACCTTGTCCAAGGTGTTTTCTGTCTCCCAGTCATCTTCCTGACTTTAACAGGAGCAATGTCATCTATGACATTCTTAACTTTAGAGTTAAACAGATCAAGGAGAGAATCAACAGAGTCTGCAGATATGCCTGGTGCTAGCGATATAGCCTTCATAAACTGCTCACTAGTGTTCTCATTTATGCATCTCTTTCTGACAGGGACAGATCTGTCTTCAATGGCTGGAGTGATCAATATATCAAAGAAAATACAGAAATGATCAGAATGTCGCTGTCTAGTCGGCCTAGAGCCTTCGTTCCATGAAGAATTAGTTGCTGAGTCATGCGATCTGTCTGACTGCATTTGGGGATTCTTCACCCATATTACTCAAAGCTTCATATCTGTTCTGAAGCTGTATTTGAGTCTGAGCTGTATTTGGGGTAGAGGATGCTAATGCAGCAGCATATGATCTTCGTGATCTGACCCCCTGAGTACCCTTTGGTCTCGCACCTTGTTTATGCCATCGGTTATCATGTTCATTTTCAACAGTTTCATTCTGTTTTTCTGTGCTCAAAACAGTAGCTGGAGTAAATTTACAGGACTCACCAACTGCATGCTGTGAGGGTCCACGATGAAATGGTCCTGTGTGACTCGGCAGTTCTGGTTGAACTGGTACTTTGTTTCAAGAACTGCAATCTTTTGTAGAAGTCTGTGGCAGTTTGTGCAGCAGTGAGATTCTGAATTAATCCGATCCAGAAGCATTTTCACAGCCGTGTTTTCCCGTCTCAGGAATGTAAGCAGCTGGTAGCGGGAGGATTGTTTAGTCAATAATTCCCCTCTTGTTGGTAAAGTTGTATTCCAGATAGTTTGTGGATTCGAAGCTGATCTACAAGCTGTGTTGTTTGAGCACTGTGCTGATAGGCTCAAGTTAAAATTAGAGTATAAAATATAAAAAGCAAGAGTGCAGAGAGCAGAGCAGTAGGCAGAAGCGTCCGATCTGTAGCAAAGGCGGAAGACATTTTTAAGGGCAAAAATGTCTTGAAAAGGGTCTTGAAATACAACATTTTCCATATAATATAAGTGGAATAATTGACTCCATAACCACCTTGGGTGTGCATTAGTTTGTAATAGAAAAATCACGATGTATTAGAACTCATGATTCGATTTAATGAACAATTTTTTTTCATGATTCAATTTTATTTTATAAAACAAGTTTGAAGACAATATACAGTAAATTAAATAACTTTGTTAAACTACTGTCCTACATAAACCATCTGAAGGAAACAGCAGACAAGCTGAATGAAATTGAATTTGAACTCTCTGCCAGCAGATGGCGCTTATGAACAGCACTAATGTACAGTCGTGGCAAAAGTTTTGGGAATGACAGAAATATTAGTTTTCACAAAGTTTGCTGCTAAACTGCTTTTAGATCTTTGTTTCAGTTGTTTATGTGATGTACTGAAACGTAATTACAAGCACTTCATACGTTTCAAAGGTTTTTATTGAACATTACATGTCATTTATCCAAAGAGTCAGTATTTGCAGTGTTGGCCCTTCTTTTTCAGGACCTCTGCAATTCGACTGGGCATGCTCTCAATCAACTTCTGGGCCAAATCTTGACTGATAGCAACCCATTCCTTCATAATCACTTCTTGGAGTTTGTCAGAATTAGTGGGTTTTTGTTTGTCCACCCGCCTCTTGAGGATTGACCACAAGATCTCAATGGGATTAAGATCTGGGGAGTTTCCAGGCCATGGACCCAAAAACGTTCAACGTTTCAACGTTTTGGTCCCCGAGCCACTTAGATATCACTTTTGCTCTATGGCACGGTGCTCCATCGTGCTGGAAAATGCATTGTTCTTCACCAAACTGTTGTTGGATTGTTGGAAGAAGTTGCTGTTAGAGGGTGTTTTGGTACCATTCTTTAATCATGGATGTGTTTTTGGGCAAAATTGTGAGTGAGCCCACTCCCTTGGATGAGAAGCAACCCCACAGATGAATGGTCTCAGGTTGCTTTACTGTTGGCATGACACAGGACTGATGGTAGTGCTCACCTTTTCTTCTCCGGACAAGCCTTTTTCCAGATGCGCCAAACAATCGGAAAGGGGCTTCATCGGAGAATATGACTTTGCCCCAGTCCTCAGCAGTCCATTCGCCATACTTTTTGCAGAAGATCAATCTGTCCCT
Source organism: Danio jaintianensis (assembly GCA_903798115.1). Lineage (NCBI taxonomy): Eukaryota > Metazoa > Chordata > Actinopteri > Cypriniformes > Danionidae > Danio > Danio jaintianensis. Next base: position 317,875 of record CAIGQV010017386.1, on the reverse strand, counting down.
GATGTTTTTCTTGGAGAGAAGTGGCTTCTTTGCTGCCCTTCTTGACACCAGGCCATCTTCCAAAAGTCTTCGCCTCACTGTGCGTGCACATGCGCTCACACCTGCCTGCTGCCATTCCTGAGAAAGCTCTGCACTGGTGGCACTCCGATCCCCCAGCTGAATCCTCTTTAGGAGACGATCCTGTCGCTTGCTAGACTTTCTTGGGCGACCTGAAGCCTTCTTAACAAGAATTGAACCTCTTTCCTTGAAGTTCTTGATGATCCTATAAATTATTGATTTAGGTGCAATCTTAGTAGCCACAATATTCTTGCCTGTGAAGCCATTTTTATGCAACGCAATGATGGCTGCACGCGTTTCTTTGCAGGTCACCATGGTTAACAATGGAAGAACAATGATTTCAAGCATCACCCTCCTTTTAGCATGTCAAGTCTGCCATTCTAACCCAATCAGCCTGACATAATGATCTCCAGCCTTGTGCTCATCAACATTCTCACCTGAGTTAACAAGGCGATTACTTAAATGATCTCAGCAGGTCATTTAATGACAGCAATGAAATGCAGTGGAAAGTTTTTTTTTAGGATTAAGTTAATTTCCATGGCAAAGAAGGACTATGCAATTCATCTGATCACTCTTCATAACATTCTGGAGTATATGCAAATTGCTATTATAAAAAAGTTAAGCAGCAACTTTTCCAATTTCCAATATTTATGTAATTTCTTAAAACTTTTGGCCACGACTGTAGTATTTCCTGGGTTACTGCTGTAAACAAAGCAGTGCTGTATGTTAAGAATATACCACACAAACTCTTCTAAAGATAGTAACTTCTCCTCCAATTGTAAATGCATTTTTATAGCATCTCAGTCGATTTGAATAGTTACAAATTTAAACTGATTTTCAACCGGTTGGTGTTCATCGTTACATCCTCAGTTTGTAATAATTCAGTCAGACTTTACACTAATTAACTAATTATTTGCTACAAGTATTACAAAAGTATACAAGTATGCTCAGAAGTTCACTTGCAATACAAACAAAAAAAATATTTTGGCCTACTTGTGCACTTAAACTTTGGCACTGTTACACCTATAGTACACTATAAAGCATAGGTGTCAAAGTCAACTCCTGGAGGGCCGCAGCTCTGCACAGTTTTGCTCCAACCCTAATCAAACACAGCTGATGCAACTAATCAAGGTGTTGAGTTTGACACCTATGCTATAAAGTATACACTCATATACTAAAAAGTGGACTAATTTAGTTCCAAAAGGTATTCAAATAGTACCCTTACAAGTATACTACTAGTACAAGTACATAGATGTTAGTGTACTTCATAAATAAAATTAACTTAAAGTTTACTTGGTTGTCTCCACAGCTTTTGTATGGGACAATATTTGACTAATATTTACATTAAAAAAACTAAAACAAACCAAAAAACTACAATAAACGGTGTAGTAGGACCAACAGGGGGAGATGTAACTCATACCAATATATAACAGATCCAAAAGAGATCTGTCTCTCCCTCTCCCTCCTTCTCTCTCTCTCTCTCTCTCTCTCAAGATTTGTCACATTTTAAAATCACGCATACAGAGCATCAGAGATGTTTGTTACTTTTTGGCTGAGCATTTTATTCATCATATTTTTAAGTATGATACTTATGATACATCATATATTTAAGTATGATACATTAATCAATTTTGAAATACTTTTCAGAATGCTTTCAACATATTAAGTATGACACTGTATGAATCAATTTTGACATACCTCTCAGAATGTTTTCTCAATTTTTTTTTAAATGTTGTTGTTTTTTTACACAGGGTCTGCAAATTGTGTAAAATTTGAACAGCCTCTAGTTCTGTTTGCAAACCAGAGGGACAAGGCAAAGATTGACTGCAAACATGACGACAGTAGCTTAACTCTTATGTTATGGTATCGACAACAAACAACAGGCATGGCTCTAGATCTAATTGGCTATGGTTATTCTGCATCTCCACCAAATTACGAACCTGGATTTGAGGAGAAGCGGTTCAGTCAAGCTAGGATAGACACAACAGCTGGATCTTTATCCATCTCAGACCTCCTTCCATCAGACTCTGCTGTTTATTACTGTGCTGCCAGTACACACTGCTACAAAATTCAGTTTTTCTAATATAAAAACATCCTCTCACAACCTCCATATGTAAGATTGCATTGTTTACACTTTCATATTACTGTAAAAAATAAGATTACATATCACTAACATTGTGGTGACTATCAGGTGTACCACTATCAGGTGTATTACACAAACCACATAACTGCCAGTACTAAATAATCTTCATTTTTGGTGAGAAATACTTTGGTAGAAAAATAAGAATATATTGTAAACAAAGGATAAACTCACTCACTTTCCTTCAGCTTATTCCCTGGGGTTTTCACAGGTCGTCACAGTGGAATTATCTGTCAATTCAAAGGATAAGACAGTGAGACGGTCATTGGCGTCCTTTAGATGCATCAGCTGTTCCTGATATCCGGATAGAATTTCGCTCTGGTAGTTGAAAGCTGCTTGTAACTGAGAAACCTCCGCTGGATTGATGTTGGGCAAAGTATTCTGTGAGGGAGCCATAGGTGAAGACATGGAGGCAGAATGAATCCAAATGCTGGAGGTTTATTGAGCAAACAGCGTAGATAAAACACAGGCAGAATCGTAATCACAAACCAGGCAAAGTCCAGTAAACAAAGAGGCAGTCCGAAAATACAAACAAGATAGAGTCCAAAATCCAAAAAGCAGTAGTCAAAAGGCAGGCAAATGGTCATAACACAAAGGCAAACACAACAATAGGAAAACGCTTGGTAAGGCAGTGAAACAGCGTGCTTATATGCGGTGGCTATCAGGAAGTTCCACCGAGGAAGTACCCAGTCAATATTCGAGAGAGAGCTCCCTCTGGTGGGCGGATGAATGGTCATCCGCCATATTCGTTACAGAATCCCCCCCTCTACAAACACCTCCTGGTGTTCTTCTCATAGGTCTACCCCTGGGACGTGGTGCAGGGCGAACAGGATGACGTTGGTGAAATTCTTGTATCAGTGACGGGTCCAGTATGTCCTTGGAGATCCCCCAAGATCTCTCCTCAGGTCCATAGCCCTCCCAGTGCACCAGATATTGCAACTGACCCCTTCTACAGCGGGAATCCAAAATTTCATTGACTGAGTACGCAGGTGTGCCATCAATCTCCAATGGTGGAGGAGGCTCAGGACTCAAGGGGCCGGGGTCAGATGCAGGGTGCACCGGTTTAAGGAGGGAGACCCACACCCACACCTGTTCGCTACGCTTAATCCAGTCATCCACTGATGGCACCATTGAAGGTTCTCCTGACCATGGAAACATGGGAGGTTGGTAGCCTAATACACACTGAAAAGGGGTGAGACCTGTGGATGAATGGGTGAGGGAATTCTGTGCATATTCTGCCCAAGGGAGAAATTCACTCTATTTATTCTGTTCTGTGCTGCAGTAAGACCTGAAGTAATGACCTATTTCTTGATTGACTCTTTCCACTTGACCGTTTGAGTCTGGATGGTAGCCCAAAGTTAAACTGACGTTAATGTCCAGATGTTTACAAAAGGCTCTCCACACCTTTGAAGTGAATTGGGGACCCCAGTCAGATACTATGTCCTCCGGGATTCCAAAGGTTCGGAAGATATGTTGAAAAAGTTCTATCGCTGTTTCCATGACAGTGGGAAGTCCCTTCAATGGAATCAATCTGCATGCCTTTGAGAATCGGTCTACGATTACTAGAATAGTAGTGAAGCCATTGGATAGAGGTAAGTCTGTAATAAAGTCAATGGATAGATGTGACCATGGACGGTGTGGAATGGGTAGAGGTTGTAGTAGGCCGGTGGGAAGTTCAAGAGGTGTTTTGGTTTGGGCACAAATAGTACAAGATTTGACAAAGTTGGTAATATCCCTGTCCATGGAAGGCCACCAGAATGCATTCCTTACTAGAGTCATGGTTCGATGAATTCCTGGATGTCCTGAGCCTAGTGAGGTATGCACCCATTGGAGAGTGCGATTCCTGAGGGTTTGAGGAACATATTGACGGTTAGGTGGGCGTTCAGATGGGGTTGGTTCATTTTGTTGTGCCCGCTGTATCTCTTCCATGAGGTCCCAACTTACTTGAGCAATAACTACCGTGGATGGAAGGATGGGAACGTCGGGTTGAAGAGTTGAGTCAGTCTCATATCTGCAAGAAAGTGCATCTGCTTTGAGATTTTTACTGCCTGGTCGGTAAGTGACGGAAAAATTGAAGCGTGTAAAAAACAATAACCAATGGGCCTGTCTGGGATTAATTCTCTTAGCTCCCTTGATATATTCCAGATTCTTATGATCAGTAATAATCTGGAATGGGTGGACGGCTCCCTCGAGCCAGTGGCGCCATTCTTCCAATGCTGCCTTCATTGAAAGAAGTTCTTTGTTACCCACATCATAATTCTTTTCTGCTGTTGTCAGTTATCGTGAGAAGAATGCACATGGATGTAGTTTGCCAGGATTGCCATGTCGTTGAGAGAGTACGGCCCCTACTCCACATCCAGAAGTATCCACTTCTACAATGAAGGGTAATTTGGGGTCAGGATGTTTTAGGATGGGTGCTATGGTAAAGTTAGTTTTCAGATTTTCAAAAGCTCTGACGGCTGATGGATTCCACACAAGTTTACCAGGTTTGCCCTTAAGGAGGGCGGCGATATAACTATAGCTTCAAATGAATCGATGATAAAAGTTGGCAAATCCAAGAAATCGTTGGAGTTATTTTACGGTCTTTGGGAAAGGCCATTCTGTGACTGCTTGAATTTTTGATTGGTTCATCTCCAGTCCCTTATGATTGACAATGTACCCCAGAAATGATGTTTTATGGACATGGAACTCGCATTTCTCAAGCTTAGCGTAGAGTTGGTGAAGTTGGAGGCGTGCGAGGACTGTTTTGACATCCTTGATGTGTTGATCCAGATTGGGAGAGTATATCAGGATGTCAGCAATATAGGTGTTGACGCATTTATTCAATAGATCATGGAAAATTTTATTAATAAATGACTGGAATACAGCTGGTGAGTTAGCTAGTCCGTACGGCATAACAAGATATTCGTAGTGCCCCCTAGAGGTCAAGAAGGCTGAAGAAATGGTCATAACACAAAGGCAAACACAACAATAGGAAAACGCTTGGTAAGGCAGTGAAACTGGCAATACTTCGCAAAGAACAAACATAAACAGCGTGCTTATATGCGGTGACTATCAGGAAGTGCCACAGAGGAAGTACCCAGTCAATATTCGGGAGAGAGCTCCCTCTGGTGGGCGGATGAATGGTCATCTGCCACATTTGTTACATCAGCATTATGACAAAAACCTAAAAATAATTTATTACGTTATTATTTCTTCCTTATGTGATCATGACTGGGAAAAGCACTAGAAGCACTGGACTGTGGCATAATAAATGCTCCACTACATTGTTCTCGTCTTTTTTCAGCAATGGTTTCAGCACTCTTGTTTCACTTCAGCAGCCTTTCAGCTTTATCTCATCCATTGAAATGATTTGTGCAGGAGTCCCGCAGGATGTAATGAAGCGTACAACTCCCATGAATCCACACTCGGTCAGGGCATCATCAAACTACATATTTCTTTGTTGTAAATATCTGTTCTTTACTGGTGAACATTACATGCTGTGCCTTTAATTATGAAACAAAAACTGCTAGGTTTTGAAGAACACTGATTACTGCATTCTGAAACTTCTTACCAAGTTCTTACCAAGTCTTGATTGCACAAGGCTATTTTTAGGCTAGGCCACAGTATTTAAATTTTCTTTGAATTTAAACTCATCATGATTTCCCATGTTTGTTGTTCTCGCTTTGGTACTACATTGATTTTTTGTTGAAGACTGCTTCATAAATGTTTGAAACTTTTATTAATATTTTGTTTATAAATCAGTATGTATATCAAATTGCTAATGTCATATGATTTCATTAAACAAGACACATTAAAAAATTAAACTTGGAGACAGAAGCTAGCTCTTGGGAAATTAAATTTTACCTCACTGTGAGCTTGTGTGGGAAATTGCCGTATCGACTAGAGTTAGTCAAGCTCACCTCTATGCACATTTTGGGCACTGAAACTCAACATCTCGAGATGGGCTGGACTTTCTTCTACTCTGGAGTTGTCCACGGTGAGAGGTGGCGTGTTGTGGGCTTGCTTAACGACAGCGATATCAGATCCTGTTAGATATCTGATGTGGATCAGATATCCAGAGTCTCTGGCAATATTAATTGGCTCTGGGCCCTCTTCAAAACTCCATCTATGCTTGGAGGCCCGCATCCTGGAAATTTTAGATCAGGGTTGTCAAATTCCAGTCCTGGAAAGACAAAGCCCTGCGAAATTTAGCCTCAACCTTAGTCAAACACAACTGATCAACCCAATTAAGTTCTTGGCTGTATCTGAAATTGCCTCATACTCCATACTTATTCATTATTCCCAACAATAGTTCACTATTATAGTCCACTTAAATAAGTGAATACAATGAGTGAAGGAATTTAAGTACTGAGTGCACTCGATGGGATACTATTTTATTTTTGCTTTGCTGGTTTATAAATCAGATTATATTTTCTTTGTCAGACCCTGTGATTTAAAGGGCCATGAACCCCCCTGTCTAAACATGGTGTTTTCACACCTCTAGTTTGAAAAAAAAAGTCAGGAAAGTGGTGAGTCCAGTTTTGTTTAGGTGGGAGTGTTAAGTGGCGAAAGAGGGAAGGTTTGCATGAAAAGGGGAGTTTCAGTACGTGCACGCGCTGATTTTCACAGCGTCAACACAAACACAGAAGCAGGAGAGACAGACAGGGACTACGTTTACGTGGACATCAGTAATCAAATTATTTGGCTTAATCTGAATAAGACAATAATATGATTAAAGTGTTTACATGAGTTGCTTTTCGAATGTTCCTTTCATGATCCCGTTTTACATGTTATAGCACATAATGTGATGAACGTCATCGCGTCACCACGCTATTAACATTTCCTCTGGAGTTTCATGTAATTTGGGGTGATTGACTTTAACTGCAGTTTGGCACTTTCACTTTCATTCAAAAACAGTTCATGCATGTCCTCCGTGACAAACGAGATATTGGATGCGAGGACTGCTGGAAGAGTGTTGTTTTAATGGAATTTTTGATACCGCACGACGTATGGGAGAATAAAAAACCTTCCACATTTCTCGGTAGATGCAGAGACTCGGTAGGTGCAGAGAATAGCATCAAACAGCCATGTGTCTATAGACTATCCTGTCACAAAATGTGGCGAAAATCATACACGGCGCAAATTCTACATGACGGTAATAGTTTGATTAAGGTGTTTACATTCGGAGAGTAGCATTTACAGCGGATCTTTCAGTCCATAATATTGTAGTGATATTAACGTACTGTATGGTATGTCTTTAAAAACTGAAAGAGTATTCTTGACGATACTAACTTTCAACACGAACTGGGAGCGTGTCTTTTTTTAAAAGAAGACGAGTGGCAAATACGGATTTCATCATTTCCAGATGCGAAAATCTCTCGGGTAAAAAATGTTCCTTACAAACTTATTTTTGTTGCGTGTTAGCAGACCACTGTAATCCAGATGCGAGCGGTGCTCTCATCTCGGGGAAATGGAAACAAAACCTTTGTTGCGGCACATTTATAAACACAACACTGACGACCCATGTCTCCAAACAATTCTTCTTCTTTCACTTGTTTTAATTACGGTTGGCAACACAACGTGGCATCTCTCTGAACACTGTAACAGGTAAAAACAGGCACTTCTTCGAAGCTATATCACGTATATTAATAAAGTTGCACCTCATTCACAATAGAGCATGCTGATTGGTTCGAACCAAGTCTTTCTCATGAATTAATGCTGAAAACTCAAAGACGACATGTTGCACCGCCCGGTACAGACATCCAGTCTCCACACTGGAATTTACACAAGGATCTCATGGCCGTGACGCAGCTTCAAAATTTCTTTTCAAACTGGAAGAACGAATTTGTGCGAAATAATGCAAAAACAACCAATTTTCACTTTTTTTGTGAAATATGTGTCCTAATAGTGTTTTTAGCAATGTGGGACACATATATGACTGTCAACATCTCAAAAAATGTTTTTGGTGTTTCGTGACCCTTTTTAACACATAGCAAGCTGAATATTACTAATCAAACAAAGTATTTTCATTTTTAATTATTAATAATTTTTGCTTTGTATTTTTTAAGCACATTTGTTAAAGCAGAAATGGAGGCGAAACCGATCCGAGAGAAACTTAAAAAGGAGAATTAAAAACAAAACAAAAGCAAGGAAAGAAAAGTGCCATGTGGGAGCGTTTTAGCAAAGGTTAACATGGTTGAATCAAGTGCTGGGTATGTAATAGGCTATGCAATGGCTGTAAATCGCTTTATATGAAAGCCACAAGACCGGTACCTCAAATATGAAACATCATGTGTGTGCTAAATCGAAAGGCCGGTCAAGTCAAAGTCAGACAAGCACTTTGAGTTCTTACATTCGTCAGGACAGCAAAAAATACCACTGGAAGTTACGTGGATGCATGTGTGGAACTGTGCTGCCTTGATATACAGTACACCCCTTCCATGTTGTCTCTGGCAAGGGATGCGCAGATTAGCTCACTGAATCCGCTGTTAATAATGAACCATCCAAGCTGACCTATCATCATGTTTAAAACAAAGAATTAGAATAATTAAAGTGATGATCGGTTGCGGGTCGGGTGCTGATATATATATCAGATAAAATTATATGTGCAGGCGGGTAGATGATTAGTATGAATCCACGGATTCGGGTGACATTTCAGCTGATCCACGCATCTCTAATGTATACAAATGTTAATTTAACAATTAAATAATTCATTTAGAAATTTAAAACTGATAAGATTCTGCTGTGGAGGCCATCTTGTGGTCAGATTTGAAAACTCATTTTGTGCACAAACTCTAACAATGTATGCAAGTGCCATTGAGTGCAAGTAAATATCGTTGCAGCTCAGAGACCTCCAAGTGGGAGAGACCTATGCTACGAGTAGGTTGGGGCTTGAAGGGTTACAGCTGTAGCTACTGAGAACATATACATGTATACATTTGCATAAATATAGTGTCATATATATATATATATATATATATATATATATAGTGACACTGTACAGCATTAAATACTGTCATTACTGTAAAATACTTTCATTACTGTAAGGGGTAGGTTTAGGGTAGGTATATAAATTATTAAAACACAATAGGATACTTTAAGCACTAAGTTTAGGGTTGTGGTAGGTGTAGGCATAAATAAAACTCAATAGGTTACTGTAAGGGGTATGTTTAGGGTTGGGGTAGGTGTAGACGTTAATAAAACTAAATAGGTTACTATAAGGGGTAGGTTTAGGTTTGGGGTAGATGTAGACATTTACAAAATGTTAATAATGTTTTAGAGGAAAATATGTTTGTAATTGAGTCAAAACAACTTTCTCAAGGATCTTTGAAATAAAAGGAAGATTAGAAATAGGCCGAAAATTAGAGAAAGAGGCTGGATCCGAGGTTTGGTTTTTTTAAGATATGGTGTCACTACACCACATTTGAGACAGTTAGGGAAGGAGCCAGTAGACAAACATTTGTTGATCACCAGAAGCAAACCAGGACCAATTGTATCCATAACTCGTTTAAAGAAAAAAGGTGGGATAATAGCTGGCTCTCTAACTGTTATGTTGTCTTCTTCTTCTTCTGCTATCATCATCAGCAAGACACAGCCCCTCCTCTTTTTCTTCTTCTTACATTTTCACTTGGTCTTGGATCAATACTGAGAGATGAGGAACAGCCGTATCTCAACACTTTTACTGAAATGTATCTTTTTTGTGTGTCAAAGTGAGTGTCAAATCTGCAGTATGGTGGTTTACATGTTCAACACATACTAGTCATTTATGCAGAACAGATTTATGTAATTTATGATTTTTTTTCCCCCTCACATAGGTCACACATCAGCAGACACTGTGCTTCAGTCGAAATCTTTCATAGCAGTGTTACCAGGAGATAATGTGACTTTAGACTGCAGCATGGCAGCAGGAGGTAGCATGTCTAGCTACACTATGTACTGGTACAAACAAGTCCACTCTGGTCAGCCTATAGAATTTGTTATAAAAGAGTACGATCAGGCAGTAAAGAACTATAAAGCCACTCTAAACAACAACATGTTCAGCCTAATCATTTCCAGCCTCACTGCTCAGGACAGTGGGACATATTTCTGTGCTGCAAGCCACAGTGAAGTTAAAGTCTTCAGACTCGAACAAAAAGCTTGATATCATTGACACCTGGTGTAAGAGAAACTTGATGTAAAGATATCCAGTTTGAAAGCTTTTGTGGCTCCTAAGGTTATTAGCCATGGGCAATTCTGTAATTCATTAACTGCAGTGTTGAGAACCTTTTGAATAAAAGTAGAAATGCTAACAAATGTGTTCTATGCATACGTTCAAAAGGAAGTGAAAATTGTCCAGAGACATTTATCTCCAAACCCATTTATTTCATTTTAATTTAACTGACTTAATTTCTAAACTGCAATTTAATGAAGTCTAAAGCTAAAAAGTATTTCAAATGGATCCGTTCATTTGGTGAATGTACTGTGAATTACTCAAAATAGAGCTCCCTAAATTATCGGTTGCTTGTAATTCACAGGTATTTTTTTCATTTGTTTATGCTTTTATATTTCCTTATGGGACCTCAATCTCTGCTTCCAATGTTGAAAATAAAATCTACACTTTAACAAAAGTGACTTTCATTTAATAGTTTGAAACAATTTATTTCCTGGATTTGTCTCATAAATGTTTACCTCTTAATACTTTTTGAAAAATTCTATGTTTATTAACAGTTGTCTATAAGTCATGATTCATGAGTGTTTACCCATTAATTATTGCTTTCAAATCCCATTATGAGACCTTAATATCTTCTTTGATTGAAGAGTTTGTAAGTAGATTAATAAAATTGATTTTTGACACCCTCCGCCAATGCATTGATGAAATTGTTGGATGTGCCAAAACTCTCTTCAGTTAAACAAAGAGAAAACTGAAGTCATTGCATTTGGGAACAGAGATGAGGTTCTCAAGGTGAATGCGTACCTTGGCTCTAGGGGTCAAACAACAAAAAATAAGGTCAAGAAACTTGGTGTGATTCTGGTCAGATATGAGTTTCAGTCATGTCAAAGCAGTTAGTAAATCAGCATACTATCATCTCAAAATCATTGCAAGAATTAGATGCTTTGTTTCCAGTGAGGACTTCGAGAAACTTGTTCATGCTTTTATCAGCAGCAGGGTGGATTACTGTAACGGCCTCCTCACTGGAATTCCCAAAAAGACAGTCAGACAGTTGCAGCTCATCCAGAACGCTGCGGCCAGGATTCTTACCAGAACCAGAAAATCAGAGCACATCGCACCTGTCCTCAGGTCTTTACACTGGCACCCAGTTACAGTACATTCAGAATAGATTTTAAAGTATTATTACTAATCTATAAATTACTCAATGGCCTAGGATCTCAATACATTACAGATATGCTCACTAAATACAAACCTAACAGATCATTAGGATCAAGTAAACTATAAATTCCAAGGTTTCAGTCAAAAAAGGGTGAATGGGCCTTCAGCTACTACTCCCCCCGCTGCTGGATTCAGCTTCCAGAAAGGATCAGATGTGCTCCAACAATAGGCACATTCAAATCAAGACTTAAAACACATCTGTTTAGCTGTGCCTTTACTGAATGAACACTGTGCTACATCTGACAGATCGTACTTATGTCTTTCTTTTCTTTTTCATTTCTTTAAAACCGGTTTTAACAAATTTTTTATCTGTTTTTAATATTTTTTATTCATTGTTTTTAGTTTCTTGTTTTGTTTTATTCTTGTTTATGTAAAGCACGTTGAACTACCATTGTGTATGAAATGTGCTATAAAAATAAACTTGCCTTGCTTAGTATATATAATTTCTTAAATTACTAAAATGTCAATTAAAATCTCACCACTTTTTTATTAGCATGCTGTGTACTTCTCTTTAAAAAAAAAAGTATAGCTTTAAGCTAACAGTCTTTCACATAAATTAATAGTAGGTTAGGGAGTAGCTAGTCTGGTTTGTTGTTGTCTGCATACTGGTCTTTTCACAGGAAGTTGACATACATATGACATATTTGCCATACTGCAGGCATCACGACTGAAAGTACATCATTCATTTACAGGATGAAATGGAGCTCAACTGGTTCATACTCACCTTAATGCTGACTCTGTGTAAGACTATTGGTTGATGGATGCTTTTGACCTCTTTATCTAGAATAATAATACTTTAACATTCTTTTAATTAAAAAAAAAATATTTTACATGTGCTTTAGTCAACACAACAAAATAAGTTAACTTTAAAAAAAAAAAAAAAAAAAAAAAAAAATACTAATTGTGCAAGGCTAACAGTGTCTTACCTGTATTGTTTTCTTAACCAACCATTTTATTTTCCAGATAAATCCAATGGAGAAGTTTTTCAAGAGTCAAAAATATTTGCAAACAGCAGATCTAATGTGACATTAACATGTGAACATGATCATCTCGACCACTACAGATTGCTCTGGTACAAGCAAACAAATGGGGCTACAACTTTGACTTTATTGGTATTTTCAGCTGGACAAAATATGGTGGAAAATGAACCACCATTTAATACTCATAATTCGAAGTATGAGGCAACCCGGCCTGAAATAAAGAGGTCCACACTGCAGATTAAGGATGTCAATAATGAAGACTCAGCTCTCTATTATTGTGCCACAAGCACACAGTATCGCAATACAGCTGAATTGCTAAACAACAACCACAACGTTAACACCACACTGGCAGCAGGAGGAAAGAAAATGCTGATAATCATCTAGATTGGTTAAAATAAAGATTTAAATGTTATTACAATTTCTTTCAAACTCTTGTAAATAAACTGAAAGACATTACACAAACTAATTTTAAGATGTACAATGGACAAATTACACAAATCAAGTACTTGAGTGAAAGTACGTACAGATACCTCAGCTAAAGCAAAAGTTTTATGTAGTCCTTTTTTTAATTTTACAAAACTACTTGACTGTTTGTACTTAACTATTGCATGTAAAAACTTAGAATGTTTAATTGACAAATTGACATTTTAATTATGAGTGCAAAAAGTGAAAATATCAATATACCATATAACTTAGAATATACGCAAGGAGTAAAATAATTTCTAAATGTGTGCTAAATATAAACAAACAGTACAAAAATATATTTAAAATACTAACAAAACACTAACATCATAATCACTCAGCATAGTTTTATATCTGTTATGTGCTACAGCAGCTTTAATCTGGGTTCACATTCAAGCAATTTATACTTCTACCACTTTTCTTATACCTTTTCACTTTTTAAACTTTTCTTCACAGTCAATTTTTAGTATCCTGAACATCATGCCTGCCCAACAATTTTATCTGAACTTAATCCCTACCTTTAAGCTTTACACTGTCAGTGTAAGTTAAACTGAGTTATTCCTAAAATCAGAAGGAAATGATAATGGGAGCTGAATGATAAGAGGTGAATATGAATGATATACACAAGTGCAAAACTCTGATTGTATCCTTAGACTGTCCCTCAATGTGATCAGTTCATTGTAATGAGGGAAAAATAAATGTTGATCCACTATAATGCTGCCTATACACAAGAATAAAGGGTGCCTGGAATGATAATTACTTGTTGAGTAACATTATTATTATTATTATTATTATAATTATTTTATCTAACCGGATAATTTAAAATCAATCTGAAGAATATCTGCAGTTAGATCAATTCAATTCACTAAATAAATAATTCATTGTAATTTTGGAAACAATTTGTTAAATATAATTTGTTTGTTCTCAAATCAAACATAATATCATGCCTTGGAATATAGTGAAGTAAACTACACACAAGTAAACTTTTCGAACAAAAATGAATTTAATAACAATAGACAGGGTCAGTTCAGGAGTAGACAAAGCCAAAACAAACCATCTAAATTGTTAAGGAATAAAAAAAAGGTTAAATTTACTACACAACATCCCTAAACTCTTTTACTTCAAAAACAGTACTTCAAAAGTTTATATTAAAACCTATAAAAAAAAATTAAGAGGAACACTTTTGTACTTTTTAGGTACTAATATGTACCCTTGAGGTATTGATATGGACCTTTTAGGTACAAATGTGTACCTTATGAACAGGTACCACCCCAGTGACAGCTCGTGTACTTTTATTTCTGAGAGTGTCCTTCCTACCCGTTTGGTTGTCTGTCTCCCGATCCCTCCATGCACCTGGCTTCATCTTCTCCACCCTTCTCTCCGAATTAACCGGTCCATCATCTTCAACATCTGCTACAATAGACGATTTTTGTCAATACCATTTCATCTGCCATTCTTTCAATAAACTGTTATATTACTCACAGCTCTGTCCTCCTTCAGTGACACTGCCCTAAAGGTGTGTGAATGTGTTGCTTTTATGAGTGTAAATTGGCTACAGGTGTCTGTGTAATCGCAATAAAGTTCATGAGAGTCAGATGTGCGGTGCAAGGGATTCTGGCAAATTAAGTCTGGGTGAGTGACAGATGTGAAGTGTAGAGTGCCCTCTAATGTGTCTGCTGGGCACTCTAGCTGGTAACTGTGACTTTACTTTAAAAAGTTGAGTGAACCCATTGCCTTAAAATTATTAAGTAAATTAAGGTGCAGTATGTAAGTTTGACACCCAGTGGTTGGACTAGGTATTGCACGCCTGGTTCAAAACACATGCAAGCGCAGGTTGCCAGATTGATGACATAAACAGAAGTGTGCCTGACTGTTAAGCCTAAAGGCTGATTTAAGTCGTGTTCTAAATAAATCAACGGCACGCGATAGAAGGAATATTTTCCATAAAATTTATATTTTAGAAACAGCTTCTATTTCTTTCAGCTGAACAACAGGATAAACTGACAGTGATCACCTCAGGTACACCTCATGTGCTTTATTCAGTGTTAAATGCTAATAATGTGAGTTTGAATGCCATTTTACATGACATTTATTGCCATACTACTGAAAGCAGTAAGATAGTTTACCTCAGATCTTGAAAATAAAATAAACTGTTTGAAATTGAACTTTAGAACTGTGACTCAGTACATAGTGATTTAGCATCTACATTTAATAATCTTAAAGAGGTTTAATATGTATTAATTAGATTATAAACCTTACCATTTCGTTGGAATGCAGCACTATTCTGTGCTTCTGAATGGCTGTATTTAAATTTCTGTCGCGTTTCGTCTGGTGCAAACAGCCAAATTGCTTATCATTGCAAATCTCATCACGTAGCGTGTTGTTAGGACACTAGGTTACAATGTAACCTGTTCACCTAATGTTTACATTTGTAATATTTATATTATTTACTAATTAATAACCTCATGTGGAACACTGAATCTGCGTCTCATTTCGGAGGCTGCTATACTGTCCACCGGAGGTTGCACTTCGGTCACAAACGCATGCTTTGAGAGCCTTTCTGACTGAATGAAATACTCGGTTTTCCAGCAAGGCAACCCGGGGTGCTGAAATATAATTGGCTAAACTGGCATTGGGCCGGTTAAAAGAACCAAAACAAAGACAGCCATTCTGACACTTAACTCACATTTTCAAAGCAGAATATCTGACTTCAGCTTTATTATTTTTTTTAGATAAACAAGAATGTTCACTTAGCATGTTTCTTAAATATCTGACAACATATTGTGGTATTTTTATGCTTTAGAAGAGTCAAAAACTTACATACAGCACCTTTAACTATGTGCATAATTTTAAAACAAAAGTTGTCAACATAAAAATTCCATGTTCTAAGACAGGAAGTTGTTTATTAAATGTCGGGGATATACCAAGCTGATGCCAAAGAACTGACAGTAGTGACAGTGGTCTGTTTTCTTATTCTATAAAAAAATAGAACCCAAAACTTTTGTTGTGCACATACAAACCATGAACAAAGAGGATTTAGAAAAATGTTCACTGTACTTATCACTCACAGAGGTATTCACTTGTGCAATTATGTCTGATAATCAATCTATGCCCTCACCCTCAGGCACGGCACTGCCAACGGCTGATTGTGGGCTTGGTGTGTGTCAGTACATGCAACGTGATGCTACACAATGAGACACTGCGACACGCAACAAAAATAACATTGTCGAGGTTAAAATAAACTTTTGTCCTAACCATTTGCCACAGCAACTCTCAAAGTTACTATTTTTGAAATGGTTTCTATATCTCCGATGTTGTGGCTGAACTGGTGATCACCTGATTATGTCCTTTATTCAGT
The DNA here is from genome assembly GCA_903798115.1 of Danio jaintianensis. Taxonomy (NCBI): domain Eukaryota; kingdom Metazoa; phylum Chordata; class Actinopteri; order Cypriniformes; family Danionidae; genus Danio; species Danio jaintianensis. The sequence continues at coordinate 301,529 of CAIGQV010017386.1, read as the reverse complement.
GTTAAATGTTACCAGTGTGAGTTTTCATACCAATTTACATGACATTTATTGTCAAACTGAAAGCGGCAGCAGATAGTTTACCTCAGATCTTGAAATTAAATGACTAGCAAACAAACAGTTTGAAAAAGAACATTAGAACTGTGACTCAAGTGCAAAACGACAACATGAATCACTCAGCATGTACTTTTAATAATGTTAATGAGGTTTTATATTTATTAATTAGGTTAAAAACCTGTCCATTTTGTAGCGAGTGCAGTGCACTATTCTGCACTTCTGAATGTCTCTGATATTTAAATGTTTCTGTCATGTTGATTCTGGTGCAGGCAAACAAACTGCTTGACAAATATTTTATCATGTTGTTAGGACACAGTGATATACTATGCTTTATAAGGAAGTCCACAAATGTTGGTGATTAGAAATCAGGTGAAAGTGAAGTTTTCCTTCATTTCCAATTCATTTACATCATTCGTGAAAATTCTTTAGTTATTTCAAATTTTTAGCAAAACCAATTTTCACCAAAATTGAATCACAAGATCTACAGACCATGCTGACCAAAAGTTATGGAAATCAAGTTGATTAGACCAACTGTTTTTGATTAACTTGCAAACAAATGTAAAGTAGAGCTTGCAAAAATTGACTTAAGGTGTTATCTCCGTAATGCATTGACGTATTCACACCAAACTTGGTGTGTGTTATCACAAACATGGTCTGAAGTGATCTGCAGCGTTTCGGCGCACAGCCCTCTAGTGGTTCGGAGATACAAAAATGCCTTTTTTTGCTTATAACTTAGCAAATTGTTATGAAAGTCAGTATGTGTCTTTGGGACTGTGCCCTGAAGGTGCTCAAAAAGTTTCGTCGCAGCACCACTTTTGACTTATTTTGCCTATTGTTATGATACATTCCTTGGGTTATCCTGAGAATACTGATACCAATTATGTCTTAATTAACTGAACTTCCTGTCGGCCATCTAGCCTTAGGTCAAAAACCTACTTTTTCAATCTCTTCCTACATGGTTTGGCTGATTTGCACCAAATTTGACGCAGATCATCTTCAGACTGTGCTGACAAAAAGTTATTGAATTTGTGTCGATAGGTTTAACAGTTTTTGTTTACTGCACCGACAAATGTGATGGCATGATGCCAAACTACATCTGAGGCTGTATCTCTGCGATAGTTAAAGATAATGACACCAAATTTTAGGTCTGTCATTGTCGCCTCACACTGACCACACGACAGCACCACCTATGGGACAAGAATTATAAGACATTCATTAGCCATTATTAATGAAACGTACAAATTTGGTAATAACTTTTGACTGCATATACTTATTTTGATGAAGTTGTCTTAAATTATTCCTTGGGTAATGCTGACAACACAGATACCAATTATGCCATAATCTGCCAAACTTCCTGTCTGCCATTTTGATTTTGTTCAAACCATTCTTTTTTTAACTCCTCCTAGACCGTTGGTCCAATCTTCACCAAATTTGACTCTGATTTTCTTCAGACCATGTAGACCAAAAGTTATGGCATTCATGTCGATAGACAAAACTGTTCATCTAGCATGTGTGCAAACTTGATGTAATGCTGCCAGACGACATTACAGGCTGAATCACTGCAATGGTTTGAAGTATTGAAACCTGACAATACTAGACCTGACATTGACCAAACTACATCAGTTTGCACCACCTTCTGAGAAAAATTGACAAACAATTAAATTCTATCAATAGAAATCATACAAATTTTATCAAATGACTTTTGAATAGTTTTGTCTATTGTCATGAGACTGGTCTTGCAGATTTCTTGGATCATACAGAGAACATTGATATAATTTATTCCCTAATTGACACGACTTCCTGTCCACCATCTTGAATTAGTTTGAAAATCTGTTGTTTTGAACTCTCCATAGATCGTTAGCCCAATTTTCACCAAATTTGGCTCAGACCATGCTGCCAAAAAGTTATAGAATTTTCCAGTTACTCTGTAGCTTGTTACCATGTTTGTTTATAATGTGCTGCTTAGCCCCGATAATTGCTGCTTGCAGCTATATTTAGCTTTGTTTTCTTTGTATGAATAAATTACATTGGTTGTTACTGACATCTGGTGAAAACTTCGTCAACAGCACCTTTAAAAATGTTTTCTGAAAATAATACTTTTCAAAATTTAAACACTGTTGTTTATATTTTGATCTAAAACTAAACTTTATTATAAGTTAGAACAATGAAAACAACATTGAAAAAAAATATTTATCAAGTAACAGTTCTGTTGCTTTGCTTTAATTAAAAGCTTTGATCTCTCACTGAAAGAGAGTCTCAGTATGTCATTTCCTTTTCCTTTTGATCATAGAATCACTTCACAGGACAGTGAAAATACATTCAGAAGGAGTAAGAGACAGAAAGGAGTTGATTCTCCTCTTTAATATCATGGGACTGCTGTGTTTGTTGTTTGTATTTCTGCTAGTTATTAGTAAGTTTATCCAGCCTGAGTAAACTATTTAAGTAAAAATATATTTGTTGACATTTAAGATTTTATATAATCAATTGTTTCCACCCAACAGAATCTTTAGGAGAAATAATCATCACTCAGAATGAACGTCTTGATAGAACTGAACTGCTTATTCAACCGAACAAAAACATTTCTTTAAAATGCAACCATAATGATGGCAGCTATTATAATATGTACTGGTACAGACAGAGAAGTCAAGGTGAACTGTCGCTTGTTGCTTTTTCTCTTGGAAAGGATACAGAAGAAATAGTTGCCCCATTTGAAAAGACAAAATACAAAATGAAACGTCCTGATATTAAAGAATCTTCGCTGGAGATCTACAGTGTTGTACAGGAGGACTCAGGCATTTATTTCTGTGCTTCAAGCATTGCACAGCACTTTAACTAAACCAACCACCTGAACAACAACCTCAGTCTAAGCCACAATGAGCAGAGAGATGAAATAATAGTAGGAATAAAGGTGGTTAAAGGAAAATCTTGTAGAGTTTGCATAAAAAAGGAAATAATTACGGAATGTAATAATATCTACTATCTAAATATCTACAGTAAATGTGATCAGATACATGAAATTAAAAATACTTTAGTATCACTTTATATATCACATTTTGTTGATTATAAGTTACATTGCAACTACATGCCAACCGAATCTCATTATGTTTCTTATAATCAGGAGAATGTCTGTTGATGTAGCAGTATGGTCTCAGCGACTTTTGTAACCCTCATTCCCTGAAGCAGGAAACGAAGACATTATGTCAGAACGACATTATAGGGGAATTGCTAGATGACCAATCACCAATCAGTTATGCCGCAGTCACACTAGAGTTTGAGAATATGAAATTCTGTCAAATGGCACTTTGAAAAGGGGCGGGATTAAACAAAATGATTAGACATAAAAAAGCGAGTGGTTGGTCCATATTTTAAATTTATGTACAGAGAGGTCATGTTTTGATCTTTGTGAGTTCACCAAGTTGAACTTTGCAATGTAGCGAACTGCAAAACTTTTTGCACAAGCTTGCGATTCCGGTCTGTCGCATTTGCATATGAATGGAAGTCTATGGGGTGAAAAGTGCAGTGTGATCGCGGTTTAAGAAAAAGGGCCAATAAATGCCTATGAGTTGGAAAGTGCAGCTCCTAACAGGTGCAGCTGCTTATATTCAGCTGAGTGTATAGCCCGCACCTAAAGGAGAGCTGTGGGAGCCAAGTGCACCTAGCCTTTAGCTGGTGATCCAGCCATTGTGGCAACAAGACCTAACGTCTCAGTTTATCTTTCAGGGAACAAGGCTTACGACAGTAACTGAGATGGTCGGAAAAACATTATGGGGGAGTGTATGTAAGTGCCACAGTAGCTGGATCTGCCACATGTTTGGTGAAATGTTTGCCAAGCAAATAGCGTGAGTGCACAAGCATCACCAAAGGCACAACCTTATAAATCTCCATGCACTTGATTACCAGAATATGGGAATATTAGAATTTAGGGGTTGTATGAATCTTTTACCTAGCTAAGATAAGCTGGGATTTTTAGAGATACGACAGTACGTTGTGAAAGAATGCCAGTCCAGAAGGGGAGGGGACACTGCGAAGGCCACTCACTCCCCAAATGAAGAGGCTCAGTGACAATATTTGCATATGAGATAGCTATGTAAGCTGATATGATTAGCTGGTAAGGAAGACATGAATCCGTCTGAGGAGGGTAAACTCTCCGTGGCTAACTCTCTAGGGTTTGACAGATGGGGAACGTACTAGCGGAGTGAAATACACGCAAACATCTCTAACTTAGGGGGAATGGCCTAGCAAGCATTTTTCAAGCTTAGTTTCCTCCCGGTTGGATGATGTTACCCAGCACCCTAGAGGAAACCAGATCCATTTTAAGATTGTAGAATCTCGCAATTTGTGTTAACTGTTGTAAGAATGGGTTTTAACTACAGCGGTTCGAACTGTAGTTCTGCCGAATGACTATAAAGTTATCAGTATGATGGTGAAAAACTGTACATAGTCAAACCATCCTTCTGCAATCTTATACCAAATACGGAAATAAGGGCAGTATTAATAGCTAAAAATGTGGGAGAGCGTTGCTATTATGTGATTGTATTGTATTGCATGTATGGAGCAATAAAGTGTTGATGTTAAATCAAAAGTAATTCACAAATACTTGAAAATGAAATGATTTAATGACAATAATTTGCGATGGTTACAACTGAATTACTTACAATATAACTGTATAAAATGATAAAACATGAAATGATAAAAAACATTCATTCATTTTCTTTTCGGCTTAGTCCCTTTATTAATCTGGGGTCGCCACAGCGGAATGAACCGCCAACTTATCCAGCATATGTTTTACGCAGCGGATGCCCTTCCAGCTGCAACCCATCACTGGGAAACATCCATACACACTCATTCACTACGGACAATTTAGCCTACCCTATACCACACGTCTTTGGACTTGTGGGGGGAAACCGGAGCACCCGGAGGAAACACACGCGAACACAGGGAGAACATGCAAACTCCACACAGAAACGCCAACTGATCCAGCCGAGGCTCGAACCAGCGACCTTCTTGCTGTGAGGCGAACATGCTACCCACTGTGCCACCGTGCAGCCCGATAAAAAACATATGATATTAATTGTACCCAGCTTAAATGTAACAAAGTTACCTGAGAGAGAGGGGTGGACAGGGGGAGGGAGAGAGAGAGAGACAAAGAGAGTAGGCCCTGCAGAGAGCCTGATAGCAGTCGAGCCAGAGAAGATAGACTCCAGAGCAGGAGAGGGGCAGAGCAGCAAAGTTTACCACATAGTTTGTATCTTTTTTGACCCTGTGACCAAAGCCCAAATACTGAGACATACAAACTGACCAATCAACATGTGACCACATCGTAAAATCCCCAAAGTCCACATATTAACCAGGCCCTGATCTTATCAGTATCAGCCTTTGGAATCTGTACGGACCTTCTTGGTGAAAAAGACATGTTTTGCCATATAAACAAATGCGTATGATAATTTGCCTTCCTACAGTTTGCCCAGCCCGCAGCTCTACTGTCTGTTAGAGAGGCACTGCGTGCTAACACCCCAGAGCTGGCGACACTCCTTGTTGAGTGTGCTCCCAACCCAGGGGACATGGCTCACCCTTGATATGGCATTTGAGGGTGATGGCATCTACTATCCAGCGTACCAACCTCTGCTTTGATATAGCACTTTCCTTCTGCCGACCACCATAACAGACAAATAGTTGCTCAGAGGATCTTATGCTCTCAGTGCGTTAAATGCACAGACTGCAAACAGGACACAGCAATGAAAAGGCTGGATCTGCCTCTTCCGCAGGCAGTGCTTGCAGGCTCACTACCTGGTCTTGAAAGAGAGTGGAAGGAAACTTGGGCAGATAGCAGAGCCAGGGTCTCAGGATAACATGAGAGTAGGCCGACTTGAATTCCAGGCACAATTTTCTGACAGAAAATGCATCCAGATCCCAAACCTTCTTGATTGATGCCAACGCAACCAGCAGAGCTGTCTTCATGGACAGAGTTCTTAAAGATACTGTGTCAAATGGCTCAAATAGATCTCTGCACAGACCCAATATTAATACAGAGAGATCCCAAGAGGACATGAGAGGGGGGTGGGATTTAGTTGCTTTATACCACTAAGGAACTGAATGATGAGATTATGCTTGTTGAGCTTGCTGCCATCCACCACATCATTGTAAGCGGAGATAGCAGCAACATAAACCTTCAATGAGGAGCGTGACAGCTAATTCTGAAGGAAGGATAGCACAACACTGATCTGGCATGTCAAGGACTTCTCTGCAAAAGTGTAAAAAAAAAGTTCTCTGCAAAAAGTGCACCACTCAGCGAATAGAATCCACTTCAGGGGCATCTACAGATCTGTGCGTGAATGCCAGAAGGTGCCCAGGGAGGGGCCGTTGCAAGGAATGTGAGTTTGGAAACCCAGTGTAACGAGGCAGTTTAGGTGAGGATTGAACCCGGGTCTCTGGGTCTAAAGTCTAAAGAGACTTGAGGCTTTGGTTTCGGGAAAAATAAACAGAGATCTTTACTTAAAAAATAAGAATTCCAAAGTACAACAAAAATGACTGAAGCCGAGCTTCCAGTGAATAAACAAAACAAAACAAAAACAGACACAAGGGTCAAAATCACACGAATAAAGTGTCACTTAGTTTCTCATGGGAATCAGGAGAACACCAGGCAATAATGGCTCAAGACTGAACACACTGGCTTGTTACACACAGACTTATATAGGGTAAAACACAGGTGTTGTTAATCTGGTTGATTGTTGACATATGGCAGATGGCGGGAAAGTGTGCCCTCCACTGTTCTGGAGGAATTGCAGAAGTTGGATGCTGGTGTGTAACAAGCCAGGAGCGCCTCCTTCTGGCCAGGAGGAGAAACGCAGCCCAACGAATCCTTACAGGAGCCTCCCCTTTAAGAACGGCTCCTGACGTTCCTCTAGACTTGTCTTTGGGCCCATTTAAAGTCGGCGATTAGTACAGGGTCCAGAATATCTCTAGCCGGCACCCATGACCGTTCCTCTGGACCATATCCCTCCCAGTCAACAAGGTATTGCACCTTCCCATGGACCAGTCGAGAATCCAGAAGTCTGCGTACCATGTACGCCGGTCTACCATCAATGATGCGGGGTTTGGGTATGGGCTTGCTGGCTGGGGATAGGGAGGAGCATACAACAGGTTTTAATTTGGATATGTGAAAGGTGGGGTGAATTCTCATAGACCTGGGCAGCAGTAGCCGGTAGGATACGGGATTTATCTTTCTGATGATCTTAAATGGACCAATGTAGCGTGGGGCCAGCTTGCGACACTCTACCCGAAGAGGAGAATCCCTGGTTGAAAGCCATACTCTCTGACCTGGCCGAAGTGTGGGTCCTGGCCTTCGGTGCTTGTTTGCCTGCCTCCGCTGTTGTTGGGTGGCTTTTAATAAGGCTACTCGAGCTCTCTGCCATGATCGTCTGCATCAGTGGACCAGTTGTGTAGCAGCTGGGACACTGACTTCTGGTTCCTGTCCTGGAAACATAAGTGGAGGGAAACCATACTGGCACTCGAAAGGAGACATTCCCAAAGAAGAGTGGAAAAGGGTGTTATGTGCAAACTCCGCCCAGACCAACCGAGAGCTCCAAGTGGTCTGATTGTCTAAGACCAAACATCTCAGAGACCTCTCAATCTCTTGGTTTACCCTCTCTGTCTGACCATTAGATTGGGGATGAAAGCCAGATGAAAGACTAATAGAGGACCCAATAAGCTGACCAAAAGCCCTCCAGAATCTAGACGTGAACTGTGGCCCCCGGTCGGAAACCATGTCTTGCGGAAAGCCATGGATTCTGAACACATCCCGCATGAGAAGTTCTGCTGTCTGACTTGCTGTAGGGAGTTTGGGCAGAGGGAGTAAGTGACATGCCTTTGAAAATCTGTCCACTACCACCAGAATGACTGTGTTTCCTTTGGACTCCGGTAGGCCTGTAACAAAGTCCAATGAAATGTGTGTCCATGGATGTTTAGGGATAGGCAGTGGATGCAGCAAACCTTGAGGTCGGGTTCTGGGTTCTTTGTTTTGTGCACAGATAGAGCAAGCGGCAACAAAGTCTCGGACATCCTTCTGTAGTTTTGGCCACCAAAATTTTCTCTGGATGAGCTTGTGTGTCCTAGTAGCCCCAGGGTGACCCGATTGGAGGGAGGCATGAGCCCACTGCAACACTTCAGAGCGTAGATGGTTAGGTACAAAGAGACGCCCTGGAGGGAAATTACCTGGAGCTGATTGTGGCTGTGCTCTCCTGACAGTCTCTTCAATTCCCCACTGAATTGCGCCAACCATTCTGGAGGTAGGTATAATGAATTCCAGTGTGGCCTCACCCTCTAGCGACCCAAACTGCCTCGAGAGTGCGTCTGGCTTTAAATTCTTAGAGCCTGGGCGATAAGAGAGAGTAAAGTCAAAACGATTAAAGAACAGGGCCCAGCGAGCTTGCCTGGAGTTCAACCTCTTAGCTTCTCTAATGTAGGTGAGGTTCTTGTGGTCTGTCCAGATGAGAAATGGATGTTTGGCCCCCTCCAACCAGTGTCTCCACTCCTCTAATGCCACTTTGACTGCCAAAAGCTCTCGGTTCCCAATGTCGTAATTCCTCTGTGCCGGGGTAAGCCTGTGAGAAAGATAAGCACATGGGTGAAGTTTGTTATCCGTCTTATTTCTTTGGGAAAGGATCGCTCCTACGCCTACGTCGGAAGCATCCACCTCCACTACAAAAGGAAGCTCTGGATCCGGAAGAGCTAAAATGGGGGCAGATGTGAAGAGAAGCTTTAGTCTGTTGAAGGCCTTATTAGCCGTCTCAGTCCATACAAATGATTTGGCAGTCTTTTTAGTAAGAGTAGAGAGTGGTTCTGCAATGGAGCTGAAGCCTCTAATAAATCTCCTATAAAAATTGGCAAACCCCAAAAATCGTTGTACCTCCTTGACTGAACGTGGTTGTGGCCAATCCAGTACTGCCTTGATCTTGCCAGGATCCATCTGAAGGCTACATCTAGATACTATGAACCCAAGAAATGACACTTTGGAGACATGGAATTCGCTCTTCTCCAGCTTCACGAAGAGCCTGTTTCTCAGCAACTGGGAGAGGACCTGCCGGACATGCTGTACATGTTCTTGATAGCTACTTGAAAAAATGAGTATGTCATCCAAGTAAACAAAAACAAACTTGTTCAGCATTTCTCTAAGGACATCATTAATGAATGCCTGGAAGACGGCTGGGGCATTTACAAGGCCAAAAGGCATTACCTGATATTCATAGTGGCCCGTTGGAGTGTTGAAAGCCGTCTTCCACTCATCTCCTTCTTTGATCCTGACCAGATGGTATGCATTTCTGAGGTCCAACTTTGTGAAGATAGTGGCGCCCTGCAGTATCTCAAAAGCGGTGTTCATCAGGGGTAATGGATAGCGATTCTTAATGGTTAAGTGATTCAAACTTCTGTAATCAATACAGGGCCGAAGACTCCCATCCTTCTTGGAAACAAAAAAAAAGCCTGCTCCCGCAGGTGAGGTTGATGGACGAATAAATCCACTATCTAGGGCCTCGTTCAGGTATTTCTCCATGGCAGTCCTCTCAGGAATGGAGAGGGAGTATAATCTTCCTCGAGTTGGGCATGCTCCAGGTACAAGTTCAATGGAACAATCGTAAGGACGGTGCGGGGGTAACGAAGTAGCCTGAGACTTACTAAAGACTTCACTGAGATCCATGTATTCTAGGGGAACTCGGGATAGACATGGAGAATCCTTGGGTAGCTCTGGCAGGGAGGCTGGAGACTTGGTAGTGACTGGCTTGGGCTTGGGTGTTACCCGTATTTCTGTGGTAGGTATGGTTATAGTGTGGGCTGAAGGAAGTCTGGAGGGATCAGGCTGGGGTCCAGGAAGTGTTTCCAGTGGCTCGAGAGAATGGCAGAAGGAAAAATCAGAAATACAGCAGTTAGTACCCCAACTCTTTACAACACATCCGGGCCAGTCTATAAAAGGGTTGTGATGGATTAACCAAGGAAAACCAAGAACTAAGGGATCTTCTGGTGAATGGATAAAAAAAAATTGTATCTCCTCTCTGTGTGTCCCTATCTTTAACTGGAGAGGCGTGGTGCAGTGACTAACCTGTCCTGAGCCAAGAGGTCTGCCATCTAGTGCTGTAATGGTGAGGGGTCTCTGGAGGACTATGGTTCTAATACCCAAATCATTAGCCATGTTAATGTCCAAAAAATTACCAGCAGCTCCAGAATCAATGAAGGCACTAAGATGATGAAGTTGGCTGCCTTGGGTGATCGTGGCTTGAATGGACACTCCGGAAGTCATAGCACAGGGGAAAACATCTACTCTCGCCCGGGTCCCCCTCTCCCTGGACGAGAGCTGGCTTTTCCCTTCAGTTCGGGGCAAGTGGAGCGGAAGTGATCTGGACCTCCACAGTAGAGACAGCATCGTCCCTTCATCCGCCGATCTCGTTCGGTCTGGGTCAATCTGGTTCTCCCCAGCTGCATTGGTTCCTCAAGATCATTGGGTTAAAGGGGCTGAGTGATGGGGCTAGTACGTACATAAGGGTCAAATAACCTAGTTTCCCTTCCTCATTCCTGTTGTCGTTCTCTTAGGCGATGGTCTACCCGGATGGCAACATCAATGAGGGACTCAAGATCTGGCGCGGGATCTCTAAAGGCCAGCTCATCCTTTAATTCAGAAGACAAGGCCCGATGAAAGGTTGCTCTCAGTGCTAGCTGGTCCCATCCACTCTCTGAGGCCAGTGTTCTGAACTCAATAGAAAACTCTGCCACACTCCTCTCGCCCTGAGAGAGTTGGAGTAGACGATAACCCACATCTCCTTTACTGGCTGGATGATGGAAGACCTTCTTCATCTCTGTAATGAAACTGGTACTGATTTCTGGTCCCATAGTGATGTGGCCCAATTCAAAGCTTTGCCCGTAAGTAGAGTGATGATATATGCTACCCTACTGTTCTCTGTGGGGAAACTGCTGGGTTGTAATTGAAAAGCCAACGTGCACTGGGTAATAAACACTCGACACCTCTCTGGGTCTCCATCAAATCTCTCCGGTGCTGGTAACCTGGGCTCAGATGAAGTAGCAAAAACAGCTGGGGGAATGACTACATGTTGGGCACCTTGGGGTTGAAGACTTAGCCGCTGAAGGATCTCGGCAAGAATGTGCTCATGCTTCTGGATAGTGGTTGCTTGATCAGTCAAGGCAGACAGAATACGTTCAACATTGGAAGGTGGTGAAGCTTCTCCTGCTGGGTTCATTTCCATGGTTCAGTCTTGCTGTAACGAGCCAGTTTAGGTGAGGATTGAACCCGGGTCTCTGGGACTCAAAGCTAGGGCTTTTCCCAATTGAGCTAACTCCTCTTCTGATGAACCCAAGAGCAGAAGACTTGAGGCTTTGGTTTCGGGAAAAATAAACAGAGATCTTTACTTAAAAAATAAGAATTCCAAAGTACAACAAAAATGACTGAAGCCGAGCTTCCAGTGAATAAACAAAACAAAAACAGACACAAGGGTCAAAATCACACGAATAAAGTGTCACTTAGTTTCTCACGGGAATCAGGAGAACACCAGGCAATAATGGCTCAAGACTGAACACACTGGCTTGTTACACACAGACAGGTGTTGTTAATCTGGTTGATTGTTGACATATGGCAGATGGCGGGAAACTGTGCCCTCCACTGTTCTGGAGGAATTGCAGAAGTTGGATGCTGGTGTGTAACAAGCCAGGAGCGCCTCCTTCTGGCCAGGAGGAGAAATGCAGCCCAACGAATCCTTACACCCAGGTCCAGTTGGGCCATAGTGGTGTAACTAGCAAGACCTGCTTCTCTTCATCCCTGACCTTGCAAGGGGTCTGTGCGAGTAGACCTTGCAAAGGGTCTGTGCGAGTAGGCTCACTAGGGGAAATGCATATTTGGACCGGCCCCTGGGGTCAGCTGTCAGCCAGCACATGCGTGATGAGGTGGGCCTCTGTCAGCAAATAATAATTGTATTTATATTCTAAACTAATTAGAATTTAAATGAGAAATATCTAATAATAAATATTATTATACTTATAATTGTATAGCCGAGTCTGATTGTCTGAATGAGCCACTGTAAGAAGATGGGCAGCGCTAACCAGGCTGGCAGAGCCCGAACTAGTGGCACCATCAAAGAGATCGCTGATGCACCAGCACTCCCACCCCAGCACTCCCACCCCAGCTGGCCAGCTGTGAAATGTTGTGCTGCAGATGTAATTGCATGTGGGATCCCCGGCACTCCACTGGAAAAAGAGCAGCTTTCCTTTTCTTTTGGCGGCCCATCTCAGGGTTGCTTCACGGTCCACTTGCCAGACTTAGTGGTGTCCTGGGGTGGGGGCGTCAATTGCCTGCGGGGAGCTCATCAGGAGGAGCAGGTCTTGGAGCTGTAGGTGGATGCCCTAGGTGAGGAGCAGCCAAAGTGGATGGGCCCAGCAAGGGAGCAGTCTCAGAAAATGACCTGTCCCATTGTCTTCAACTTCTCTTTCACTACTGAGAACACCTGGGGGGAGTGCCCTACAGTGTCGTCGAAGAGGTTTTCCTGGGATATGGGCACATCTTTGCAAGCTTTGTCAACATTGTGCATACCTGCCAGGGTTAGCCAGAGGTGACTTTCCTAGACCACTAGTGTGTCCATCGTTTTCCTCAGGGCATGGGTGGCCGACTTGAAATATTTTTTTTATTTTGAGGAGATCTCTGTAGCATTTGTAGCAGTATTTCTTTGGCGATTCCAGTTTTGTTGCCTCCTTGGAGTGGGCTACCATTTATCACCTCCACTGTAAAAGAAGAGTTACAGTGTTTTAGTATTAATTAGAGTCAATTAGAGTGGTGGATTGAATATTATGATTTCTTGGGGTGTTTGTAAATGTTTTTTTTAAACTGGATAGATTTGAATGGGTTAAGGAACTTAACCACAGTACAGGCACATTTATTGACAAAACTTACCACTGGGTTAATTATTTGAATTAAACTTATAGAACCAAATTTAACTCAATGTTTGGGTTAGCATACCAAATCGCATATTGTCAATGTGCTACTTTAGTTCTCTTCAATATGGTTTAAAAATGAAACAAAATGTGGAGGATGTAAACTTTGACATGATGATTGATAAGAAAGTTCAAAAGATAAATGCCTTTATGATGAAGTAGTATGTCCCAAAGTTTTTTGCTTTGTTTTTCTTTATGAAAAGAGACTTTTGGGGAAAAGGTAAAACTGAAATGCAGCACGAGCCTCAGTATGTCATTTCCTGTTGCTTTTGATCATAGACTCAGTAAAACAGGGCAGTGAAAATACATTCAGAAGTGGCAAGAGACAGAAATGCGTTGATTCTCCTCTTTAATATCATGAGACTGCTGTATTTGCTATTTGTAGTGTTGCTAGTCATTAGTAAGTTTATCTAGACTTAGTAAAATATGCTATTTAAATAGAAATATATTTGTTGACATTCAAGATTTTATATAATCAATTGTTTTCTGCCCAACAGAGTCTTTAGGAGAAATAATCATCACTCAAAATGAACATCTTAATAGATCTGAGCTATTTTTTGGACTGGACAAAAATGTTACTCTAAAATGCAACCATAATGATGGCAGCTATTTTTATATGTACTGGTACAGACAGAGAAGTCAAGGTGAATTGTCGCTTGTTGCTTATTCCCCTGGAAAAGATACAGAAGAAATAGTTGCCCCATTTGAAAAGACAAAATACAAAATGAAACGTCCTGATATTAAAGAATCTTCGCTGGAGATCTACAAACTTGTACAGGAGGACTCAGGCATTTATTTCTGCGCTTCAAGCATTGCACAGCACTTTAACTAAACCAACCACCTGAACAATAACCTCAGTCTAAGCCACAATGAGCAGAGAGGTGAAATAATATTAATATTAAATGTATATGTATAATCTTTGGAAAAATAAAATAATAAAAAAACATAAATATGTTCTAAATAAAAATATATCCAGAGTATACATTTTGAACATATCATGGACTTAATCTTAATATTGCAGATATTACACATAATACAACAACAACAATAATAGTGTTATACTTCATAGACATGTAGCTAATAATGATAACACTAATAAAAAAACCAAATAATAATAATAATAGTAAAGAATGAGAGTGTATGGGTGTTTCACAGTGATGGGTTGTGGCTGGAAGGACATCCGCTATGTAAAACATATGCTGGATAAGTATATATATTTATTCATTTTATTTTCAACTTAGTCCCTTTATTAATCAGGGGTCGCCACAGCAGAATGAACTGCCAACTTATCCAGCATATGTTTTACGCAGCGGATGCCCTTCCAGCCGCAACCCAACACTGGGAAACACCCATACACTCTTGCATTCACACACATACACTACGGCCAATTTAGCTTATTCAATTCACCTACAGCGCATGTCTTTGGAATTTGGGGAAAACCAGAGCACCCGGAGGAAACCCACACAAACACGGGGAGAACATGCAAACTCCACACAAAAATGCCAACTGACCCAGCCAGGGCTCAAACCAGTGACCTTCTTGCTGTGAGGCGATCATGCTACCCACTGCGCCACCATGACGCCCATATATTTCAATATTAATTTTAATTCTTTATGAATCTTTTAATCTTCTTGTTTATGTATAGCACTTCAAATTATCCTTGTGTATGCACTTTATGCCATATAAATGAACTTGCCTTGGCTTGCCTATTATGTTTTCCAAATGTACATTAGTCAACATTTGAAGTGGATCAAAGCCTTTCATCAAAGCTGCCCAAAAAATATTGGACAACATTCATACAGTATTTGATTAAAATAATACAAAAATGATTACCCAAACTCTCTGTACCCAACTTCATTTGGAAAAAAATTGATAAATCATTTTCATTCAATAATTACTTCTTGCACCATCTGCACATACAGAACTGTAGACATGTTTATGTAAAACAGATAAGTAGCAATCATTAACTATTGATTGCATTTATTGTTATTGTGTTTTCTTCATGTGCTATTGCACCTCTATCAGAGCAGCTCAGTTTTATATAATTTGATCATCCTCTGGATTAAAGATCATATGCTGACCTCTGCAGGATGATATGAGTAACTTTTTACTTGTTTTGTTTTATTCACTATTCTACAGCGGCAGATGACATGACGATGCAGTCAAACACATACAGTAAAGTTCTCTATATTACACAATATTTATCACTCATAAACAATAATTGGATAATTGTTTTTTCTTTGTTTTGTCTTTGTTGAAAACATTTCTCTTGCTGCCAGATTGAATAAAATAATACTTTTGGATCATACTGAAGAAGTAGTGACTGTATCAGTGGCTGCTCCAATATGTATTTGCTGTAATTTGTCTTTCCTTTAATTTGATTAGTAATAAAGTTTCACTGTAAAAAGCGCTTAGTTACTTTACTTAAAAAAGTGTGTAAACCTGGTACCTTAAAAGTAAGAAGTTGACTTAATTTAAATTAGTGAGTAAACTCATTGCAACTTGGATTGCATTGTAATTATTGAAACTTATTTTGTATAATTACTCACATAGTTAATTTACTTACTAGTTTTAAGGCAACAGGTTTACTCACTTTTTAACTATTTGCTTTTTACAGTAGTTAACTGCCTAGATTATTTGATGTCCTTAGTGTCATCCTTCTTTAAAGTAAAACTGTAAATAGATGTTGCTCTTTCTGTATGCCAAGTTCATCGTTTTCTCAGGGTTAGCAGGCAAAATCAAGAAGTCATTGGGTCCTCCATGTGACCTGCTGAGTGACCATGATATCACTGCATGTTAGAAATTATGTTGTAGTTTGTACTTTATACTGTGAGATGCTGCTCTCAGAGTGTGAGTAAGCTGTCATACATGGGCAGTTGTGGCCTCATGGTTAGGCAGTTGGACTTGTAATTAAGGGTGCTTTCACACTTGGTTCAATTGCCTGGACCGTACCCAACTTCGATTGCCCCCCTTGCCACCTTCACGGTTGCTTTGTGTTCACACTGTCTTTGTTCCTTCTAGTATGAATGGAATCATACCAAATAACGGAAGTGAACCGCCAACTGTACAGCAAACTATCGTTTTCATAACGTTCATTCGTGTGTGTGTGTGTGTGTGTGTGCGTGTGTGTGCGTGTGTGTGTCTGTGTATCACGTACTGTACCTTGGTGACAAGCGGGACTGAGCCAG
>CAIGQV010017386.1:273165-284906 GCA_903798115.1 Danio jaintianensis | reverse complement strand
GGACTCGGGTACGGTTCACGGGTGTGCACCCGAGTTCAGAAGACACATTCACACTAGCTAAACGTACCTCTGACGTCAAACGACCACAGTTGCGGAACAAAAGTGCTAGTGTGAAAGCACCCTAAAAGGTTGCAGGCTCAATTTCCCTTACTGGCAGGAATTGAAGATATTCTCAACTGAGGTTCCTTTGAGCAAGGCACCTGCTGGAAGCAACAGCTGCCCACTCGCCAACCTGATTTTACCAAGTAGGACATGTTCCTGGATTAACATTTATGTTGATCCTGGAACAAAATTCCAATCAGAATTAAGAGGTACGTTTACCCTAATTTTAGGCTTACAGTTAGGTTTATGCACTTCTACATGATTGTTATTCAACTATTATTCCCTCTGATTTTGGGAATAATTTACAGTTATGGTTGGGTTTAGGGGTAGGGAATGGGTATAGATTACATTTTTGAACCAAAATGATGTTCCAGGATCAACATAGATGTTAATCCAGGATCGCATCATGATGTGCGCTGTCCACTGCATGTGTGCTATGATTTCTCACTTGTGTGTGTGCACTTGGATGGGTCAAAAGTAGAGTATGGGTAACAATACCTCAACAATAGGCAACAACACTCACTTCACTTCACATCCTTCATAAGCATTATGGATTATTCCTCAGAGGGAGACTAGAAAACTAAAGCAGAATTTCACCATAAAGCATTCTGAATTACCAGTTACATCTTACCCTTGTTTGCTTGTCGCCTAAATGATCATCGATGATATGCATAGATTTTATGTCCACATGTGTCTAAAGCCCAATCGCAATCCTATACCCCTTGCCCCTACCCCTCCTTTTTGCATGTTCACGTGAAGGGGTAGGTGTAGAATTCTCTTTTGATTGTATGCGTAGAGAGGTAAGTGGAACTGTCATACAGCCCGTCAAACAAAGATTTTTCGGGGCCACACTACAAATGAAGCAGTATGAGAAATGTCGCCGAATATACCAGCTACAGCAGCAACATGGCTGCCCAAGTGAGCAAGGAGATCAACAAATGTAAAATAATAATGAGTTTAGTACAAACAAGCATCTATTTTATTACATTCATAATGATGTTAATGTTACAGTCATCATCTTCAAAGAAACATTAAAATAAATCACAAAATTTTGCTGATGATAGGGAATTTGCTTTTTAAAAAATACATCAGTCTCCATCAGTCGTGTGTTTTGTTTAAAACAAGGGACAACTGAGGAAATCCAGAGGCTCATTTTTTAACTAAAAATGAACAGTGTTTTCTAAAGTCCAAATACAGTGCAAAGATACAATACAGTGCAGTCCAAATACATCAGTCTAAGCTACAACCCTCAAGCTACGATTGTTGGTTATTGTTTTTCAGTGGAAAGCTTATAGAGAATGTATTTTTAAAATTTGTGTAGAGTACACATGCTTACTAGAAATATATAGAAGTACATCAGTGTCAGAACAAGGCAAACACATTCATTGCTGTACATCGCATTTGTAACGAAATTAGCTCAATTTATGAATATTAATGATTAATAATAACAAGTTATTATTAATTATGAATATTAAGAATTAACTTAGTTTTAAATTAACTTTAAAAGTTAATTTGACAAAATAAACATAACAATGACTTTGTCCACTCGTCTGAGCAAACGTTTTAATTGTTTATTTAAAAAGGGAATTATACTTCTTGCGAAGTAGATGAATAGTTTAGTTTTTAAAATAATTATAATTAAGCTGGTAGCAAGGAACTTTTACTCTTAAAGTAACCGTTTCTGTGAGGCAAAACAAAGACTATCCAACGTGGTTATAAAGTGATTTAATGACTAGTTTAACACATAACGAACAAACATACGATACAAAACCAAAAGAACAGCGAGGAAAACAGAGAATTTAGATAATGGCAAATGAATGGCAAATAAATAGCTAATTTCTCTCAGCTCCACATGACTAATAAGAACCACCAAGTATTGATAAACACCTTAAAAGGGGTACAGCTTAAAAACGCATATAACAAAATACTTGCATCACTCTTTCTTGTGTTGTGTGATTTTCTCTGATGCTTGGAAGATGGAGTCTCTTAAGAAGTCCTTTTGTCGTTTGCGTGGAGTTTGCGGCACAGATCGGAGGATACGAGAGGCGCGATCCTTAACTGAGTTTATACTTGCTGGAAAATAAGAAATGTGGACTCAGGCGAGTCACGCGAGTACAGAAACAGGGTCTTCCCTGGTGGTATTCTGCCGGAGACCTTATGCGTGGATTTTGGGGTATAGATGGATTTTAACTATTGGTCAAGTCACGCATATTCTCTACTGACTGACCAATGGCATGAGAGAAAAAGTCGCGTGAGAAAATTTCTTTATCTCCGGGCCGCTAATATGTATAATGAGGATCCACCCTGAAGGGACGGATAAACTTTAACTCACAGTATCAAAGAATGTAAGCCATATACTGTAAGTTATTATCATGCATTCTGCATCATGTGTTGTGAAATAAGAGGGGAGGTACAACGATACCAAACATGACACTTTAAACACACATTAAGCAGGTCTATTGGTGCATACATCTATTATTTTAACTACTTTTGCTATTGATCAGAACATATAGATTGCAAACAAACACATTATGTCCAAGAGGGGGGGGGGGGGGGGGGGGATTGGGGGAATGGGGGGGTTCCCTCTGGAAAGTCTTTTGAAGACCAAGAAGGATGAATCTGGCCAGCATCTTGATCACAGAGAGATGTCACAGAGTGACACCAAGTGACAGACTTTTTGGCACCGATAGCAATAAAAGTGTTTAAACAAAAGCACTCCAAGTTGATGTATTTTGGCTAAGGAGGAGAAATCAAAGAATTGCATACAACCTCAATGCTACACAATGTATTTTGAAGGGTAAGGGTCCACTGAACAACACTGCATACAGCACATTTAGTCCAACAACACAAAAGTTTTGAATTATGTGTGGTTTTTAATTTGTTTACGTCACAACCATGTTTCTTCCAACCATGTTTACATTGTTCACAATGTCACTTACGCACAAAAACAGCATCTTTGTAGTAAAAAGAACCATAATTTTATAGCTTACAGTGTTACTAACAAAATGAGACCAACCACTGAACAAAAAGTTATATTTAGTAAAAATCCAAACAAAGCAGTCCAATGTTCTGATGTTTCACTATGGATATGCTATTAAGTGATTTTAGCCAGTAGTTTGACTGATGGAGAATTTAGCCAATGAGTGTATACAGTAGTTCTATTCATATATGGTGTTGCCCTCTGTAAACACTACTGCAGATGGCATCTCCTGTGACATATGAGCTCGTGATGACATATGATGTGTGTACAGATGTGTTTCATTTCTTAGAGGAATATTTGCATCCCTATCCCTTCACACTTTTTGAAGGACCCAGGAGAAGGCAAAGGCCATAGGTGTTAAATAAATTTCCACCGCTCTGCTCTGCTTAGCTTTAACCCACATCAAACTAATTGAGTTCTTCAGGCTTGTTTCAAACCTATACAGTAAATGTGTTGACGCAGGGGTGGAACTAGAGGGGTAAGCATAGGGATATAATTACACTGTTGGGTCATTTAGTTATATGTCTGTAGTTGTTGTATTAACATAGCAACTATAGGTTTATCACAGTAGATTAATTCAAGTACTGTACTATAGTATAGTTCAAAAACGCTATAGTATTTACTATAAAAAAACTATGGTTACACTTTAGTTTAGGATTCAGCTCTCACTATTTACTAGTGGTTTATTACCTGTGCTACCTATTAAGATATTGGCTGTTTATTTGTACTAATAAAGTACATATTCTGCACATATTCTTGACAAATACTAAATACTGAATCTGTGCATTAATTCACTTTGAAAGTGAATATGATTTTTGTATTTTTAATAATGTATGCATTTATTTCCTTTAATACATTTATGTTAATAATAATAATAATAATGGGCTGCACGGTGGCGCAGTGGGTAGCACGTTCGCCTCACAGCAAGGAGGTCGCTGGTTCGAGCCTCGGCAGGGTCAGTTGGCATTTCTGTGTGGAGTTTGCATGTTCTCCTCGTGTTGGCGTGGGTTACCTTCGGGTGCTCCGGTTTCCCCCACAAGTCCAAAGACATGCAGTATAGGTGAATTGGGTAAGCTAAATAGTTCGTAGTGTATATGTGTGAATGAGTGTGTATGGATGTTTCCCAGTGATGGGTTGCAGCTGGAAGGGCATCCGCTGCGTAAAACATATGCTGGATAAGTTGGCGTTTCATTCCGCTGTGACGACCCCAGATTAATAAAGGGATTAAGCCGAAAAGAAAATGAATGAATGAATAATAATAATAATAATATTAATTGTATCTTATGTCAGGCCTTACTAACACGGAACAGACACTGTGCTTGTAATCTTACTGTACTCTGCTGAATGTTACATAAGGATGTGGGAGGAGCTGTACACTATCAAAGAGACATTTTTAGGTGGAGGCATCTGCACCTGCCCAAATTCTCAGTAATCACCGAAATAGCAACATAGACATTCAGAAAGACATAAAAAAAGAACATGTGCAAGAGAATGATGAAAATTACTGATAAAATGAGGGTTGGGGGGAGAGCGGGGGGGAAGAGAGAAAGAGAATTTTTCGTTTTTGTATAATGTTTTAGCACCGTGGGGACAGGGGGCCACGGTGATACAATCCCATAGAGCCGCCGTACAAAAACCTCTCTCCGTTTACAGTCAATTAGATTCCGACAAACAATGCAAATAATGCAAAGATTTCTGATAGATTTCAACAATATAGATATTTAGGACATACAGATGAATAATATTTTAATGATTCACACATTTTTTATTAAGTTAATTAAAAGTAAATACAAGTTTGTGTACTCAAAGTTGAACTTGATTGGATAATTTCACCATTTTCTTGTAGCAAATCAATGTGTATTTTGGATTTGCATGCTTTTACGTTAAACGTCTGTGTGCATGACAACTGCTGGAATCATGGACTTTTGTTTGATAAAGGATAAATAGGAATTCCAATGCTAATTTCGGAGCAGTCCTTAACATTGTGCCTCTGGCTTACAAGCTTACTTTGGAAATGGAACAAAACTGACAGTTTTAGGTAAGTTGGCTTGAATTTATTGTTTTAATGCTACTACTGACCAGTGTTCAACAGACTAATATACTGTAGTCTGGCGCATACCTTTCATTTAACAGCAGTAGGGAAGAAACAGATTAACTATTTGTAACATAACTTGTGCCATAAATTTGTGAATATCGCTCACTGTGTGGCAATGCCTATCAAGCATACTTTGGAGCTGGAACAAAATTAACAGTTATAGGTAAGAAACAACTTTACCTCAATTAATATGCAATAGCCAAAAATAATTGGAGCTTAGGATTGTCCAATATGGTTAAATGCTGAAAGTGCATAGAAAATACAGTGCAAACTGAACTATCAATTTGAGTCACAGTCATATGCTGTGCCAATTATCAAGCCTACTTTGGTGCCGGGACCAAACTAACAGTTCTAGGTAAGTAATACTCACAAAAAATTCTTGGCTGTTTCAACCCCATTTAGGGGTAAATATTGACAAAAAACATTACATTTTAACCTACCAGTAACCCAACAGTTGATTCTTTCCATATTTTATCCAAATTTGAACTTTTTTTAGACTGCTTCAGCCTGATGTTTGCGAATATTCTGCGTAAAGGCTTTATGAGTTCATAATTCAAAAGCCACATAATTACAAATAATGAATATGCAATTTATGAGAAGTGCAAAGATATTAAAGCAATGGAAAACAAAATTGCATGTTATTATAATAATTGTAGGAGTTATGTACACAAATCCTGGGTTGTCATAACCCAACGTTAGCTCAAATATACACTCAAAAATGATGTTTGCTGTTTGTTCAAACAACTTACTTAAAATGAGCTGAAACAACACAATTCTTGAGTATTTTTTGAGGACAACTTAATTATTTTATGTTCAATCCACTTAAATTTGTAAAAAAAACAAAACAAAAAAAATAAATAAAAATAAGTTAACTTAATTCTTTTGATTGTGGGGAACCAAGATCCAACATTAGGTTACATTAAATTTTTTTTTTAATCCAATTAAATTTTAATTACCCTTTTGACCCAACATTGGGTTTCAACAAGCCATCATTTGTTAGAGTGTTGTAGTCAGAGATATTTTATCAGAGATCTGCATGCTGTGCTTTGGAAGCAGCCAGGCTTTCTTTGGTGGTGGAACAAGACTTACTGTTCTAGGTAAGAACGTTTGTGTAAATGTAAAAATACGATGATTTTGCCTCATAAAATTACCAGTGAGAATAGCATGAGTTAGCTGTGTACGTTACAAGATTCAAGTTAGTGATACTGTCTTGAAACTCTGTGCTCAAACTCGCAAGCATACTTCGGAAACGGCACCAAACTGACTGTTTTAGGTAAGAAAAATTATTATTTTATTTAGAAGTAATGTATAAATTATTTACCTGAAAGTATCAAAATATCAAATAGCTGCTAAATTAATATATTTGTTGTGTCCAATGATTGGGTTATGTAAAGTTTTGGCTTTTACAACATTCAATATGTAACCAATGTGTTTGAAACTTGTTTAAATTAGCTTAGTGAGTGTAATTTGAATACAGATCGTAGAAAGTCTTTAGTGAAGTTTTGTACAGTCAATTGGCATCAGTTTATTTAGTTCAGTTCTGCATACTTTGGCAATGGTACTAAACTTACAATCACAGGTGAGATTTTTTTTTACACATTTGTTGGGGAGATATTTTTATGTGCAAAAGTTTCTTAATAATTCTTATGGATGAGTCTGTGACCAGCCATCGATAGATGTCATAAACCTGGCACATATCGTAGACATTTTATTAGTGCATATGTGTGCTGTGTCAACTACTTCTCCAGCTTATTTTGGTCAAGGAACAAAGTTAACCGTACTTGGTAAGAAACACACTTTATTTTATTTTATTACAATGCTGAATCATATGCAGTATGTGCAGTTTTTCTTTTTGTTGTTGTTTTATTTTAATGAAGACATTGGTAAAATTGACCATACATAAACTTATTGCATTCTGATTGAGGTGTGTTATTTTGACTATTTGTTTTTACAATGACAAAAACGTGTTTAATTATTGTGGGTTTAGTGATGAGATCTACAGTAGATGAGGTTTTATCTATAGCATAGAATCAGTGTGAACAACTACAATCCAGCATACTTTGGTAGTGGCACCAAACTCACAGTCCTAGGTAAGAAATATTTTGACTTTATTTTAGAAAGCATCCTATACAAATGTAAGAAAACCAAGAACAAAGTGTTGCATTCATTGAAACGATTGACACGAAGCTTCAAGAAGCATTGTGCTTATCATTTGTAAATAATAAAACAGTAATAAGTAAAAATATTCTTCCAAGAAGTAGATAAAAGTGGCATTTCAGATGTCTCAAAATTCAGACAAACCATAATCTATAAAGTGGGAGTAATTTTATTAGTGCACATGAATGCTGTGACTCTGGTGGAGCTGCTCAAGCTTTCTTCGGCAATGGAACAAAGTTAACAGTACTTGGTAAGCCATAACATTGCAGTTATATTTCTACTAAGTCTTATAACACTCACTGGTGATAGACAGTTTAAGAATTGAATTGAAAAGTCTATCTTTTATATCTTTTGTGAAAATTTCCAGAATTGTTAGTGTTCCTTAGTTTCTGAAAATAAAAACAAATGTAGAAAGATCTTGAAGAGGTTTCATCTGTAGCATAGAATCAGTGTGATCAGTACGACCCAGCATACTTTGGTGATGGCACTAGACTAACAGTTCTAGGTGAGTAAAATGAGTATCTTACTTTATAGAATTGTCAATTATGTTTCATATATATGAGATAGAATTTAACATTTGGTGTCTTGAGTGAATTTGTAAGTGCACAAGTGCACTGTGACACTGGTGCTTCTCAAGCTTTCTTTGGCAGTGGAACTAAGTTAACTGTGCTAGGTAAGAAAAGTCTCCTTTTTCCAAACTATATCAGATAACAGTATAGTGGCTACATGATCATGCTTATAGTTGAGGTTTTAACTGTAGCTTAGAATCAGTGTGAACTCTGGCAGTGTTGCATATTTCGGCAACGGGACTAAACTTACAGTTCTAGGTGAGTAATTAGAAAATTCTGTTTGATATATTAAAACTTATCAGGATATTGCAAAAATGTAATTCACTGCATATGTTCTAAAATCTGCAGTTTATGTTAAAGTAATAAAATGAGCACACTAGACATAAGTAATCTAAGTAAATTAGATCAATATGGTCAATATGGCAATTACTGAGCATTTAAGGCAAAAAATGACTAGGATTTGGTGTCATGGGTGAATTTGTAAGTGCACATGTATGCTGTGCTCTGGTAGTTATCCAGCTTACTTCGGCAGTGGAACAAAGCTAACTGTTTTGGGTAAGATTCTTTAAAAATAAGCATGCTATTTCTCTTATATCTATTCTAGACATTATATGACATTTAATTTGATCAATTCTAATTGAATTAACTGTAATATGTAACCACAGAGGTTGTCATTCTTAAAAAATGAAGTTAAATACACCAGCATAAGTAGCATAATTCAAGATTAGGGTATTAACTGTAGCGTATAATCAGTGTGAACATGGGAAGTGAAGCACACTTTGGAGATGGTACAAAACTTACAGTACTAGGTGAGTAATTTGAATAATGTTTATGAGCTTACTAATATATTTAGGAACATATCCTGTCTATTTGCTGTTACTTTTTGAAAGCTTCCAGTATTGATATTGATTGTGTTGTACTATCTAGTAAATTAAGAAATGTACTTAAGTAATTGGCCTATAGTTGATGTATATTTTAAAATATTTAAGTGTAAGTGAATTTGTTAGCGCACATGTGTGCTGTGCCACTGGCTATGGTCAGGCTTATTTCGGCAAAGGAACAAAGTTATCTGTGCTGGGTAAGAAAATCTTCTGTGCTTCTATTTCATTGACAGGTATTGCTAATGTACAGTATGTATGTCAGACTCATTTATGTGATTAATTTACATTGCTTAAGCTCTCTGACAAATGTAAAATTGCTATATGTTATTTAAAATGAATGAATTGGTGGATTTGGCTGAACTGCAGGTTTTTTAGAACTTAATCTCATCTTTAAAAAATAAGATTGTATCTAGTACTCTAAGTCGCACTGTTTCTGTGAATCAAACCAGAGCTGAGGTTATAATTGTAGCATAGAATCAGTGTGACCTCTGGTTATCCTGCACACTTTGGCAGCGGCACTAAACTAACAGTTCTAGGTGAGTAATCTGAGCATTATGTTTTATTTTTAGATTTTAATATTGAAGTCATTTAGGATTGTACTGTAGTGTTATTTTGTTTTAAATGTGTAAACAGTCCTTAAAATGTAGTCCAGTATAGCCGAGGTTTTAACTGTAGCTTGGAATCAGTGTGAACAATGTCAATCCTGCATACTTTGCCAACGGCACCAAACTAACAGTTCTAGGTGAGTGGCATACGTTTTATGTGTTATATTTATTATAACCTATCATTTGAAAGGAACTTAACGCATCAGAATGACTGTAATAGGTGTAATCCTCAAGATAGATATCGTGGTAAAACTGTCATTGTTTACTTTATCTCCAGTATAGTTGAGGTTTAAACTGTAGCTCAGAATCAATGTGAACAATCTCAGTCCTGCATACTTTGGAAATGGTTCTAAACTAACAGTTCTGGGTGAGTAATTGAAGTAATTTGATATTAATATATTTCATTTTTTTAGATTAGATATCCAAACAATGGTGAGTTTGAATAATTGTATTAGTTAACTCATATTTAAGAATGACAATATAGTTCTCATTTGATCTACGGTATAGCTGAGGGTTTTAACTGTAGCTTGAAATCATTGTGAACACTGGCAACCCAGCGTTCTTTGGCAATGGTACTAAACTAACAGTTCTAGGTGAGTAATGTGACATTTCTAGAAGTTTGGCAATATAAATCTGAATGAATGGACTAGGTGTACGTTTCAAGTTAGACAACAGTCAATGTCAAAAGCAATCTCCAATATTGTTGAGGTTTTAACTGTAGCTCAGAATCAATGTGACACAATCTCAACCTGCATACTTTGGCAGTGGCACTAAACTAACAGTTCTGGGTGAGTAGTTTCAGTTTTATGCGTGGTGTTTATAACCTAAAATTTTGCTAAGTTATCTAGAATTTTGGTCTTATGAATTAGAATGACTACAATCGGTGTAATATTCAAGTTATATATAGGAAGATAAATGTCCATGTTTTCATGGTATCTCCAGTACAGTTCAGGCTTTATATGTAGCTCAGAATCAATGTGAATAACCGTGACCCTGCATACTTTGGAAATGGCACTAAACTAACAGTTCTGGGTGAGTAAATTAGGTATTCTGATATTTATTTCAAAAGTTTTTTTTTTATTAGATATCAAAAATAATGGTGAGTTTGAATAAGTGGACTCAATATAGCTGAATGACAATATAGTTGAGATATACTGTATAAGAGTCTCAATGTTCATATGATCTGCACTAACACTGAGGGTTTTAACTGTAGCTTAATATCAGTGTGAACAATGCCAATCCAGCAATCTTTGGCAATGGCACTAAACTTACAGTATTAGGTGAGTAAAATAAGGATTCTCAAATGTAAGACCTTAATTTTATTATTTGTTTAAAATTATGTTAATTTGAGGGGTTAACTTGTCTTTAATAATATTTGTAGATGTAGTAGAATAAGTGGGAATATTCCCATGATCTGATAGTTGAGGTTTTAACTGTAGCTTACAATCAATGTGAACTATGGCGATCCTGCATACTTTGGTAGTGGCACCAAACTTACAGTTTTAGGTAAGAATATTTGTTTTGTTTGCTTGTGTCTTGGTATTAGCTTTGGTTATTTGTGAGAAAGAAATGTGCTAAATAGCAAGTTAAACTAAATCCCAACTATATAAAGTGCCAGAATAAGGTGTGTTTAGGTGAATTAGGCAGAAATACTGGCATACGAGTAGACTTTTGTGCTAACTTAAATTGTTCATATTAAGTTTATTATTTTACTTGAGAAAAGTCTTTACATGTATCACTAAAACTCAGTGTTCAAGTTAATGGTCTATTCTAAGTGTCATAATCTTAATATAAGCAGATTAAAGTGAGAGGAAGAGTTTTACTGTAACTGTTTGACAATGTGAACAACAGACCTGCATACTTTGGTGAGGGGACCAAACTTACTGTTCTGGGTAAGAAAGTAAAAGTTGTTTTGTTTTTGTAGTAATTTTTGAGTTGAGTTGAGTTGTGTTAATTTAAGATAATATTATTATTATCTTAGTGTTAGTCAGTTTTCAGTGTTCAGTCAGTGTTAATGACTAAAAATACAGTACTAAGTAATGTATGAAGTAAAACATTAGCTTATAGCTCATCTAGAATGGCAACTCATGTTGTTATGCAAGATTTATAAATCATTGATTTTATTGCATGCATTATTGATTTTACTGCACGCATTAAATTTGATATTTTGTGCTCTGTGAAGTAAGATTACCATGAGGTGC
Source organism: Danio jaintianensis (assembly GCA_903798115.1). Taxonomy (NCBI): domain Eukaryota; kingdom Metazoa; phylum Chordata; class Actinopteri; order Cypriniformes; family Danionidae; genus Danio; species Danio jaintianensis. The sequence goes on along the minus strand of CAIGQV010017386.1, from coordinate 273,316 downwards.
ATATAACTGCAAACTGGCACATACAGAAAAATTAGTTTCTTGCAAGGTTGTCTGTGGTTTTCCTGTTGTAGAAGCACATAAACTGTAGAAATTCAACCTTATCATTACCAGATTCCATCTGTGCATTAAGCTGACTAATATATATATATAT
>CAIGQV010017386.1:242739-253165 GCA_903798115.1 Danio jaintianensis | reverse complement strand
AATGTCTGGATTTCCATAAAAACCGCACTTAATTCAATAAAACGGTGCATCTGTTAATTTCATTTCATGTGTAGATTATAATAATTTAGTAGACTGTTTGACAGTTTGACTCTTTTTGCTCACATACTCATTTTTTTCCTCTGGTTTCTAGTAAGAAAATGTATGGAAAATGTTGAGTAAAATGTTACAACTCTTGCATGGCTTATATTGGCAATGTGCAATTATTATTATTTTTTTATTATTTAATTAATTAGGGGTGGCGCGGTGGCGCAGTGGGTAGCACTGTTGCCTCACAGTAAGAAGGTCGCTGGTTTGAGCCTCGGCTGGGTCAGTTGGCATTTCTGTGTGGAGTTTGCATGTTTTCCCCGTGTTGGCGTGGGTTTCCTCCGGGTGCTCCGGTTTCCCCCACAAGTCCAAAGACATGCGCTATAGGTGAATAGGGTTAGCTAAATTGTCCGTAGTGTATGTGTGTGAATGAGAGTGTTTGGGTGTTTCCCAGTGATGGGTTGCAGCTGGAAGGGCATCCGCTGTGTAAAACATATGCTGGATAAGTTAGCGGTTCATTCCGCTGTGGTGACCCCAGATGAATAAAGGGACTAAGCCGAAAAGAAAATGAATGAATGAATTTAATTAATTAAAATTACATATTACCTAATAGTCTGTTAGCAGACAGTCTACTAATATGTGAGATGAAGATGAAACATATTTTCAAAGTTACTTTTTAGTCAACAGAAGGAGGCCATTAGAGTACCCTGATAGTTTTTGTACAGCTTTCATCATAGTCTGTGATACTGTGTGGACTGGCTGCACAATACCAAACAGCAGAACCACTGTGGGTTACATTATTGGACTCGAGCACTATCTGAAGATCCACTGGTCTATTAGATGAAAAATCCCCCACGCTTTTTGGATCCATGAATCCTACACCTAAAGAGGTGAACATCAGTTGGAATCCATCGCCTGGAGTCCAGCGGTACCAGTACAGGTTTGGGTTAGCAGTGCCAGTGGTAAAGCAGGTGACCAGCAGTGGCGAATGAGGAGGTAGAATAACCTCCAGTGGCTTTTGGCTGACCTGAAGTATCTGACCTGAGTAAAAAAAATTTTATATATATAATTAAAGTCTTTTAAAATAAAGACAAATAAATAAATAAAGTTGTTTTTGAGGAATTCTACAGCTTACACATAATGGCAGGCCATTGTAAATGCACCAAAACAATAACAAAATTTAAAAGCATCATAAAGAGTTGATGTTAGTAAAGTCTTTGAGACTTAAATGAACTTATGTGCCTCTAGAGGTTGAGTTGGGGGGTGTCATTTGGTGGATAAACATCTAGCTTGGTATTTGAGGAGGAAATCCTACTAGTAATATGTGCTTGTGAAAGAGATTTAAACCCAAGTTGGTTGTGTGGAATGATTAACACTAGTTTGCGGACAAATGCCATACTTATTGCTAACTAATCGCTATTACCATGCATGTTACTAACATTCATTCATTCATTTTGTTTTCGGCTTAGTCCCTTTATTAATCTGGGGTCGCCACAGCGGGATGAACCGCCAACTTATCCAGCATATGTTTTACACAGCGGATGCCCTTCCAGCTGCAACCCATCACTGGGAAAATGTTACTAACATTTGTTGTTTATTAATACTCATTTTATTTCACATAACCATATGTTTGGATGATTTAATCCTACCCCACATCTAAATTTTAACATTAACATTTAATTACCTATTGAGGCTAAAGTACTTAACACTGCAGACAGGTTCCCAAAGTTAAGTGTGTTCAACTATCTATCTATAAACCAATTTGAATGTATTAAAAAAAAAAAAGCTGTCCACATATTATTATTATTATCATTATTATTTTAGTTTCTTTTAGACTCTTTGCCAACTGTAAGTAAGCCAACAAACTCTTTTTAGACCATAAGCAAAGTATTAGTAGATTTAGGTTTACTGTAAAAGAATAAGGCATCTTTAAAGTAAAGCCTTATGTGATCTGACCAATAACTGCAAGAATTACAGTACATTTATGTATACCAGCTTCTATGGTGTTATTAATTTGGCATTTTGCCTTGTGAAAATATTTATATTTAGATTTTCGTAACTCAGTATTTTGTTAACCTCAGATCTGTGGTTTTTAAAAGGGTAGTTCACCACAAAATGGAAATTTTGTCATCATTTACTCACCCTTCACTTGTTCAAAACCTATTTGAGTTTATTTCTTCTGACACACACTAAAGACCATATTTAAAGAAAACAGAAAACCTGTAATCATTGACTTCCATAGTAGGAAAAACAAACACTACGGAAGTCAGTGGTTACAGGTTTACAGTTTTCTTTAAAATATCTTCTTTTGTGTTCAACAGGAGAAATAAACTGTCAGTAAATGATGACAGAATTTTAATTTTGGGGTGAACTGTCCCTTTAACTCAGGTTGTTCATGTTCTGCATGAACAATTATCTGCAACAATTTTTTCCAACTTCGCATGACAAACATATGACGGAAAAATTTACTTTATACCTACTGTTTCTATGATGGGTGTTGACATCCTTTTACTTAAATGTCATAACAGCTCAATAACAAACACATGTTGTCTTAGGTGCATAAAATCAATAATCATAGATGGTTTACAATAATAGTTTAAAAAGTGTTAGTTTAAACACTACCCTAAATGTGTTTTGAACTAGATAGAACTGGATCTACAGCATAAAAAAGAAAGAAAAAAAAGTAATGTGACACCATGTTTCCTCTTATGGTAAATGAGATAATATAGATCTGTTAGTTGCTTCCGTCCCTATACTATTAGTAAACTTATATGTTAGTGCCATCTGCTGGATTCATGTCTTATTGCGTCTCAAATGAATCGCGTAGGAATAATTTTGCATGTTATTTTGTCTGCTCAATTCCACTGAAAAACGTACAATTTGCTGTTGACAAAGTTTTCACTCAACAATGCTCTTAAAATACAAAGACAAAGAAACAATGGATTTTTTTTTTCTGCAGTGTTTTTTTTTTGCAGTGGAATCGTTATTATCTTGATAATAACTAATTTGGCTTAGGCTACTGTGTGTGTGTGTGAGTGAGAGAGTGTATGGGTGGTTCCCGGTGCTGGGCTCTGGCTGAAAGGCTATCCGCAGCAAAAAAAAAAAACATATGCCAGAGTAATTGGTGGTTCATTCCGCTGTGGCGACCCCTGATAAATCAGGGACTAAGCTGAAGGATGGCGGTTTATTCTGCTGTGGAGAGCCCTGATAAATATGGGACTAAGCCAAAGGAAAATGAATGAATTAATAAGCTGAAAGATAGTGGGTATTATATAAGTATGTGTCATTATTATTGCATGGAAGACAAACCATCTTGATTTTATTTATTTATTTATTTATTTATTTATTTATTTATTTATTTATTTATTTATTTATTTATTTATTTGTTCTATGAAAGTATTTGCATGATCAGTATTTTATAATTGGAAACTCTGAACCTGTTTGTCATCTTATTTCAACTGGTTTTTGTACAGTGGTACAGTAAGTCTGTGTCACTGTGCTTACTCACTGCACACAAATACACAGCGCTGTCATCAGCCTGCAGGTTTTTCACTGTGAAAGATCCACGTTCAGCTACAGTCTTTGTGGCTGAATATTTATCTTCAGAAAATTCACCAAAGTCTGGCTTGTTGCTTTGCATTGTGAACGCAATGAGTTTCATTGTCTCTCCCTGCCGTTGTCGAAACCAGTACATGTAGCGATAAGTTGAATCATAACTGTGATTACAGTTCATTGTTGCATTTTCACCCTTTAGAGCCCACAATACTGGAGTCTGTGTAACATCACTGGCTTCTGCAAAAATAATAATTAAAAATAAAAGTTTTAGCTTACATTCTTATTTATTATAATTTTTTTGTAATGTTTAAGTAATTTATGTTTACTTAAATATATCTACCTGAAATGTGTGTCAGAATTGTCAGTTTGATTATTATTAGCACAATCATGTTAGTTTTCTGGCCTCAGTATGAAATAAATGTCATGAACCCCAAAGAAATTGGAGTCTTTTGGTTGGGAGGGGCAATATGTGACATCACGGTGTTCCTTTATGTAGCTACATTAATATCAATCTAAGATATACTATCATATACTATGGTATATGAATGATGATTCATCATGCACATCATTTAAATTTAGTTTAATCGAGAAATCTATAATTTAGAAAATCTAAATGTGTACAGTAGAATTGTGAACGGGGTAGTTCAATAGTAATAGTACTATTGTAGTATTGTCACCATTGAAAGGTTTTTACGGATTAAAGACCCATTCTTCTTTCTATTTAAGTTTAATCCGGTTTTTCCTTAAATTAGTATTTTTTGTGTTTTAGACAACTCAATGAGGGTACAAAACAAGAATGTGCTAATACAAGTGTTGCACACAAATTATCAATCTAAATATTACATGATAAAGTAGTCTATAAGCTATTAGGAAATAGACGCTGCTGCTGAATAGTTTGCAATATTTTAATGTTCAATCCAACACCTGATAGATCATGAGCTCCCCCTATTGGTTTGATTAAAATTCTTAAGCTCGGTTCATTAAAAATGGCATGGCTTGTAAGGGCAGACAATAGCACACACAATGTTTACCATTTCTGCATGTTGTGTATACATGAAATAGATTAAAATTATGTTTAAATGCTGTTGAAAATTGTCAGTGAATAAAAAAAATTCATTTATTTATTTATTTATTTAATTTTACATCGGTCTGCCTATCTATGAAGTCAAGATAAATATAATCATTATTTAGACACAATATATATAATTTCTAATAACTAATTTATTTTATTTTTGACATGGTTACGGTACATATATTTTACTTGTTATTTCGCAAGTTGGTATTCAGCTTTAAGTGCAATGTAATGGTTTAATTAAGTTTACTAGGCACGTTAGGGTAATTAGGCAAGTTATTGGACAGAACTTGTTTGTTCTGTAATATGTATATTTAAATATACGTTTTCACAAAATATATGTCATTAGGAGCAGTTGTGCACATCCACGGAAAAAAAAATCTCTGTGACCCCCTGCTGTAAAACTGATATTTTAAACGTTTTTTTTAACCAGCAGACGGCAGAATTAGGCATCAAACTACTTGATCAATTTTCAAAACAACTTGCATTTAGTTTAGATGTTCATTAAGCTATTTTTCTTCTAATTAAACATACATTTTTGTATGGACAGTGGAGTCGTGCATTAATTTGTCAAATTAGGATTTTTTTCCTCACAAATGTGTGTTTGTCTGCAGGCTATCAATCACTCTGCACATGTTTGAGCCAGAATAAATTACGGCAGTATGAGGGTTATTAAAGCATAAAACATTTCATTAATTAACAACCAACAGTTTAAAATCAAATATTTTTTCTGATCTGTTTGCTTGAGAAGTGCGTAGGCTATGTTATTCATCTTATGAACATTTCATAGCCGTTTCAGCCAAAACTCAAAGATCTGCTCTTAAAATGCTGGCGAACATATCTATATGTTTTTTATAGATGTTATTGAATATATATTTTATACATAAATTTGTATAAAACAAATTCAGGATGCACAAGAATACGTGACGGGATCAACTTACAGAATCAAACGTTTCTCATTATCGGACTGTTATAAATGCTGCTGTATTTTACAGCTCTGCTTAATTGAGCTGTAAAACTCTCTGTGGCTTTTTTTTGAGTGCATTTCATTTTTTTTCCTCAGTTGAAGTCTGTGTTTGTTCTGATATTTGTTTCTAATGGGTTCTACTAACGAGAAATCCCCTCTGTTCTAGTAATCTTGTAATTAGCTTGTTACAATTCCAAGGATTTCTTGAAAGGTTATTCTACCTCCTCATTCGCCACTGCTGGTCACCTGCTTCACCACTGGCACTGCTAACCCAAACCTGTACTGGTACCGCTGGACTCCAGGCGATGGATTCCAACTGATGTTCACCTCTTTAGGTGTAGGATCCATGAATTCCAAGCATTCACACCAAAGGCTGGTGAATTTCACCTCAGTTTGTGAGGATCTGAATGTTTTCAATTTCATTAAGATAGAAAGAATGAAAGAAAGACAAAACTAAGAGAGGCAAATCAGAGCATTGTGTAGCTCAATCTTTTATTTAATGTTCACAATGTTATTCAGATGTTTTCAACATTTAAATGAAAGAAATTAAAGACTGTGAATCATGCTGAAAATATATCAGGGCATTCTTGTAAATGAAAATGATTTATACGTTGTTTTTTTCTTGCAATTATTATCAAGTAGTTTGACTATTCCTGTTAAAACTGCACTCTTAACCCAAATAGTTGACTACACTAGAAAATTGTGTGTAAACCTGTTGCCATGTACATTTTGCCACATGGTGAAACTAAACAGCCCTACACTGTAAAAAAAAAAAAAAAAAAAAATTATAAAAAAAAACTAATATATATATATAGTAACTTACTGGCAATTTTGGTTGCCAGTAAAACTGTAAATTTACAAGCACACTGTAAATTAATAATTACAATTTGCTGTAAAATTTACAGTAACTTACTGGCAACCAAATTGCTAGTAAGTTAGTGTAAATTTTACACTTATGTTTTTTAACGTTAATGTTTTTTAATTATGTTAATGTAATTTAATGTTTGTATGTTGTTTATGTTAATTCAATTGATTTCCATGCAGTTCTCTAGTAAAGTCAACTATTTGCATATAGAGTAGATGTCTGACAAGAGTACACAAATCAGCTTCACATTACAAACTTGCAAGTGTTTCTCTGTGATTGTCTAGAAGGATGTCCTGTTTAAAAAATACATGTGGAAAGCTAACATTTGCTGGCTGGAAAATTGTGACTTTTTAAAGTTTATGACTTTTACTATCAATATGTTGCATAAACACGAGCAGAGGCATCATAGATGGTCTCTATTTACTAGCCTCGGTCAGGTGAATGTGTTAAATGTGGTCTTGTTATGTAGTGGTATGCCCTCTGCTCCACGAAACTCAGCCGCAATGTCATCAAAAGTGCGTCCCTTGGTCTCAGGAAGACGAAACATTGTGTAGGTGAAGGCAAGCAGGGCCATGCACATGAAGAGGAGGTAGACATAGGCCCCACACATTTTCTGCAAACAAAGTAGCTGTTTAAGTACATAAGTGTCTAATATATTGTGTTTTTTTATATATATATTTATATATATATTATTTTTATAATATATATATATATATATTTTTTTTTTATGATAATTTATTTATTAAACAAACTTATTCAACATACATATATTATAACAAAAGAAGATATCAACCAACTGAAATTTCTATTTCTACATACCCCTACCCAGCCACCCCTGGTGAAAAATAAAAAGGAAATGAAAACTGAAACAAAATAAGAAGAATAAAATAAAAAAATTCCTCTGCACTTATCTCCTTAGGGCCAGGACACCAAGCTGACACCAAACTACTAGCATCATCGCCTCGAGCAGGATAATGTTTGGACCAAAAAACTGTGCATAAACACACCAAACGGACGAAAGCCAACTGAAACAAAAGTCGAATTCTTCACGTCTCCCCCACAGGCTTGCATTTAGAGTTTCAAAATTTCCTTCATTCACACGTGAAATTCACTTCACAATAGATGTGGATGTCATAATCACACCCATACTAGAGCAAGCTTCTGATTGGTTAACGAATGTCTGCTAAAGTTCAGATTTTTCAACTCGAGCGAATTACACGTTAAGCGCGTCAAACGCCCGAAACACTCAATTCACCTAATTTGCGAGAATAGCAATGCAGGATCACTCATGCTCGTGTGAACGTACCATTAGTGTTTGAAATCCCTTTTTCATCGAAGCAAGGTGATTTTGTAGGGGCAACTTAAATCAGGTATTAAGTCCTCATTTACTTGCAATTCTGAGTGTGCCTCACACAGGTGAGTGGGCTTAACAAACCACCTGTAGAAAACACAATTTGTCACATCTGACACTTTAATTGACACTTGGACCAGTTTTGCACATTTTCTCCAGACACTTTCTAACAATCACTCCACATCTCTAAAAAAATATACATTGTGCATTTGTGAAGTGTGCTTCACACAGGTGATTTGGTTTGAAAAACCACCTTCATGAACACTCTTATCTCTCTAAAAAAAAAAAAATAATAATAATAATAACAAATCCTCTCTCATAACTCTAGCACTTAATAAATAGTTCATTTGTATAATAAGCACTTCTTATGCCTCCTCAATTGTAAGTCGCTATGGACAGAAGCATCTGCTTAATGACAATGTAAATTATTGTGAATTTGTTGAACTTGATTGTTTATGCAAAATCAAAGCTTCACGTACCAGCAGAGGTGGAAAGAGCAGTGCCAGTACAAACTTCCCTCCCCAGTTAAGCATACTTGTGAAGGCCATAGCGATTGGACGAGCCGATTGGTCAAAAAGCTCAGCGGCAATGAACCAAGAGATCGGCCCAGGTCCCACTTCATAAGCTGAGATCAGGAAGAAAACCACCAACACCTGAATATTACGGATGAATGGAACTATAGTCTGACGAAAAAGAAGAGAGAAGTGATAGAGGAGTAAAAATTAATAGATTTTTTTTTGGTTTTAAAACAATAAAGATTTATAATCTCACCAATATGGAATATGTGATGGTCATGAGGAGGTTGCAAATCGCTAGTGATAGAAATCCAGCAAGCAACAACTTCCTGCGTCCTGCTCTCTCCACCAGGAAGAACTTTGCAGAAAAGGAAAAAAAAATTCTAATGTTTTTCTTTTTATATCATAAGTGATTTATTTTAATTCATTATTTTAATGTTTGTCATGTGAAAATCTGTGCTTAATATGAATATTTCTGTGGCTTCATGTCAACCCGCCTATTATTTTCTATCATTCATTCATTCATTCATTCATTCAAAGCTGGAGAAGACCAGTTAACTATATTTTCATATTAGAATTTTAAAATTACTGGTGGGAAACTGATGTGAAATCTCTGACAAACAAAAATAAAAACATTCAGCAATAACATTGATTAGCATAGAAATTGCATATCACACAAAGGAATACTCACGGCTACTATAGTGAATGCCACATTAACGGCCCCCACCCCTAGTGTTAGATACTTGGCTTCATCAAAATTGGACTGGGCAAACATTTTTGTGGAATAATTTATAATCTGGAAGAGAAGTAAATAACACGATAAAGTGAAATTCTGCATGGTAGAATCCTAATGTCAGGTTCAGACTACACAATAGTTTGACTGTTTGACTGTCAATATGGTACTGTAGATTGTATTCTTATAATCTGCATATAAAAACTGAATCTGTGAGTTTTGTACTGACTGTCTTGTTATCATATAAGCCTAAAATTGTCCATTGATAAACTATAATTAATAAAACGATTTATTTTTGTCTCCCCATGTCCACTGCAATTCATAAATCATTAGACACAATGTCAAATTTACCAGATCAGAAATTAAAGGTTACCTTGTAGTCTGAACATTATATACTCCAATTTTTCGAACTGATGCTCAGTTATGTACAGGTTTAAAACAGTTTTTACGTCCAGTGTTGTGTTCTTATTTATGATTGTGTTTATTTATGTAGCGCCGTGTATGTCCACACGTAGCAGAATGGCAATTAAGCTCAACTTGAACTTGAATTGATACTTTTAGCATTAGATAATATAAACCTTTATTTTAGTCAAAAACAAGGCCACTGATTAAATGTTGATGAAACAATTCACACTGATGAGGCCCTAAACATTCACAGGTTTTGTGATGAATGAATGAGTTGTTACTTTAAGTAATTCAATGTAATTTTGCTGCTTTATTTGAAAGATTTTGTGAAGGTGGATACTTTTTGACCCATAGGACAAACGGAAGATACAGAATTACCACATAAGGGTTAATCGGCTGTCAATGAATATGTCAAGCCAATGATCAAAGGCCACAGATTTTAGGAATCTTTTAGAATTTCTCATAGCCAAAGTTGCACAGTGTGAGTCCTAGTGGTCTGGAACGTCTTCCATTTACAGATGGTAGATCCCACTGAGCTCATTGTGATTTTGTGCAGAAATTAGCCTTATATAGATGTGTGTCCCTTTCCAAATCATGTCCAATCAAGGTGTAGAAACATCTTAAGAATGATCAGTAGAAACCAGATGCACTTGAGCTCAATTTTGAGTGTTTATGGTTAAATGCTGAAAATATATTATATTATATTAATTATATAATTACTATAGTTGGTGGTTCATTCTGCTGTGGCAACCCCTGTTGAATAAAGGGACTAAGCCGAAGGAAAATGAATGAATTTTGAATACATTTGCAAAGATTTCAAACTAATTTATTTCAATTTGTCATTATAAGATAGATAGATAGATAGATAGATAGATAGATAGATAGATAGATAGATAGATAGATAGATAGATAGATAGA
>CAIGQV010017386.1:190403-210564 GCA_903798115.1 Danio jaintianensis | reverse complement strand
GTGTGGAGTTTGCATGTTCTCCCCGTGTTCGCATGGGTTTCCTCCAGGTGCTACGGTTTCCCCCATAGTCCAAAGACATGCGGTATAGGTGAATTGGGTAAACTAAATTGTCCGTAGTGTATGAGTGTGTATGTTTCCCAGTGATGGGTTGCAGCTGGAAGGGCATCGGCTGAGTAAAACATGGATAAGATGGCGGTAACAGTTCCAAATTACAACAGTTTTTTTTTTTTTTCGGCAATGGGTTTACTCAAGTAACTAATAGCTTTTTGCAATTTATGTAATATAATTTACTATAGTGTTTTTTTTTTTCATGTAGGAAGATGTTGTTTTAAACAACCAAAATATATCATCAAAGTTAGTTTGAAATTATATCATAAGGTCATTTATAATTAACTATGCATGCATTGTAATGGATTATATGTACAGGTTTCACAGAAAGTGTTAGCACAGAAGTTACTCTCATAATTCACACGAAGCATCATGGGGCGTAAGAAAAGGCAGATACTGTGCAATACTTCAGTATTCTATTCTGATAAGTAGCTCAGGATGAAAGGTAAATAACTGGACAAACACCTGCCCTGATTTGTCCAGCTGTGTTCTCAATCACACAAGCCTGTCTGAGATGTGACCTTAGACCTCTGAACCCGGAGATCACGGTCTGTTAGGCAGGTGCTGCTCCAGACAGCCAGCCAGCAGTGTGTTTTGACACAAATGGTTCACACTTAAAGAGCAAACATGCCCCTTTACTTTTTCACAAGCTATATTGCTTGAACTATTAAGCACATTATTGTCTAAATGACTGGCCTCCATGAGCTCTAATGTGCTTTATAATGGCTTACAGAGTTTTGCACTGCTTTTCACACAAGGGCTGACACAACATTGGGACTGAATCTTACTAAATAGCACATACAACACATGACAGTTTCCATATATTTTAATACAACTTTTCAGATCAGATGGAGTTCTTTGCAACACAATACAATACCTCTTTCTAGACTGTTGAATTAAACTGAACTGTGATAAAACTGTGCTTGATGTTTCATTGCTGTGTGTGTGTGTGTGTTTAATTCATCGTTCGTATTCTACTTTAATAAATAGTGCTCTAATTTATCCAAAAGCCTTCCAATGAATGCAAAAACACAATCATTCATACATTTGAGATTTGAGAGCCCAATTTTATGTGTGTTTAAAATAAATAACAGGATATATTATATGAGTCTTGAAAAAAACATTTCATTGGCAATAATAGATAGATAGATGGATGAATGGATGGATGGATGATCTTATTAAACCTAAGCATTTTTATTATATATTTTTTTAAATCTGACAAAATTGAAGAAGAAGAAGAAGATGTTTGCAAGAGAAAGGAAAACCTTCACCAATGGGATTCTCAAATATATGCACTGTTCTGTGTCTACTTAATGACTACTTAATCTACATAATCATGTCCTGTTTTTTATTCACTAAGTAAACATGACCGCAGTTAATTAAATCTTAGCTAGTTACAATAAATACAGAATAGCTGAATCTGATTAACACAGCATTTAAAAATCAACATGGCATTTTTACATAAATCCAGTGCTTTCATTTTTTTGGACTCAATAGATGTTTTAAGAACAATGGAAATCTATTATCCTCCTCTACAAAGCAGCCCCCTCACACACTCTTTCATGTACACATCCTTAAGCAGCTGCGTCATTATAAAATTCTTTTGAACTTCACACTGAAAGTCAAACGCCACATGTGTCAGTGTTAGACACATGTATCCCAGCTGCTTTACAAGCCTTATTTCATTTCTCCACCACCCCCCCATAACCCAAATCCTTCACACCGTCCTCGTCTTCAACATCTTATCTCAACGCTTCTGCTTCTGAAGGAAGATAAAACTCCGGTTCCTCAATGCTCTGCAGCATTTCAACAATGATCTCACATCCTCTTTGGATCAGCTCTTGTTCGATATGTATAACTGGACATCTGATCAGTTGTGCACCTGGAAACAGGGAGTTGCCTCTTTTATAAAACCACTGAGTTTCATTGCCATTCTGAGCATTTTTAACATGTGGCCTTTTCTTTACTGCCGCTGGAAAGGTCATTTTGGAATGACGATGAATTGATAGTCAATCCAGTGCTGCGATGTTTAGGCCAATTCCCAGCTTAAATGCCTATCTGTGATATTAATATATAATTTACATCTAGTTAACATACATTAACCATATAACTGATAAGAAATCGATGAATGATTTAAAAACATACAGACTAGAAACGAGTCAAATTATTGAAATAATAATTAAGATAATCATACTTGGTGAAACTTCTTGAAAAAAATAAAATATACCCAGGTTTTAACAAATTTAAAAAAAAAAAGTTTTCAAATAAGTATTATAACACTTATTCCAAGCAGTGTATTAAGTCGCAAAACTAACTCGTTAATTAATTTTTAAACACTTTGCTTTTCTTATTTTGTGTGGAAAGGTCTTAAAACTAGCTTTAAGCTTAAGTTTTAAGTTCTAGAGTTCCTAAACCAAGATTAAAACAAGATTATTGTTTTAAATGATTATTGAATTAAATCTTGATGATCACACATACACCCATATTGTCCCAAATCAGACTTGATTCAGACTTTGAGTTATTACAATGCAAAATGATTACTTGTAGCCTCTCAAAATTCTGAAGCTTACAGCAGCCAAACATTCATTTGTTCATTCATTTTCCTTCGGCTTAGTCCCTTATTTATTAGGGGTCACCACAGCGGAATGAACCACCAACTATTACGGCATATATTTTATGCAGCGGATGCCCTTCCAGCCACAACCTATTACTGGGAAACACCCATACACTCTCGCATTCACACACACACTCATACACTATGGCCAATTTACAGTAGTTCATCCAGTTCACCTATACTGCATGTCTGTGGACTGTGGGGGAAACCGGAGCACCCAGAGGAAACCCAGGCGAACACGGGGAGATCATGCAAACTCCACACAGAAATACCAGGACTCGACCCAGCAACCTTCTTGCCGTGAGGTGACAGTGCTAACCACTGAGCCATGCAACCAAACATAACAGAATGTATTTTGTCATTAAAAAACAAGTTTAAGTGTGTTAGAGCAAATGTAAAGTTATTACAGCTAAAATAATGTCATGTCAAAGTCATACATTTTTATGGTCAAATACCTAACTTCAAGCTTTACTAAGTATAAAAAAAGGAATATTCTTAAAACAATCCTAATAATCTTACACAATCTGATATTCATTGTACTGTATTCTCAAAACAATATCAACAAGATTCTTTGGCAAGAAGTAAGATTGTAACTCTTGACCAGATAAGGAGCTTTTTGCAGTGCAGTAATCTGTGTCTCCCTGCAGATTGGCTCTCTCGTTTGATTGGCTGTGATTACAGCTTTTGAACAATCTGAAACATTTAAAACGTGATGAGGCCTCAGTTGAGGTCTGGAAGTACTTCAGGAGACCTGCGTTTCAGGTGGGTGTAAAGGAGAAAATGTCCGACAGCTGCTGTGAACAGGGGTGTGTTTCCTTCTCTGAAGTTGTGTTCAAAAATACTATCTCAGGACTCATGAATCCTTACTGAATGTGAACCAATAAGTCTGAGGTCAGAATAACAGTTTTTTTATTTTCTTGTTAGAAACAAAATACAATATAATCATTTCTCATTCATTCATTTTCCTTAGGCTTAAGGCTGATTTATACTTCTGCGTCAAGCGCACGCGTATGCTCCGGCACAGCCTTCGCACGCTCGCAGACCCCTCACCATGGCTGACGCCGACGTGTGTGGGAGTGCTGAGAGCAGCGAGCCCGATGGAGCGAGTGTTTACAAGTGTGGAGTCCCGTGAAGGAGCTCCAGATGGAAACGTTTGTTTTGTGTTTACCTTATGATTAAAGTTGTTGCACATCCGCTGGTTCCCGACTCTGAATGAGTGAGTTTTAGCTACTTGTACATGAAGGTAGCATTCAGAAAGAAAAAAAAAACACCCGCGAAAAAACTCGACACAGAGGAACATAAACACCTACTACCAGCTAGCATTTCGGAAGTGTTATTTGCAGAGCAACACAAACAGCACGCAGAAGTGTAAATGCACGGCTACGCGCAAGGCAGTCGCCGTGGGTCACGCCGATTACTCAACGCAGAAGTATAAATCAGCCTTTAGTCTCTGATTTATCAGAGGTCGCTGCAGCGGAATGAATCGCCAACTGTTCTGGCAAATGCTTTTACGATGCCCTTCCAGCCACAACACCCATGCACTCTCACATTCACACATGCACTCCTACACTACGGCCAATTTACTTTATTCAATTCACCTACAGCGCATGTCTTTGGACTGGGGGGGAAACCGGAGCACCCACAAGAAAACCCACACAAACACGGGGAGAACTCCACACAGAAATGCCAACTGGTCCAGCCGGGACTCGAACCAGTGACCTTCTTGCTGTGAGGCAACAGTGCTAACCACTGAGCCACCATGCCGCCTACAATATAATCGTAAAATAAAAATAAAATAAAGTCAGCAAAGCCACTTTAATTGTAAAGTCATGTAGTAGACAATAAGGTGCTGTTTACACTAGTGAGTTTTAGAATCATTTTGTTACAGTTACACCGGGAATCCACATTTCTCCAGCGCTACTACTACTACTAAACCAGTGTAGATGGACTGAAACACAAACTTGTAAATGGAGACATGGCTATCCAAAATCACTCTCTGACGGGTATTCTGGACTATTACGTATTGTTTCCTGATTCGTCAAGCCAAGATCATATGACCATTAATTTAAGCAGTAAATTGCAAGTACAGATGTCAGCAAAATATGAGAATGCCCAGTGAGTAGAATGGTCACGCATCATGCGCTTTAGGATGTATAGTGTGGACCGAGATCATTTTTCTGAAACACAGTAAAAAAAAAAAAAAAGCCAATCTGGACAAGGAGCAGCATGTTAAATATTTAACAAGAATTCCTGATGTGTGCGGAGAACTTGCAGTATACCTACCAACTCTCCCGCCAGCCTCCCATTTTGAAAGATTCATCCTCTCATGCAGGCACAGAATGTACACTCTTGTTTCAGTTCACTGTCATTTATTTAGTGTGTTCAAGCTCAACTTTTTGGACCAGATGTAGCTGACTCAAGGTAACAACACAGTTGGTTTTCGTCACTGCAATTTCTTTGACGTCGACTTGGTGTGTCCTGGGCTTTAGGTAGACTTGTTAACTGCTTGTTAACATAGACGTCAAATTCGGACAAATCACATTACACAAGGCTATGCTGAGACTAATCATGCTGGCATGGTCGAGATTATCTGCTGAAAAGTGTCAGAATGGGTAAGAAAGATGATTCAAGGGATATTGAATGTGTTATGTGTTACTGTAATTTGTATTCACAATAATATTTTGGGCTTACAGAGAATGGTCAGAAAATCAAGATACATCTTGTAGGTTGCTATGAGGTTGCGAAAATGCTTTGTTGATAGCAAAATCCAGATGGTAGTGTCAAAGTTTTGCATGAATAACATGAAATACTTGGCACACTTGGCCTTACCTATGTATTGTTGCTGACCTTATGCATCCCTCTATGACCACATTACAGTATGTCCATTGTGTGATGGAAGCTTTCAGCAGGATAATACACAAATCTCAAACTGGTTACTTGAATATGACAAAGTTCACCACAATCAAATGGCCTCCAAAGTCACAAGAACTCAATCCAATAAAGCATGCAGTTGATTGAGGGAAACTAGATGCACCTAATTAAGTGGCCTGCAGTGAGTTTATATTGGAAACTCTGATGTTTGAGAAAATATAAGGGATCACCACCTTGATCAAATTAAATTGATAAACTTAATCTTATAGAGGTTCCAAAAAAAGGTAAATATGTAAAAAAAAAAAAGAAAAAAAAAAAAGAAAAGAAATCTGTGACAAAACAATTAACAGGTGTACAGTCGTGGCCAAAAGTTTTGAGAATTACACAAATATTGGAAATTGGAAAAGTTGCTGCTTAAGTTTTTATAATAGTAATTTGCATATACTCCAGAATGTTATGAAGAGTGATCAGATGAATTGCATAGTCCTTCTTTGCCATGAAAATTAACTTAATCCTGAAAAAAACTTTCCACTGCATTTCATTGCTGTCATTAAAGGACCCGCTGAGATCATTTGAGTAATCGTCTTGTCAACTCAGGTGAGAATGTTGAAGAGCACAAAGCTGGAGATCATTATGTCAGTCTGATTGGGTTAGAATGGCAGACTTGACATGTTAAAAGGAGGGTGATGCTTGAAATCATTGTTCTTCCATTGTTAACCATGGTGACCTGCAAAGAAATGCGTGCAGCCATTATTGCGTTGCATAAAAATGGCTTCACAGGCAAGGATATTGTGGCTACTAAGTTTGCACCTAAATCAACAATTTATAGGATCATCAAGAACTTCAAGGAAAGAGGTTAAATTCTTGTTAAGAAGGCTTCAGGGCGTCCAAGAAAGTCCAGCAAGCACCAGGATCGTCTCCTAAAGAGGATTCAGCTGCGGGATCGGAGTGCCACCAGTGCAGAGCTTGCTCAGGAATGGCAGCAGGCAGGTGTGAGCGCATCTGCACGCACAGTGAAGCGAAGACTTTTGGAAGATGGCCTGGTGTCAAGAAGGGCAGCAAAGAAGCCACTTCTCTCCAAAAAAAACATCAGGGACAGATTGATCTTCTGCATAAAGTATGGCGAATGGACTGCTGAGGACTGGGGCAAAGTCATATTCTCCGATGAAGCCCCTTTACGATTGTTTGGGGCATCTGGAAAAAGGCTTGTCTGGAGAAGAAAAGGTGAGCGCTACCATCAGTCCTGTGTCATGCCAACAGTAAAACCTCCTGAGACCATTCATGTGTGGGGTTGCTTCTCATCCAAGGGAGCGGGCTCACTCACAATTTTGCCCAAAAACACAGCCATGAATAAAGAATGGTACCAAAACACCCTCCAACAGCAACTTCTTCCAACAATCCAACAACAGTTTGGTGAAAAACAATGCATTTTCCAGCACGATGGAGCACCGTGCCATAAGGCAAAAGTGATATCTAAGTGGCTCGGGGACCAAAACGTTGAAATTTTGGGTCCATGGCCTGGAAACTCCCCAGACTTTAATCCCATTAAGAACTTGTGGTCAATCCTCAAGAGGCGGGTGGACAAACAAAAACCCACTAATTCTGACAAACTCCAACAAGTGATTATGAAAGAATGGATTGCTATTAGTCAGGATTTGGCCCAAAAGTTAATTGAGAGCATGCCCAGTCGAATTGCAGAGGTCCTGAAAAAGAAGGTCCAACACTGCAAATACTGACTCTTTTCATAAATGTCATGTAATTGTCGATAAAAGCCTTTGAAACGTATGAAGTGCTTGCAATTATATTTCAGTACATCACAGAAACAACTGAAACAAAGATCTACAAACAGTTTAGCAGCAAACTTTGTGAAAACTAATATTTGTGTCATTCCCAAAACTTTTGGCCACGACTGTACACCATCAAGCTCTTAAGTTTTTAAAAATATATAGATAAAAAAGATTGCCATTTACTAAAATAGCCACTTGTATAATTAAGCCTGAGGTATTTATTAATGATTTTACTTGCATAGGACAGTTTTGACATTTGGCTTAATAATGTAGAAAAAATTTACAATTTCTAAAAGAGATCCATGGAAGACAATGAAATGTGTAAAATGTGTTTACTGCATTTTACATGATGACGATACTAATTATTTTCAGTTTTGTCATGTATGACAGTGAAAATGCAACATCATGGCAACTACACTGTAATGTAAAACCAAATAAAGTTAGAAGTTATGAATGTACTGGACAACATGTTATGTAACCCATAACCTTCTAAAATCCTTTCCCCATTGAGTTCAATTTGACCTCACCACATAAAACCTCCAAAATATCTTTATATTTTTAAAAAAAGTTTGTGTCAAGTAGTTTATGTCTTTTGGATATAACTTAAAACCCCATTTAAATAAACATTGTATTTGCAGACGTTAAACATTGAAAGAGATCAAATTAACCCATAATTGCATTAAATGTGCATTTGGCATTTAAAATGCTCACTATTTGTATTAGGGTTCTTGATTCATGATGATTCACTTTTTTTCACAAAATGAAAACATGCTTTAATCATATGCGCAAAAGATATCAAAAGAATAACAAGGAGACACAACATGTTTTTAACTGTGTATTGTCACCGGTTGACATTTTTACATTGTGATGTACAGACTTTTATGAAGACAAATAACAGACATTTTATGATGAGAGTAAAACAACCTACAGTACTTACAATTTACTCTATATATGTAATATTCAAATTGAGTTTGACATTGCCTTGAGAGTTTGCACTATTTCATGGTGTAACAAAAAAAAAAGACCATAAAGCACATACGATAAATATTTACTGGAGTATTTTAATTTTTAAGCCAAAAGTATGGCAACCAAGTACATGTCTGATAAGGAAAAAGGACATTCACACAAACAAAAGATAAAACATCCACACAGAAAAAAAAACAAGCAAAAAAAATGACCAAACGCATCCTTCCTAATGTAGAAAGATCATGAATGTGAAATAAAGAGTAAATATATTTACATCTCTAATTTTACTGCCTTTTTGCACGGTTTTGAAAGATTTGCTTTTGGAACAGACAAGAAATGATCATTTCCAAAGCCCAGTAAATGATTACATAATGTAAAACATAATGTTGAGTTACTGTAAATATTTCTTTATCAATTTCTTTCATATTAATTCCTGCAACATAACTACGCGGTTAATTACCTTGGCTGAGAAACAAATCATTGCTATTGAACAAACTCCAGATAACACATCGGGCAGGGAAATCATTGTTTTACATTGTAAGACCTACATGAAAATGGTAGTGAGTGATTAAATCACAATTTTCTGTGGTATTTACATATCACTCACTCCAAGGTATACCTCAAAGCATACCATGGCAATGCATGGTGCATGTAAAAAAAAAACAAGGAAAAAACAAACAAACACTTGTTTTTAAACATTTCCTATGAAAAGTTTTAGCAGAGGAGATCATAAATGCAGATCCTTATGGAACTATGCAACTAAATTAAGTCAGTTCACTCAATCATCAGTCTATAGTGAAGTGGAACATCCATTGTTACTATACTACATTATGTCATCTGAACACTCAAGATTTGATAAAGACATGATGACAACAAAAGAACAGAAACATCATGTTCTTACTGAATAATCCATTTGGAAGCGAGTGAAGCAAGGTGTAGCGTTTCGTGACATTTACAAAACTAATTTTGCGTTATAGTGTTTCTGACCTCTGACTTCTGAATGAACGATGCGGAACTTACTGCCAATTCTGAGGCAATGGTTAGGCGAGCGTGAGGTGCAGGTTTGCGAGACCGTGGCTAATGTTTGTCGACAGAAACGATTTTGCTCTATTTCTATCACTATCAATGCTCCATTAGTTCCGTTGCCAAGGCGAACAAGAAGCAAACACAGTGGTTGAGTGGACATTTTCAAAAACAACAACATGCAGAAGAAGAGGCATTTACTTCAACAACAACAGCAAAAAAAAAAAGTTTACTTTTTTCTCTTTTTGAAACGACATTCACAAACTAAATAATACTGTCTGGATAAGCATTTTGAGTGTGGATGTGCTGAAAATGTGGACGGTAGCAGGAAATCATTCACACTTACAGTCTGTCTTCTCTGACATGCATTTTTTTCAACACAGGCTCATTGGAAAAAACGTGTACATTTTTGAGAACCGAGAATTATGTGCTCTCTGATACATATGGCTGCATTTTAAGTCTAAAAGGAATGCTACGGGGTGGTAAAACCTGCGTACCTCCATATGAACGGCTTTTCTGCTGTGACTGGTTTGCTTAGTAGCTTACCACATATGGCGCCAGACTTCGGAGGTGGAGCATCACCGGGCTTCGAGTCCGGCAACGGTCAGATCCAAAAAGCAGGTAAAACAAAACCTCCAAAAAGCACATGAGGTCACAGTAGAGGCATGTGGCGGCGATGTCTTTTCTCTTCTAGTTTGCATTTGAAAACACCATCGGTTGGGTTTAGAAAGGGGAATGGGTGGGTCAGCCTATTCAGACAGCTGATGCATTATGCACGACGACAAGCTGACCAGCTTCTCTTACAGACAAGATGTTTCTTTTCTGGCACAAAAAAAGATGTTAATATTCACATAAATGTATACAGCGACCTCTGGTGGATTTACGAGAAATGGCATGTATGAGAAAACATGTCCCTTTAACATATTTGAGATTGTCAAAAATGTACAAGGCGCCCTCTAGTGGATTTGTAAAAACAAAAAATGCAAAACAACGTAGTCCAGGGTACATATTTGTCGGTTCTCAAAAATGTAGTCCTGGGCACATATTTTCCAATGAGCCTGTGTTGATTTTTTTTGCCCATCTTTAAGTCATACTAATAAAACCTTTACAACACAGACAAAGGACATAATAAAATGTCTAACAATAGGAGGAGAAAGTGCAAATTTTTGGCTCCAGGATATCTTTTTTTTTTTTTCTTGAGGAACCTTTTAATAATTTCTCAGAATCCTTCGTTGTACTCTTCCAGCAGTGAACAGATGCCTTCCCATTTTATGCCTACTGCCTCATCTTCTAGAACTTTCTGTCTTCAGGCCCGAAGACCTACTGGGGAAAAAAGGAGAGTCTGGTGAGATAGAAACACTGAAGTACTCTATCTCTACTCTAGCTGGCTTACAGATGCGCCAAAACATAGCAATAGCATGACAAGACAGCAGCATTCTTCAGATTATCTGCGCTCATGCATGCACGCGTTCACATATGCGCACATACATGCACCCTAAATCTTGTCTGCGATCACACACATGACAAATAGGAACAGAGATAATGCGTGTTTGGGCATTGCGAATGTGTGGGCTTTTGTCTGCAAGCACTTTCAAGATGAAATGTCCAATATCGGCTTCTAGGATGCTCTGGCGCAATTGAGAAAAAAATGCTGTGCATACGTGAGAATCTTAATGATGAGGGGCGATATTTGTTCTCTTTGCAAAGTCATGTGGGAAACAGATCCTTCCCCTGCGGCTTCTCTACTGCTACCTCCTTGTCTTCAATTCTCTCACTTGTCCATTTTGCATTTAAGGTAGGAACGTTGGGCATTAGCTCACAAAATCTGTGATGATACTACTACTAATAATAATAATGGTCACACTTTACAGCAAAGTTTCATTAGTTAATGTATTGACTAACATGAGAATGAACAATACATTTACAGAAATTACTAATCGTAGTTCAACATTTGCTATTGTAATACTAAAATTCAAAGCTGTACTTGTAATCATTAGTTAATGGACTGTGGGTTAACATGAACTAACCATGTACTACATTATTTTTTAACTAACTAATGTTAACAAGGATGAATAAATGCATTAATAAATGTATTGCTCATTGTTTGTTCATGTTAGTAAATACATTAACTAATATTGGAACCCTATAATGATGATGATGATGATGATGATGACAATAATAATAATAATAATAATAATGGATTTTATGTATACTGTGCTTCCGTACACCCAATTCACTACATCAAGCATAATACAGAGAAACAAACAAACAAACAAAAAAAGTACATATAATTAAGATGAAAACACCATCATAAACAGGATTAGTATTTAATTGTTTCTTGAAACTACCATCAGGGTAGTGATTTATTCAAATATTCTTTGTAAAAAAGCCAAAACAAAACATAACATAAACCCTACATGCGGCAAAAAGACTGATTATTTAGTTCACGCCATGTACTGTACAGTCAACCATAATGGACTGATGTGGTGTATAATTGGATCATGATGGCATTGGGAACAGGGACATTTGGTGTCCACAGTTTGGGCCATAAGACTCCTTTTGTGGCTATCAATCAGACAGAGGCTGAGGAACTTGGGAGATGGGTAAAGCGGACAGATTGCTTACAGATGGCCGCTGTTGAAGGGAGTACAAGTGTTCCAGTGAAGAAACCCCCCCCCTTTCCTACCCAATGGGGGAAGGGGCTGACAGGCAAAGGGGGTCCTGGGACCTGGAGAGTCCATCAAATGTGTGTGTGTGAGGTCAGTGGCAGATATTTGGGGGTGGGGAAATGCAGGTGGACGGTCAATCAAAAGGAACAGACCTGTTTTATCAGCTATAGTAAATTTACTGCTTACACAAGCTTAAGTTCAAAGTATACTTCAATCATTATGCTTAAGCATCTATAGAGCCGAACGCATTGCCTTTCAAAATATAATTCATTTGATAGCGTGCACGAATAGCGGCGATCAATGTGTGCACTTGAAAGTTTGAAAGCCTCTTCACCTGCCACATTTGTACTGGATCTTAAGGCCAGACAGAATCTGCAGACATTTTTGTTCTATTTCTGCACAGAAATTAGTAAAAAACTCGGAGGATTTATGCGGAATGATTTTGAGAGAATAGTAACTACTTAAAAAATTCTTTCGTTATAACTTTTATTTTTTTACAATGCAAACACAATTAGAATCATGTGTTTGGTAAACAAAGTAAGTCTCTCATATAGTAAAATATTATCTTACAAAACTGCATTGTACATACATCATATAAACATTTCCACATTGTTCAATAATATTACTGAATTTAATATAAAAACTGAATAAATATATATTTAAGTTAATATTCATCATGTAATTGTTTTTGCAAAAATATATAATCATTGTTATTTTGCCTTACTTTAATTCATTACTATAATTCCAGAATAAATATTGATATTTCGGGTCAGACTTAGCAGGAAATGTACTGCCACAAGTTAGCGTTCGTTCCACGTAAAGGCGCAAAGCCCGAACAGGACAAAGCAGTGAATAGGTTGGTTCTGCCTCCTCCGAAGGCAGCGCTTGCAGGTTCACCACCTGATCTCGGAATTGGGTGGTAGGAATTTTAGGCACATAGCCAGGCCGGGGTCTCAGGATAACGTGAGAGGAGGCCGGCCCGAATTCCAGGCATGATTCGCTGACCAAAAATGCCTCCAAATTCTCGACTCTCTTTAACGAAGCCAACGCGATCAGCAGAGCTGTCTTCATGGACAGAATTTTTAAGGATACCGAGTCGAGTGGCTTGAATGGATCTCTCTGCAGACCCGCCAGGACTACAGAGAGATCCCAAGAGGGCATGAGAGGGGGGCGGGATGGATTTAATCGCCGCGCGCCTCTGAGGAATCGGATGATTAGATTCTGCTTCCCGAGCATGTTGCCATCCACCGCGTCATGATGAGCGGAGATGGCAGCCACGTAAACCTTCAGTGTGGAGGGTGACAGCCTACGCTCCAGCCTATCCTGAAGGAAGGATAGCACAACGCTAATCTGGCAAGTTCGGGGGCGAGAAGCTCACCACTCAGCGAATAGACTCCACTTCAGGGCGTAGGCATGCCTCGTAGAGGGTGCTCTGGCCTGAGTGATGGTGTTAACCACCGAAGCTGGTAAGTCAATTAAGTCTTCCGTGCTCCGTCTATGGACCACACGTGGAGGTTCCAGAGATCTGGGCGCGGGTGCCCCGTCCCTGAGAGAGGAGGTCCTGTCTCAGGGGAATGCGCCAGGGAGGGGTCGTCGCGAGGAGTGTGAGTTTGGGAACCCAGGTCTGGTTGGGCCAAAGAGACGCAACAAACAAAACCTGCTCCTCGTCCTCCCTGAATTTGCACAGAGTCTGTGCAATTAGGCTCACTGGGGGAAACGCATATTTGCGCATACCCGGTGGCTAGCTGTGGGCCGAGGGGGGCCTCGGTCAGGGAGTAAAATAACTGGCAATGGGCGTTTTCAGGGGACGCAAACAGGTCCACCTGGGCTTCCCCAAAACACTCCCATATCAGCTGAACCGAACTGGGGTGAAGTCTCCATTCTCCTTGGGATGCTAGCTGCCGTGAGAGGGCATCGGCTGCACGGTTGAGCTCGCCCGGGATGTGAATGGCACGCATCGATTTCAACCGCATGTAACTCCAGAGGAGCAGACGGCGAGCGAGCTGAGACATGCGACGGGAGCGTATACCCCCCATACGGTTGATATATGCCACCGTTGCCATGCTGTCCGTCCTGACCAGCACGTGTTTCTGCCGTAGGACCGGTAAAAAACGGTGAAGAGCGAGAAACACTGCCAACAGCTCTAGGCAGTTGATGTGCCAATGTAACCGGGGTCCGGTCCACGAACCCGCAGCTGCATACTCGTTGCACACGGCCCCCCAGCCCGTGTTGGAGGCATCTGTTGATATGACAACATGCCTGGATACTTGTTAAAAGGGCACACTAGCCCGTAGGAAAGCAAGATCCGTCCAGGTGCTGAAGGTGCGGCGACACAGTGGAGTGATGTACACTCGGTGTGTGCCCGCGCGCCATGCCAGTCTCGGGACCCGATCGTGAAGCCAGCGCTGAAGTTGTCTCATATGGAGCAATATGAGCGGTGTGACAGCGGCTGTGGATGCCATATGCCTCAGGGGACCGGTTCGATTACATCCTTCGCTAGGAGGACAGCAATCTCCTCTCCCAAGACAGGGGCGGACACGAGACTGACCCTCGTGAAATATACACCCGTGAACTTGGGAGGGCGAGAATCGAATTGTATCGCATAGCCGAGTCTGACCGTCCGCATGAGCCACCGCGACGGGCTGGGCAGCGCTAACCAGGCTGGCAGAGCTCGTGCTAATGGCGTCATCGGAGCGATCGCTGACATGCCAGCGGAGGGGCAGCTGGGGAGGGGAGTGCTCACCCCGGGAAGCCGAGCGACCCGAGGAAGAGCTGAAAATAAAAGATTGTCTCTTACCTTCCTCCCTGGATGCCGCGATGAGGCTGGGGTGAGAGAAAGGAAACTGGTCCCTTGCACCCTGGAAGCCTGTGGTGATATGGCCCCGCGCTGCGAGCTGGAAGGCGGAGCGTCCCAGACTGGCAAGGCTAGGGTTTGCACATCCGGAGAGAGAGGAAAAATGTTATAAAAAATTTGGGTACCGCCAGCCCGAAGGCCAGTGGTGGAAAAAAGTCGCTGTTGTGGACTGAATTGGTCCTCGGCCCCCCACCGAGGAAAGAGCAGGTCCCCTCTTCTCCGGATGGCCCGTCTCGGGGGCGCTTCGCGGTCTGTTTACCAGACTTAAATGCGCCCTGGGGCGGGGGCGCTCCAGTCCCGTGGGTGGCTCGCCGCTGCCACTTAGCCGGTGGAGCGGGCAGCGGAGGCGGAGCAGATGTTGTAGTCGCGGGAGGGCGCTTTCGGCGAGGAGTAGCCGAGGCGGATGGGGCAGCGGGGAGAGCAGTTTTCCGAGACCGCTGGTAGATGACCTCTCCCATCGCCTTCGCCTGCTCTTTCACCGCCGAGAACTCCTGGGTAAAGTCCCCAACGGTGTCGCCGAACAGGCCAGCCTGCGATATGGGTGCGTTGAGAAAGCGAGCTTTGTCAGCGTGCCGCATATCTGCCAGGTTAAGCCAAAGGTGGCGTTCCTGGACCACCAGTGTGGCCATCGTCTTCCCAAGGGCACGGGCGGCCGATTTGGTGGT
The DNA here is from genome assembly GCA_903798115.1 of Danio jaintianensis. Taxonomy (NCBI): domain Eukaryota; kingdom Metazoa; phylum Chordata; class Actinopteri; order Cypriniformes; family Danionidae; genus Danio; species Danio jaintianensis. Next base: position 195,007 of record CAIGQV010017386.1, on the reverse strand, counting down.
CATGAGAGCATAATCGGTCACCGTGCGGAGCTCGTGCATTAAGCCCGGGGAAGAACCACCCTCCTGCATCTTGGCCAACTTCTCCGCATGGTAGCGTTGATAGGTGGCCATAGCGTGCAGAGCGGAAGCAGCCTGGCCCGCCGCAGTGTAGGCTCTGGCCGTGAGAGACTCAGACATCCTACACACTTTGGATGGGAGTTTAGGCGGACCTCTCCAGGTGGAGGCGTCTTGCGGGCAAAGATTGACCGCAATAGCACACTCCACCTGAGGAATCGCCTCATACCCCCTGACTGTTCCACCATTGGACTGGTCAGAGCGGGAGCGCATGAGGTCTGGGCAGAAAAAGGTGCCCTGTATGCGGGAGGCTTGGAAGGCTTTGCCTTCTTCTTGGCCCCCACGTAACACCCATCTAAGCGGTCCGGCCGCTGAGCTGGGGGACAAGTCATCTCCAGTCCTATGGCCGAAGCAGCCCGGAATAACACGGCTAACATGTCCAATACCAAATCCGGAGTCTCCGGGTCCCGGATCGTCATCAGAGCATGTTAATCCGCCCTCCAATGCAGCGATGGACATCTGGCGACGGATTAGCCCCCACTGTGATCCTCAGGCCTGCCCGTGTGCTAACCGACTTGCGGGGAGCAACAGGTGTGGCGCACCCTAATGCTAGAGTACGCCGCGGCCTCAGCTGCGCAACAGTCAAGCCCTCGCAGTGAGAGCATGAACTGTCCGTGAGCACCGCCTCCACATGCTGGACCCCCAGACATGTAATGCAATACTCGTGCCTGTCATCCGGGGCTAGGAAACCACCGCATCCAGAAACGCATGGCTGGAACGACATCTTTAAAAAGGGGATCTGCTCTTTTAGGGAAAACTGCTCTTTTATTGAACACCAGTGATACACCCAGGGGACGGGAAAGAAGCCCAGTTCGAGCGCCGCTGTCGCGTCTTTGCCCGCACTGGTGATAAAGCTGGTTTCTCTTGGAAATCAGGATTGCAGATCAGGAGCTCTTCAGTCTCGTGTGAGGTCTGAAGCAAAGAATCTGAGGCTCACTCCGCGATTGCCACTGATCCACTAATGACTTATCAGTCGCACCTGCAGAGCCGAGCTCTGCCAACTCATTTGGCATTCATTGGCCATTTTTTTTTTCTCTTCAGAGTGATTGGTCGTCTAGCGATCTCCCGTAGTCTGTTAACAGACGCACGTTGGAATTCCCATATGAAGGGGAACCAAACCACACCATACCATGCTGTGGAAAACTGCCTTTACATACTAATAGTTCCTTCCTCTGCATCCATTTATTATGTTCATCCTGAATTATGCCATTAACTCTTCCCCTGACATGGACAGAATTTGCAACAATTTATGACACAAAGCTTCACTGCTACTGTTGGAATTTTCCCACAGTCCATGTTTTCAGTGTTATATACTGTAGTGGGTGTTTCAGTGTTATACACTACTACACATCTACATACAGAGAGTCTACATACAGATCAAAAAGAAGAAGAAGAAGAAGAATAAGAAGCAGAAGCTGAAGAATCAAAAACAAGCCACAGCATTGCTTAGAGAAATGAAAAATAACTTGATCATTAAATATTCAAGACAGTTCACCAGTCTATGCCCAGAGCAAAACTATGCCTGTCCAGAACTTAAGAATGTTTCAAATTTTTTTTTTTTGCCAATGTACACATCCTGTCCCAGGCCAGGGTTGCTACATTGAGACCACCTAATTAAGCGATTTCAAGATGTACTTTTGGCTTTAGCTGAAAAGCATGGAGATTAAAAGTGTCTCTGCTAACTTTTAATGTAGTTTTTTATTTTTTATAATCTTAAGTGAATACATAATAATTTTTTTATTTTAAAATTATTGGTTTAATTAGGGTAAGCTTTCTTAATGATTGATATTTTGTTCGGGACAGATTTGGTGGAAAGTGTAACTTTATGTATGATATTAAATGACTGATTTGCCAAAATAAAAAAAAATTAAAAATCAACTGTGCAAATAACTTGCAATGTTATGTTTCAATCACAGATGGAGATAAAGATAACATGTTGCGCACCTAAAACTAAAACCTGAAAGGTTTTGTATTTAAATGACAGTGATGTGGGAAAGTCCCGCCCATACCTTTTAGCACCATACCTGCTGAAGGTAATTTCGAAAAGAAGGCTGGAAGCACAATCTCATTGAATTTAAAGCGAAAGTCACCAAAATGGCACAATTTGGATAAAAGCCTAAAAGGGGCAGTTTCAAAGAGTTATACAAAATTATTTGTGTGGTACTTTGGGCTGATACTTAACAAACGCATTAGAGACACCAGAGACTTATTTTACATCTAGTAAAAAGGAACATAATAGGTGTTCCAGCACATTGAGCTCCACATAAGTGGCCTTAATTACTATGTACTTACATTTAAATGTTCATCTTGGTACAATGAACACATTATGTACATATATGTTTTAACATTGTACTTATTTTTTTTAAATATTATCTGCATGTAATTTCATCTGTAATACATTTTTGTAATTAAATTTAATTACACTGTTGACTCATTTCTTATACCTTATCCCACATTTAAACCTTATCCTTCACTTAAACCATACTTTAACCGCATCCCACTTCAATAGCAGCATAATGTTGCACAATACATTATGAACACATTATGTACATTGTACTTTTTTTATTATGTAGCACCTAGTAGTTAAAAACAGTGTCATGTAAACACCCCGTTACACACTGTTTAGTTTCAATATGCATTCATTGGTTTCACCTGATTTTTCTTGCCAAACTGATAACATTAAGTAACTTCAGAGTGATTAGCTAATTTTTACAGTTAGCTTATAATGTTAATAATCACCACTTTTACAAGCAAAGAATGTTTAACTCTGATTGAACGGTTTTCAATTATACATAAGTAGCACGTGGCAGCACGGTGGCTCAGTGGTTAGCATTGTCACCTCACAGCAAGGTCACTAGTTCGAGTCCCGGCTGGGCCAGTTGGCATTTCTGTGTGGAGTTTGCATGTTCTCCCCATGTTTGCATGGGTTTCCTCCAGGTGCACTGGTTTCCCCCACAGTCCAAAGACATTTGGTACAGGTGAATTGGAAGAACTAAAAATGTAGGCTGTAGTGTGTAAATGTGAGAGTGTATGGGTGTTTCCCAGTACTGGGTTGTGGCTGGAAGGGCATCCTCTGTGTAAAACATATGCCGGAATAGTTGGCGGTTGATTAAGCTGTGGCGACCCCTGATAAAATAAGGGACTAAGCCGAAGGAAAATGAATGAATGAATGAATAAGTAGCATGTACTGTAATTTTATTAGCATTAGTTACCTCGCTCTGGTTGAAACATATTCTAAATTGTCACCGTAGTGTGTGAAATTATACATCTGTCACAGCAAGCATTCCTATCTATCATTGCTATGGTCACAATTTGTGTACCCGATGGCACTGTGGGACGTTTTTTTCAAGAGAATCTGAGAGTTTTTCTTGTTTGTCTGTTAGCGTGGAGAATTCCTTTAGCTCTCAGTGTCTGCGTATTCATTCTCCTCAAAAGCCCAATTCCCTTCGGTAATTAACAGGCACCAGAAAAAGGGCCCACTTTGGCCTCTACTCTTTCAGAGCAGTAAAGTGATGAAATGACTGTGCCATTAAGGACACAAAGCCTCTCCCTGCTCACCCCGTCCCCCTCATCTGATAAAGGCTGGGGAAACCAGATCCAGTGTGTCTGAGAGCTGCCTTACCTGACTGCTGATCTCTGATTAGGATGTACATTACAGACCTGGAACTGTAGGCTGGTGCCTGGTGGCAGAAAAGGTGTGCAACAGGGTACAGTATCACTGATGCTGATTCTAAGGGTATACTTAACTTTGCGTGACTCTACAACTGGTTTTCTGTACAAATCAGTTTTCAATACAGAATATAAGAACTCAGACTTACAACAATAATTCAGTGGCAACCCATTTTCGCCACTGGAAAAAAAGGTACCTCTAAATCTCACAATTGTGACTTATTTTCCACAATCGCAAGTTTATAGTTTGATACTCTTTGCTTTGTGATATGAACTTTTATTTGGAGTAGTTATCTTGACAAAATTCCCAGAGATTTTAACAGATTCATGTGTGTTGAACATGATTTAAAGGCAATTTTAGCATATGTTGGTTTTAATTGTAGGGAATAAATGTGAGTGTTTTCCCCTCTATTTTCAGGGTGTTTATCAGGGTGATGCCACAATTTGTGATGTGACATCGAACACTGCAAAAAATGCTGTTCTTACTTTGAGTTTTTGTCTAGTTTAAAGTTAAAGTTTAAAGTTGTCTAGTTCTAGCTTAAATCAAGAAGCATTTTCTAGACAAGTAAACAATATTGTTGTGTTTTCAGATATAATTTCTGGGTTCTTACTAAAAAAAGCAATATAATCTGTCAGTGGGTTAAGTAAAATAAACTTATTTCAAACTAAAAACAAGATTTGGTTGTTTTAAGGAAAATCCCACTTAATTTTGACATTATTTCTAAAACAAAACAATATTTTTTATTGTCTATACAAAATGCTTCTAAATTTAAGAATATATATATATATATATATATATATATATATATATATATATATAT
>CAIGQV010017386.1:171355-190393 GCA_903798115.1 Danio jaintianensis | reverse complement strand
ATATATATATATATATATATATATATATATATATATATATATATATGGACTAAAAACAAGACTAAACCTCTAAGTAAGAAAAGCATTTGTTGCAGTACACAATAATTATTTTTATTTTTTATAAATGTTTTTTAATTGTGAGTTAATTCACTTAGAATTGACACAAGTTTCCATAGAACTGTAAAATGCAAGGCTCTATTTGAATGATCTAAGCACATGGTCTAAAGCATATGGCGCAGCTGCACTCAGGGCATGTTTGGATCAACTTTTGCTATTTTAAAGACAGAAAAAAAAAACTATCAGCGTGCTCGGCACATGGTCTAAAAGAGTTGTCTTCTCTTAATGAGTGCTGGGTATGTTGGATGCAATGTGCTTTAAACCAGTCAGAGTCCCATCTCCCATTCCCTTTAAGAGCAAGTTGTGGCACATTCGCTATTTACATGTGCACTTTGTAAGCAGAAAAAAATGGAACACTTCATTAGTGAGGATCTGCTTTTGCACAAGGTTAAAGCACCAGCAGACCATCTAAGGAATGAGCAAGATTCCTTAATCCAAAGCCCTGTGAGGTGAGGAAGGTGAGGCTTTTGTTTTTATGTAGACAATTATAATCTTTTACAATTGAATCCTTAAATTTTTCAAAGATATTTCTGTGCTGCTGCACATCTCTGTAGGTGTAATAAGCAATGTGTACACATGTTTTAGACCTGCCTATCACTAACATGATCCTAAAATAAAAACAAGGATTAAAAAAAAAACCTTCACCATTGACTTTAGACCAGCTTTTAGTTGGTCAATGGCAAGGTCTTTTTCAGGTGCCTTAACAAAGCAATGCATCAACAATGGCAGCATGCTCATGGGTGCACAAATGGACACAAATACATTTGCTATTTAAACGACTTGGCACAGAAGTTAAAAGTGATACATGCGCCTTGCTGAAACTAGCAAAAAAACACATGCATGTATATGATTGGACCCTTAAAATTGTAATTCTACCTTTTCAATGTGCAATTTTGATTTTTTTCTCAGAACTGAGATATAAAAGACAATAAGACAAGTTTTCTTACAAACGTAAGTTTATCTCTCACAATTCTGACTTTGTAACATACAGTTGAGTGGATTCTGAGAAAAGTGAGAATTACTTTTTAATTCATTTATTTTCATTCAGGGGCAGAAAAGGGATTCCATACAACCCAATGTAGTACCAATACCCTTCAATGTCAAATGTCAACAAAATGCCCTTTAAATCATAAAAGTTTATTAAAATTAGCATGAATCCAATAATGACCCAAAAAATTACCAAAATAATGACTTAATTGGAAGTCAATTACACTTTTTTTCTCCCTCAGTTTTCATCATTTATTTGTATTTCTTTCTTTGTACATGGTCTAACGTTCGCAACCTGCATTTCTGGATAGATATATAATCTAAGTTGTTTGTTGTTTGTTCAGATGCGTGTCTGTAAACAAAAGGCTACAGAAAAGAACAAAAAAGGAAGAACGATTCATTCCCAGGCCATACCAAATTTCCCAAGTAAGCAAGTAGTCTGCTTCCTTTTTTACATACTCCATAGAAAACATCACCATGATGTCATCCATAATTATCGTAAATGACTAAGACGCAACAAATCAGTGTGTCTGCATCATCCTCCCTGCCAGATGCTTAAAATATCTTTTTCACAAGCCTAATGGCACGCTCACACAAAGCCTTTTTATTACGCCAGAAACAAGAGTTGTCTCACGTCTGCTGTCAAAATTAAAGCAAACAAACGGTCATATTTTCCAGCATGCTAAATCTTTTTTTTTATTAAAACTGACATCTACTTTGTGTCCATCCAAGAGCAACTGTTTCCCCCCCGACTCAATACTTAAAACTGTTCAGTGGCATGCATGCTATTTTAAATATGCTGCCAAACACTTTAAATTGTGTTAATGAGAGGAAGTACCAAAATAAGTGTTGCAATGGACTGGTAGAATCTGTAGAAATGTGCAGAGCAGGTGGGTCCCATGTAGTGATATCAGGCCTACTCCTTAAACAATTAGCCTGGAAGCATGGCCCACCATTGTTTATAGAGCCCTCTTAATTTCCAACAAAGGCATAAAAGCTCAGGCGTGCGTTAAAGGCTAATAATTAGTTTAGTACCGAGTTTGTTACATACACTGAAAAGAATGTGTGTGTACAATAGATGGCTGTTGTTTATTTTAATCAAGTCACCTTTCTTTTTAACCTCCTAAACACAGATACTAAAATTGTCCCTTTGAAATACGATAAAAACATTATAGTAAGCAATAAAGAGAAATAACACTAACAAAGATACAATCAGATTGCATTAAAACAACTAATCCTTTTTTAAGACAGCTGAAGTTATAGTTGCATAGAGTTTAGAGATGCTACACAGATTATTTCAAGTCAAGTCAAGTTGAGCTTTATTGTCATTCTGCTACATGTGTGGACATACAGTGGAACGAAATGTTTTGTCTTAACATAAGTAATTTAACTATACTAACTACCAACTGTACATATACTATTATAAATACTTAACTATACACACAGCCTAAGACAGACTATACAAGTAATTTTACATAAGACAGGACATATTGTGCAAAAGAGGTATTTGCCCCTTCATCCTTATAAACCAGCTTTTCAGACAATATACGTACCTTGTTGAATGTTCGTTAAGTTCTAAACATCCAAGTGCTAACCATTCACGCAAGCCAATAGTTAAGCTAGTTAACAAAAACAATAGAAAACTAAAGACCATTAGCTGAGGATTAACTCTGCCCTGTAGATGATGACCAAACAGTAATCATCTACAGTAAAACCACCAGGTTTTATATCCCTTATGTACTGTTGGGGATGTTTTCATCCACTCTGGGGTGATTTTGAGTCTTGATTTGGCCATACCTTTTTCTGTGTTTCAGCTAGCAGAATGATTTTTGGTGACAAATCTTATTTTGACACAAATTTTGGGAAAATGCTTTGAATTAAAAAAAAAAAACTTTACTACCTTAAATCAGTTAATCAATTTCAGTCCTGATCAAAACTACTAAATTGTTAGGAAAAATGACAGGATTTTAACTCTTTAATTGCCAAATTCATAAATGATGTCACTGATTTGGTGAAAAAAAACACACAAAATGGTCTATTTTCAATATAAAAAGTAATTGTGGACTGTATTTTTTTTAACCTTTTATCACAGTCTTGGACATGTGAAAGATTAGTAACAACATTGCCTTTGATGCATTGTTAGTTTTTGTACAGCATAAGATTTTCATTTTTGGGGGCACTGACTTCCATTATAGCCACGTTTTTTTGATCACAAAACCATGAGACCATATAATCACACATTTTTCATTGTTGGTGGTTTTGGGAAGAGGTCAAATTTGTAATTTTTACTGTTGATCATCAGTTGGCATGATTAACCCTTTAGATAGGTCTGTGCAAAAAAAGCTTTATTGAAAATGTATTGAAAATAAGTCATTTTGTGTGTTTTTTTTCCCCCCAAGTCAGTGACATAATTTGTGAACTTGGCAATTAAAGAGTTTAAATCCTGTAATGAAAAAAAAAAGAAAAAAAAACATTTAGTAGTTTTGAACAGGACTGAGGTTGATAAACAGATTTATGCAAAAAAATGAAAAATAATTTATCTAATGCATTTTTACTGCAGTTTATTTTAGTGGACGTTTTCATCCCTAACATAACAAAAGGGTATTCAATTTGGACAGTGCACAAAGGATATAGTTTAATTTAAGCAGTGCTGGATAGTAACTGATTACATGTTATCTAAATTATGTAATCAGATTCCAAATATTATGTATTTCTAATTTGAATGTATAGCATTCTAAAATACTCTATTCTAATGATTACATAATACAATTTATAGTTGTGAGTTATTATGTCTTTATCATATCTAAAGACATTCACTAACCATGAGTTATGAGAATCTTGACAAAAATATTTAAATGTCTCGTGAAGTGCTTTGAAATGTGCATTTTTGTTCGGTGTGTGACGCAATGAGCTCAAGTGCATATAGCAATAGCATCTTGAAGGGGGCGGGACATGCCAAATACTACAGAGCATTTGATTTGATTTGATTGGTCAGAAGATTTTATGAAAAACTATGTATGAGGTGATGTTTATAAAACTGTTGAAAGTAATCTGCATCTGTTTTTTTTTTTTTCCTGTAATCTATAGATTACAAAATATACATATATAGGTGGCACAGTGGCTCAGTGGTTAGCAGTGTGGCCTCACAGCAAGAAGGTCGCTGAGGAAAATGAATGAATATATACAGTCACCGGCCACTTTATTAGGTACACCTGTCCAACTGCTTGTTAACGGTAATTTCTAATCAGCCAATCACATGGCAGCAACTCAATGCATCAGAATGGGGAAGAAAAGTGATATAAGTGACTTTGAACATGGCATGGTTGTTGGTGCCAGTCGAGCTGGTCTGAGTATTTCAGAAACTGCTGATCTACTGGGATTTTCACGCACAATCATCTGTAGGGTTTACAGAGAATGGTCAGAAAAAGAGAAAATATCCAGTGAGAGGCAGTTCTGTGGGTGCAAATGCCTTGTTGATGCCAGAGGTCAGAGGAGAATGGCCAGACTGGTTCGAGCTGACAGAAAGGCAACAGTAACTCAAACAACCACTCGTTATAACTGAGGTATGCAGAAGAGCATATCTGAGCGCACAACACGTCCAACCTTGAGGCGGATGGGCTACAGCAGCAGAAGACCACACCAGGTGCCATTCCTGTCAGCACAGGAAACGGAGGCTACAATTCGCACAGGCTCACCAAAATTGGACAACAGAAGATTGAAAAAACGTTGCCTGTCTGATGAGCCTCGATTTCTGTTGCGACATTCGGATGGTAGGATCAGAATTTGGCATCAACAACATGAAAGCGTGGATCTATCCTGCCTTGTATCAACGACTCAGGCTGGTGATGGTGGTGTAATGGTGTGGGGGATATTTTCTTGGCACACTTTTGGCCCATTAGTACCAACTGAGCATCGTGTCAACGCCATAGTCTACCTGAATATTGTTGCTGACCATTTCCATTCCTTTATGACCACAGTGTACCCATCTTCTGATAGCTACTTCCAGCAGGATAACGCATCTGTCTTGTGTGATCATAAAGCATGAATCATCTCAAACTGCTTTCTTTAACATGACAATGAGTTCACTGTACTCAAATGGCCTCCACAGTCACCAGATCTCAATCCAATAGAGCACCTTTGAGATGTGGTGAAACGAGAGATTCGCATCATGGATGTGATGATTAAGGCAGTTCTAAGGGCAAAATGGGGTCCAACCGGGTACTAGTAAGGTGTACCTAATAAAGTAATTAAGTTATTAAGTATTTATAAAACCTTGTGTATGACCATGGTTAATACCATATGGATATGGACAGTGTAGTAAATATAACCATCAGCATTTTTAAGACACAATTTTGGTGTCTACATTGCAGTAACTGGTATTATAACTTAATAAATGTTACCATTTATCAAACATTCACAGTCAAACAGTCCCAGCTAGATGAAGGAAATGCCCATTGGCTCTCATTGTGTTGTACATATTTTGGCAGCACGTTGTCCCAAATTCTACTGTAACTACAGACTCATCAAATTTACTTCCAGTACACTTAAGTGACAAGACATAAAACTGTCTTTTAGGCGAAGCTTGGTCCAATTCATCAACCTTCCAGTGTGTACACGAGAGGGGGAGTGTCGAAAAGCAAACTCTTTGACTGTGGGCAGGAGAAGCCCCCTCGACTCTCCAAACGAAGCAACTGTTTATCTTGGCAGTGCTAGTCACGGTCCACTGGGCCTGACTTTCTGCCCGCTCTCGGCCACTGTTTTTAGGCTGAAGTGGGCAGCGCCAGGGTAAACACATGAGCTCAGCCCTCGCTGGGTCCTTGGTGGGTCTCTGCTAGGCTACCAGAACCCACAAGCCAGGGTAAACAGCAGCTACACGACTAATAACAAGGGAATCCCACTGGTCGGAGAGCTAGCTGGCGAGAAACTGTGCTAGTGGGCTAGCGAGCCTGTCATCAAACGCTAAACACCTAACTACGAGCAAAACATTATGGCTGGCAAAAGTCAAAGCGTGAGCACAAAGGAGCGAGAGAGCAACTTGTCATCATGCTACGAGACAGAACGGCTATGCTTTCTGCTCTGCGTCTCGGTAAAAAAAAAAAAAAAAAAAAAAACACACAAGTGAGACAGTCTCGGTCTCAGAGCTATTACAGTTGCCATCATTTCAAATAAACAGTCGTGCTTCCAAATAAGTGTGCTTTTTTCTTTTCTGTGGCTCTAAAGAAAATATCACTGAAGTCTACCACTAATCAAATGTGAAGTAAATGGTGCCACAAAGTCTTATTCAAACCGGTTATAAAGTCGCGCATGGCTTCGGAGCGTCTACACACAGGAGCCCAGTGAAATCAGCCTCATGCTGTAATTTAGCAAAGAGAAACAGGTGGGTCTGCACACACTGAATTATAGTATTTAGATAAATAATTTCTCCCCTTAAGTTCCACTTTTGCAAACCACAAACCAGAGGAGGCCGATATGGAGAAGCACATCAGGATTAATATTAAAACCACACTTTCCTTCTCATAACTTGGTAATATACAGCAAAGTCTTGACAGCGCCATATATATTTTTTGTGATACAAAACGGAAAGCATGGGGTCGTGACTCCTGATGGTTATTTTGGAAACCATATTCTGCATCTAAATTTATGAAGTTGGAAAGGTTTTACAGACCTACTAATGCACTTGTCATTGCTTATCTATGAAGCAGAACAAATGATGTGTGTGAGAGGAGAAGTGAGTAACTCCAAACCTACAACTTTTGTCCAACAAAAGCTATTAGACGGGATGTCTTCTTGTAATAAGTAACATAAGTAGCAAGTCTTTTGGATGGTGATGGAGTGGCAGTAGTTCTGCTGCAGTTAATAGTGGGATGTAGTGTTGTTTTAACTCAATCAGTGAAGGATCAGGTGGATTGTGGGTTGCTTTATGCATAATAAGCTGTTTGGTTGTAAAAGTTATACCTGCATGACATGAAATCAAATGTATACCTAAGTTGTTCACAGACCTCACACAAGATGCTCAAGTAACAATAAAAAAAAAAGATGGTTTGAGTTGACTGGCTGTAGGTTATTGGTTATTTTATCATACGCTTTTTTCCCTCCATGTCCTCAAAGGTCCTCTAAAGTGCTTTGAAATGTGCATATTTAACATAATTTCAAGTGAAATATGGGACAAATAGTAGGGAGGGGCCCTGTTAAAAAACAACAAAAAAACAACAATAACCAGTAGCATTTCATTTTTATCACAGCTCTGCCAGTGAGAGAGAGCTCAAAAGAAAATTAAATGAAAAGCGTATTGAAGGGGTCGGGACATGTCAGACACTATAGAGCAGGGGTGTCCAAACTCTGTCCTGGAGGGCCGGTGTCCTGCATAGTTTAGCTCCAACTTCCGTTAACACACCTGCCTGGAAGTTTTTGTATACCTAGAAAGAGCTTGATTAGCTGGTCTCTGTTTAATTGGGGTTGAAACTAAAATATGCAGGACACCGGCCCTTCAGGACAGAGTTTGGGCACCCCTGCTATAGAGCAAAAGATTTGATGAGAAAATGAAGTATGAGGTGATGTCAAAAAAAATAATTGATCCAGCTTATAGATATCATTAAGACTAACATACTTATACTAACATCTTAAAAAAAAACTTTATTATGATTTCACAGGGACTTTAAATGTCCTCTAACATGTCTTGAAACAACGGATTGTGAGATGTGCTCTTGTAATGTGGCTCCTTCCATTAAAAAAAGCTAGTAATACTCCATAAGTTTTTCTAATTTTTTTTATCTGTATCCCCATATTGCTTTAAAATAAAGCATTCGTAGTAGAATTCATACGAGTGGAATACATTTTGTGGTCTGAACAGATTCATGCGTATGATTCGCTCTGTGCTTCATGTCTCTAGACAGGAGCAAACTGTTTATGAGCTGCAACAGTTCATGTGAACCAGACTTCATTTACCCAAATGAAAAGCATATTTTTCACTCTCTGAATGACTATCAGATTCTATCAGATTGGATAGTAACTCATATTGGATAGTAACATATTCATAGTAACAGACAAACTTCAATGGGTTATATGCACAGATAGTGTTTTTAGGCAAAGATGAACTTCCGGTGAAAGGTTAATGTGACTATTTTCAATTTCATAAGGTTCCTTTTGCAGTATCGATGTTGTAATGTAATTACAATACATTCAGTTAAATATATTTAAGCATCCATTTAGTTGTTCAAGCGTAAAAAGAGACAAAAGACTGTTTAAACGCATGAGCAGTCATTAGCAGAAGGCTAGCGTAGAAATTCCATTGAAAATACTGGGGTAAAATTAATGTCCATATTATAAAGACATGGCGCAGAAAATTATAATTTAATGCAGTTCTTCTTGTTTGGTCTGATACCCACTTTATATCGTATCTCAGCCAGGCAGTGAAGATCGCTGTTTTTTAAAGAAATCATATCTTAAACGCGGCAACTTTGTATGGGATGACAATTATGCGGAAGCCCTGGGGCTGGCTGACTGAAATTAAAAGTCTGTGTGCATATACCCCATTGTGACCCTGGATCACAAAACAAGGGTCATTAATGTCCTTTTATTTTAAATTGAGATTTATACACTGTCAACATAACATACTACTAAATAACATACTAAATAATTAGTTGCCTATATGACGTTTATGAACTTTTGTTATTTTTACGGTAGGAACATTTCAAAATGTCTTCAAAGAACATGATCTTTAATAAATATACTAATAATTTTTGGACTAATGATTTTGACAATACATTGTATGGTTGAAAATCATCAGTTTTCCTTTTATGCCAAAAATCATTAGGATATAGATTGACAATATGACAATAGCCAGAGATATACCTGTACAACATGAAGCTTTTTTTTTTTGCCTAATTTTTTTTATTTTATGGATATGGTAGATTTTCTGTGCATGGAAAACCAAGCAAATTATTTAAACTGAATTAATTCAACCAATTTTACCTTTCAACTTTTTTGGTTTGATAGACTCATTCTTTATTCATGGAGAAGGATGAAAAGACTTGGAATAAAGTAACCAAAGAAACATCACTCAGATTAACAAAGTAATGATACTTTTTTTTTTTTTTTTAATATATACAGTATATTATTTTTAGAAATGTACACAAATTAAAGCATATTCCTGTAAATCTAGTTAAGTACACTAGCTCTTTGCAACCCATTCCTTTTTGTTTAATGTTGTCATTTCTAAAAGAAATTAAATGTTATAATATTTTATGTGACTCAATTATGTACTTTCTTATGAAAAAATAAATTATTAAAATGTAAATGAATAAGATGTTAAACTTGAGTGGCTATGAGCAAATCCTTTTTTATTTTTCTCTTCTCTTCGAGTTGTTAGCTCTATAAGCTCGGTAGTGGTTGAATGCAAACTTTCCACCAAATGACTCTCTGAAATGATGTCACTTTCTTTTTTTATTGTCCCTGATTATTCTCCGAGAATAGTTCACTTCGGACTCAATTACATACAGCACAAAGATTGCCATGAAAAACTATGATTAAAGTAATCATCTATTGAATCAAGCTGACAAAGAGTACATTCACACACAGATGCAGACACAGTTGTGGGTGGCCATACAGATGCATCATTCGTGTTGTCTCCATAGTAAAAAGGAAAGGTTTTATCGTTCACTACATTGCTTGCTGTCTATTCATATTGTTAATATATTATAATTGCAGCTGTTGAGGCAAATGTTAGTGCAAAAGCAATTAGTCAGACCTTACTGAACAAATTTGTCCCTTGCCTTGTCCCTTGACTGCTGCTTGTAGTGCTACCTGCAAAAAAAAAAACAATACAGACACAAGTTAATAATAAGAAAAGCATCTGAGTAATGTGTGATTATAAAGTGATTATTTTATCGATGCTTTCAATATTTGTCCATTAGCAGGAACTGCTGACTCAGTTTTGACTCAGTCACTGCTCAGAACTATAAAGGATGTTTTTCATCCTTTTTCCCCCATGTTTTACATGAGGTCGGAGTTTGTAAGCTAACTTTGTTTGCACCTCAAATAAAATAAAATAAAATAAAATAAAATAATGATGAGATTATAATTTTTTTTAAGTTGTAATGTATAATGTCACACTTCAGTTAAAATAAAATATATTAAATAAATAAATGGGCTTCACGGTGGCGCAGTGGGTAGCACGATCGCCTCACAGCAAGAAGGTTCGAGCCTCGGCTGGGTCAGTTTGTCACGGTTGGTGGGTGGGGAAAGTAGCGAGGACTCAAGTGCAGGGAAAATGGGTATTTATTTATAATAAAAATAAAATAAAAGACAAAACAAACTACCCCGAGGGGGAAAACATTAACAAAACAAATAAACAATCAAAACAAATTTGACTGGGCAGGCTGGCAGGGATCAGGGCTGGAACACACAACAGGGCAAGATACGACGACGAACTGGCACAGGACAGCAGACATGAGGAGAATATAAGCAGAAATAATTAACAAACAGACAGGTGAACAGGATAAACTAATAATGGGTTAACAAGGAGGGTGGGACTACACAATAGACAGGAGAGCACATGACACATAGAAACACCACAAGCCATGTGCTCACATAAACGAGACTAGAACACGCAGCCAATGAGAGAACTCATTAACTGCGTGTTCACACAAGATAAAGCACAAAACTAAAGCACGTGGCCACAATGTAAACACCGAGCCACGTGCTTAGACAACACCACAAACAGAACACAAGACACGAGCACACGATAAGTGAAAACACCTTACCGTGCGCTCACACATGCAACGTGCATGTTTCATCTCAGCACCAACTGAAACCAACTAGACTGAGACGCTGGGAATGAAACACCATGCTGCAGACAGAACCAACACCAGGACAAGAGCGCGCATCTAGAGCACGCCCGGACCTCGCGCGCCCACATTAAGCGGGAGCGCGCAAAGCCCGAGAGCAGTCACAATGGCACTCAAACAGAGACACAATGACAGAAAACGAGTGCTCGACTCGAGAAAACTCGAGCCGAGCACAACATACAAGACATGATAGGACTAGTGTCTGGACTCTCCCACCAAAACAAGAATTTACAAGACCGGAGTGGCAGAACCCTGACACAGTTGGCATTTTTCCCCGTGTTCGCGTGGGTTTCCTCCGGGTGCTCCGGTTTCCTCCACAAGTCCAAAGACATTCTATAAGTGAATTGGGTAAGCTAAATTGTCCGTAGTGTATGTGTGTGAATGAGTGTGTATGGATGCTTCCCAGTGATGGGTTGCGGCTGAAAGGGCATCCGCTGCTTAAAACATATGCTGGATAAGTTGGCGGTTCATTCCTTTGTGACGACTCCAGATTAATAAAGGGACTAAGCCAAAAAGAAAATGAATGAATGAATAAATAAATAAATAAAATATTTTAACTTGTAAGGTAAAACTGCGAGAAAAAGAAAAAAGAAAAGAAAAAAAACTACTGTGAGGTTTAAAGTCACAAAATCATTGTTTACTGCATAAAGTCATACAAAGGCACATTTTGAGATATAAAGTCATGTTTTTTAACCCAAATCAGCAAACCAAAGGATACAAATTCTATATATAAAAAAAATTAATATATTAAATATATTAAAGTGAAAATTAATAATGAACACATTTTGCTTAATAATATCCACTGTTAAAACTGTTGAATTTTATTCATTTTGATTGCATTCAGCTGTTCTCTGGGTCTGGCGGGAGACCTTTTAGCTTAGCTTAGCATAAAATATTGAATCGGATTAGACCATTAGCATCTTGCTCAAAAATCTCTTATTCTGGAGTAATAATATATAAACTTTGCCATACCATGTCTGCAGCAGGTAAAATTCCATTTTGCGGTGTTTAAAAATAGTCTGCAGCTAGGTAATTATGTAACTACGCTGCATAATACCATTGCGCCTGATGCAGCCATGGTATGGCAGCAAAGATCCTTGATTATTGTGCTTGAATGAGAGTATAGTTCCTGTTAAAATAGCAACTTTTCATTTTCTGTCAGTCTTAGTACAAAATGTAACTACAGAACAGTTTTAATAATCAAATTTATTTTTTGAATGTTTTGAGCAAGATGCTAATGTTCTAATCTGATTCAATAATCTATGCTAAACTAAATGTACACAATTATTTAACTCTAGGGGAGTTGTAAATGGAGTGGTTCTTTAAGTTAATGTAATGTTGCAAATACAAATACTTTTTTTAAACCTCTATCCTTCTATCTCCCTTGCAATTTCAACACTATTACCAGAAACCGCTCTCTCACCACATCAAACTGGTAGAAGTTAGTAGGAACACCAACTTTCATTGTATATTCAGGAAGTACCATGGGAAGTTAAGTAACTTCCGTAGTAACCTCAGAGCAAGTGGTTACACCAAAGCACCACACCACACCTCCAAATGTAATTCATTATTTGTTTTTACATCTAAATGTGTTCATGAAAAAAATCTATAAACTGCTTACCCTCTTTATTGACTCCTAGACATCCTTTGAGCTCTTGAAGAGAGATGGTCTTGTCCTTGTTAAGGTCACAGTAGTCTGTGAACTTGCGGGCACACCTCTTAGGTTTGGCTTTTTTTTTCACATAACGCTTGAAGGGCTTCATCTCCTTCTTGTTGATATCGTGACTGCCATTATTATCCAGCTGGGCAAAGTACCAGTGAACCACCCGTTCCTCCAGTGTGTGGCTTGGGTCAGGCTCAACAAACCTGGAACAGAAACAATCCAGTTTGTATCGGTCTTTCTTTTTTTATTTTCTTAATGATTCTTTTTTCTTTTACTCTCTCTCATGCAGTTTTAAATATTTCTGAGTTTCTTTCTTCTGTTGAACACAAAATAATATATTTTGAAGAATGCTGGTTACTGCATTAACTTCCATAGTAGGAAAACACATACTATGGAAGTCAAAGGATAGCAGCTACCAACATTCTTCGAAATATAGTCGTTTGTGTTCAACAGAAGAAAGAAGCTTGAAGGATGAGTAAAAGATGGCAGAATTAACATTTTGGGCTGAACTATCCCTTTAAGAGATTTTTCCAACATTTCATTCCAGGATTTAGGTCTCTATACGGCTTGTCTCCCTTTAACCAGAGGGATATAAAACAAAATTTAAATACCCAGAAGCTGCATCAAAGGCTTTCCAAAAGCTTCACAAAAAGATTTACAAGGGCTCCAATTCTCAAGCATTCAGATCATTAACTTCCATATGTTGAGCAGAAATAGAGCTGCGAGTCAAGAATTTCAAGAACGAAATGCCAAAATGACTACTAATTAAAGTTAACGAATTACTTTATCAAGTTCTTACCTCCCACCACCAGAGGGGGTTGGCGAGTTGATAGCTTGCACCATGTCAGTAGTAAGGGCATCCAAAAGGCTTGTTATGAATTCCACTTTCTTTCCCTCTGGACACCCTGTAACATTTAGATAAACCACAAGCATTCCCATTTAGACGCAAAAGAGATATTTCTAAATTAAAATAGTCTCAGACCAACTTGTTTTCAATTACACTCACAGAGAGGGAAGCATTAATCTGTCTCAACAACAACAACAACAGCAACAAAAAAGCAACATATGATTGTGTTTTTCTAAAAGTCACATTTGATCTGTGTCTTAGCAGTTCAAAGACTTTATAATAAACTAAAAATTTAGCTTAAGTACACGTGTGAAATGTAAAGTAGCAAATAAGGTAGAGCGACAAGGTGACGAGGGCACTTTCGCAGACCACCGCAGACCCTGTTAACTTTTACAACACATTGCTGAACACCTTGGGTAGCACTTTTTTTTTTTTTTTAACTGTCCCAGATGCTCGGCCACAACAACATGCTAGACTTGAGTCAATGTTTAGGCCTTAATTGTGTCTCTTAAGAGGCAACTTGAAACAGAAGAATGCAGTAAAGTAATCTCAGTTTACATTTTCACTCGGGTTCATTTCAGCGCTGTATCCTCTACCTCAGTCCCATTAACTTTCTTGATTTGCTAATTTTGCTGGCTCAGGGCAGTTTGGGAGGTGGGGTTATGTGGCTCACCAGGTGACTTCAATTAGTATCTGTAAGGTTTGGACAAGTGTGATGATGTGCCGGCTCAGTGCTTCTCAGCCCGACTGTTAAATTAGAACATATGGAATCAAGACTCATCTTGTCAAGGTTGCCAAACTGTATTGAACAGACATATGCTGTGTCCTGTTTTGCATACCACATACTACAAGTATGTTCTCTATTGTGATTTAAAATGTACATACTTTTGAGTGTGTAACAGAAGAGTATCCTTAAGACCATAGTTGTGTTTAGGGGTACATATGAGCAGCTTTACACATTTACAAACCCCTTCCTGCAGCATGGGGATGATGGAATGTTTGAAAACAGTATACCATCACTCAGCCTTTTCAAACTTCTCTTTGCTCTCAAACAAAGAATAGACAAAGAACTTTGAAGAATATAGGTGCCAATTAAATCAGCATCCAATTAAAGCTGCTTTATACTTCTGCATCAGGTGCACACAGTAGGACCAGCATAGCCTTTGCACAGTCAAATTCCCTGAAATAGACCCTGATGCACACCCCTCAAAAATGTAACTACATGCAAGATCTGTGATTGGTCAGCTTGGTAGTGGTGACGAGGGTGGGCAGGACTGAGAGCTGTGGGAGCAGAGGCACGAGGGTTTACCAAGTCTAAGGTTCTGTGGAGGAACTCCGGATGAATACTTTTGTTTTGTGTTCTATTTTATGATTAATGTTGAGTTTAAGCTACTGCTACAGTAGCATTGCACACATTTCCACTGTAAACTCAAAACACCCTCAAAGAAACCCCACTGCCTACTAGCGTTTTGGAAGTGTTATTGCAAAGCAAAACAGACAGAATGCAGAAGTATAAACACTCACAATGGCATTGGCTATGGGCAAGGCTAAGCCATGGGGTACGGTGATCACTTGAGGCAGAAGTATAAATCAGGCTTAATCGTTGGTCTCACAGAGAGCGATGTATGTAGCTTGTCATAGATATATACACTAGATATCGCATACGGAGCCTGAGCATGCGTCAATAGCGCCGCCACATTTGTACAGGGCTCCCGGGACAAATGTCATTCAACCGAACTAGTCAAGACTAAAGCCAATGTGAAGATGCTGGACTTTTAGCACTGTGTACAGGTGTAGTAACGAGCAAACAAAGAAAACAAAGCACAAAGGCATAACATTTCATAAGCAAGATTTTTTTTTTAATGTTTTTGTATGTTACGAAGTTTTGTGCTAAACAGGTATTGATGATAATACAGTCTCTTACTGCACTGACCATAACTCACCAAAGTCACACTAAATAACAGCACCAAACTCACACTAAATACTAGGCTTATGCTAGTTTTGTTGAATAAAATCATCAAACAATGTAAATGAAATATGACAACAAGATGCTGCAGTGCAACAAACTTGTATTATTGTCGTCGGCTAAGTGAACGAGTCGTTCAACAGGGATTCATTCACAAATGAATCGCTCCCTCCGTTAGAGTTAGAAGTGAAAGCGGGAGAGGGGACATGTTTCAGGACATGGATTAGATCAAATTTAACAGGGAGGGAGGATAATACATTTCCATGCACACAAACACATGCTCTTCGTCAGCAATGCCTGTGCGGTCAATTATCCATCGATGTAGAAAAGTGATGTAAAATAATTTTCGGAATTAAAAAAAAATAAATTGCACACTGACCACCGGTAAAACTCCTGATCATAGATATATGCATATATGTGTAAATATCTGGCTCTGGATGGCCACTCCTACACTGCACCTTGGTCTCACATTCATTTCAAAGGAGCGCTCCCCTGTACTAAAATGGCGGCTCTATTGAGGCATTTACTTCCAAAAGACAACAATAGCATAGGCGACATCTAAATGTAAATATCTATGGTAGCTTGTTAATAAGTTTGATCTATTTTTATTAGTTCTAGTCAAATTCACATTCAACAATGTTTAGTGGAAAATTGTAACCATTAGAATGTCCATGGATCTGCACTTTTGATTTTCCACAGGAAAAACTAGACCATCTGGGTAACTTTGGAATACTCATTCAAACATACTTTGATTTTAGACACATTATTTATTTTGTTAAATACTATTTGGGATGGATAGTGTGTAAATTAGGATGCAGCAATAGACTTGGAAGCTCTGGTGTAGATCAGCCCTAAGTTTCTTTGTTTGCATCAGCAAACAGGTAGGTCTTATAGTGGAATTTGGCCTGTGGAAATGTTTGTTTTGTTTTGTACATGTAACCAAAATTAGTTGTTGAAAGGATGAAACCTCTTCAGAAAAGACTCTTTGTTTTGGTGCCAGGTAGCACTCAAGTAGAGTACATAAAAATAATTTCACTAAAGTCCCCTCAGGCATTGACAGCACCTCTCGGCCCCCCGCTGCTGTCCTCCCCAGTGGTCTACACCATCGTAAACTACACCACACATCTGTTGCCCAGTCAGGAGCCATGTTTTACTCAGTAAACTTACCAGATGGGGAATTAAAAAGGAGTTACGATGAAATTCTAAATGAAAGGGAAAGAAGTGAGAAGCCAAGGAAAGAATTGGAATGAGTGAAAGCCTAATATTTCAAGGGAAAAGCACCTTTAAATACTAACATGTGCTACTGCATATTCTGTACTTGATCCTGCAACCATTTGTCAAACATTATTAGCAAGCACCACAAGAAATCTCTCCTAATTTTAGAAAGCAGGATTTTTTTTCCCGACACAGACAAGAATATTATATATAAACAAAATAAAAAATAGTAATAAAATACTATCAAATATAATTCATTTGCAGAGAAGCAGAAAGATCCCACACATCTGTAATACCGCTAATTATAATGAAAAATTAACAATAGGCTTTAGCTAGAACATAACCATTAGCTATAAGCAAATAAGCAATACTATATAGTGGATATGTAGTAGTTACAGATACAGCTATTGTTTAATATATAGAACTTAGTAGGCTAGTTTTTTATTCCCCTCCACAATTAGATCTATGGCCAGTAAATGCATAAAATATAGAACATTTTCTTATAACATTTATAATAAAATGTGCAAAAATACATACAGAATAGTGTACAAGTATGCATACTGAGATGCACATCATGTCAGCCGCTTCACTCACCTGTCAGATCTCTATCTCTGAATGGATCTTCCATCTCTGTATCTCGAGAACGAGCTGCACTATCACACTCTGGTTTCTTATACCTGATAGACAACACAAACATTAGGCAATTAGTTACATTTAGGCACATTTGCCACCTTTTTTTTCTTCTGTACAAAGCCACAGAAGCCATACCTAGAGATCAGGTAGCAACTCCTGGCTGTACATTTAATTGGGGTAGATTCTGGGTAGTAGCACTATTAATTCAAAAAACGTTTAGTAAACTTTAGAGATCTAATACCCTTGGACTCTCAGAAAACAATGCACTAGCTAAAAGATCCATACTGATACCTTAAAGGCACATATTAGTACAGTATGGTACAGTACACATTTATGTCCATTTCCACTGTCAAAGGTTACAAAAAAAAGCTAACCCTACCACACCTCTTTATGGCACCCATTCCAAAAGGTACCAAGCACAACAGAACAGTACCAAAAGAGTCACAGCTAAACACTATTGGTTTAGAATCATCACCAGCAGGTCCAACAAGCCAGGGAAATAACAACACAGAATTCGCCATTTTTAAATACACAACTATGACACGACACCATAATAATACAGTGACAGCGCACAACAAATAAACCACGGTCGACCTGAGCTCAAAGAAACCTTGTCATCTATATTTGCATGCACTTGTATATTAATCTATCTAATCAATCTATATTTGAAAAAATAAACTTGAGTTCATGATAATACATGCTTCTCATATCAAGTTACAAATGAACAAAAACAAAAAATAAGCAACTGATTTCGGCAACCTAAAACACAAACAAATGGCAATTTTTAATTATTGTTATCATTCATTCATTCATTTTCTTTTCGGCTTAGTCCCTTTATTAATCTGGGGTCGCCACAGTGGAATGAACCGCCAACTTATCCAGCATATGTTTTACGCAGCGGACGCCCTTCCAGCTGCAACCCATCACTGGGAAACACCATACACTCTCATTCATTCACACACTTACACTGCGGAGAATTTAGCCTACCCAATTCACCTATAGCACATGTCTTTAAGGGAAACTGGAGCACCCAGAGGAAACCCACAAGAACACGGGGAGAACAAGCAAACTTCTCACAGAAATGCCAACTGACCCAGCCGAGGCTCAAACCAGCGACCTTCTTGCTGTGAGGCGATCGTGCTACCCACAGCGCCACCATGACGCCATTATTATTATCACCTTTTGGAATATTATATGAAATAATTACTTTTTAACAAGAGGTTACAGGGACTGGATAAGAATAAAGCTACCAAGATGTTTGTTCTAATTATATATGTAAGGGTCTATATATGTTCACATATATGTTTTCTTTGGGTACCGTTGGCAGTAGAAAAGCAAGCCTGATAAAGGTGACCCATCCCGAACGTACCGTACTGTACTGAATGGAATGGAACGGAACTGTACCAACAAGTGAAAATAAGCCATTAGGTACCATTATTGACCCTTGAAGTACAAGCAAATATTTACTCTTTGTTGTTCCTGGAACACTCCAGCAAATTCTTAGCAATGTGCTTATATAAGACCAGCTTATAAAAGCTGTAAGGTAAACCTTGCTCAAACTTCAGCTAGTACAAAATGCAGCTGCCAGAGTTCTTACCAGGTCTAGAAAATATGATCATATCACCCCAATTTTATCCTCCTTACACTGGCTGCCTGTTAAGTTCCGTATTGATTATAAAATATTGCTTCTTACCTATAAAGCTTTAAATAATCTAGCTCCTGTTTATCTAACCAACCTTCTGTCTCGCTACAATCCAACCCGCTC
>CAIGQV010017386.1:142391-156355 GCA_903798115.1 Danio jaintianensis | reverse complement strand
TATATATATATTATATATATAAATACTTCCTTTGTCTTTTTCTTTTTTTCTAGTTGATATTGCACTGAAAATTTTAAGATGAGACACTTTTATTCTATTATATCAATCTATCACACTTTCCAACAGAGTGTGATGCAAGTAAAAAAAATACATATGAATTAGGAGTAGTAGTCCATGGCCTCTTCCTAAATGTTATTTTCCTAAAAATGTAGATACGATCATCATGGAGCAGCAAGTGTTAAAAGACTTCCTCAGTAGCATTATCGTATTCCTTTTCTTTTCTCCTTCCTTTTGTTTGTTTTGCAAAGTGTCTATACCCACGCTCAAACCATCAGGGTTTTTTGTATATGGTAGCTAGTTCAAACTCACAATGCTACTTCTACCCCAAATCTGAGGGTATGCTATGGTAATTACTGGTTGTTCTGTTTCCCAGTGACCACAACCACAATCACCATAGAATCACACCATTTACCTCACCTTGGATGAGCATGTTCACTGTTATAACTGCACGAGTTGATGTGTGAAAGATCTAACTGATGCGTACCACCCACAATGCAAGAGAGATGGAAACTTGGCCTTCTCCGAGATTTACTTTAGCAGCAAAAGCAACATCTGAGTGTTTCAATTTACTCCAGATCCCACACACGCTCCCTATGAGCAGCAACGGTTGAGTCTAATGCCAACTCCATCATTTTCGGCAACCAAAAAGCACCCTTGTGATGACCATGGATCTGCTATTCTTGTTGAACAATGTTGATGTGCAACAGATGCTAATTGGTCACAGGAGGAGACTGTGAAGCATTCTAAAGGCTTGTCAGTGTAGATATACAACTTGTCTGCTCAAGGTAAGTGTTTCCTTCAGCACAGAAAATCTTTAGTCAAGGTTTTGTCAATCTTTTTCTCTGGTGGAATAAATAGATTCTTTTTTCAGTGTCTGCCAATTATAGGCCACACATGCAATAAACTTATACAGTAATGCCACTGGAACTAAAAACTTGGTCACATTTTATTTTAAGGTACAATTCCAACCCAGGCTCATTCTGAAAACGTCACGCTATAAACATTTCTGAAGTGCGCCAAATACGTCTGGAGGTACGTTTTTTTGCAGTTTTTGTTTTTACAAATCCAGTAGAGGCCGCTGTGTAGGCTTTTTGAGATTTCAAATTTCTCTTGCGAGTGCCATTCGCACTTGCTGTTTTCACGTAAATCCCCCAGAGGCCGCTGTCGACTGAATGACTGACTTACTGACCGATCGACTGACCCACCCTCCTCCTTCCCTAAACACAACCAATAGTGTTTTCAAAAGCACAGATTGACCCACCCACCCACTTCCCTAAACCCAACCGACAGTTTTAAAAAGCAATCCAGAAAATGAAAAGCACTCGTCTGATTTTTACCACATTTTCAGATTTCACCACATTCTCACTGTTTTTGTCTTACCCGCTTTCTGGAACCGTTTTTCACCAAACTCAAACCCCGTCGTCGTGGTCAACTCCTTTCTGCATCTCACGTCTGCCGACGTACATGGCGAGCTAACTGGACAAACTGGTAACAGTGGGAAAGCCGTCCATACGGAGGTAAGCGGTCAGCAGCGTTTGTTTTAAAGACGAAATGCAGCCATATGTACTCCTGGCTAAATAATTCGTGATACAAAAATGTATATAGGGCTACATTTTCAGAATGAGCCTACAGTATGTTGTACAATTCTCGCTATTAAACCATTGACTTTTAGCTCAATAAACTCCTAATGTGCTGCTTATTAATAGTTAGTAAGGTAGTAATTGGGTTTAGGTATTGGGTTGGATTAGGGATGGGATCATACAGAATATGTACTTATAATTACTTATAAAGAGCCAATGATCTAATAATAGGCAGGTTATAAGCCAGTAGTTAAAAGTGAGAATTGGTCCCTATGCTAAAGTGTTAGTATAGGGACTAAAACAAAAAAACCTTGATGAATATACAACTCACATACAGTTGAAAGCAAATTTGAAAACAAATCTTTTAAAATAATGTATAGGGCTAATGATTTTGGTGTCAACTTTATATATCTACAATCAGTCCTAAAAATCTGCACTCTTTCTGGACAAAAAAAAAATTCAGATCCCCCAGTTCTCAACCACACTGCCCAAAAACTGCTTGACAGAGTTGACTGAGCATGCCCAGAGGGTGCTCAACTCATTTGAAGGAAATTGTAAAGGAGACACAGAAAGCTAAACAAATTACACAGAGGAGAGTGGAGACAAACAGAGAAAGAGGGGCGCCACAACTTTAGCAGTGTTAGGTTTCTCGTCCCTGGATATGCTGAATATTAAATCTAAAACTGGAACAGAACTGTTGCACAATCAAGTGCGCCTGAATAGGCAGACTTGGACACTGTGATGGCGATGCTTTGAAATTATTATGTGGTACTTTGTAGACAAGCCAGCAGACTTTTATGTCTTAACACAACTTGGAAATGTGTGGTTTTAGTTCATTATTGCTCTGAGAAAGAAAATTGGATTGAATGGATTTTTTTTATTTAAAGAGGTCAATGTGCTATAAAAACATTCCATACGTTTACTTCAAAAAAAGTCAAAAAAAGATCAGGGCATCTCACAGAAATGTGCAACTTTTGATTTAGCGGCTCATTTGTATGTTTTAGTATGATTTGCTGATCCCCCAGTGAGCTGTAGGTTTAGGGGCGGGGTTTGGGGGGCATGTTTTAGTGTGGATTAGTTCTTTCGAATTAAGACACTTTTCTACCAATACTTTTAAATATTTTTTTAAGTACTTTTTTTTTCTTTAAGATTAGACTTGTTTAATCCAACTTACTGATTTGTGCTGTAGTAAGTCATTAACGATAGAGCAAAGGTACAAGTCATAGAATAAAAATGGCTCAGAAGACAAAGAGACAATGTAGAGTTTCAAACTGCGGCAAAACACAGTCCTTACTTTTATTCTGATCCCAATATTAGGAAAAAAGTGCATTAACTTTATTTTAATGTTCCACACTGCATCAATAAGAACTAGTTTTTTTTTGTTTTTCTTCAAATCATTATAACATTGATTCGATGACAAACAAGGCACAATTCAAAATTTTCAAAAGGTTTGAAAGTAAGACAATGCAGTGCCAACTACATTGGATCTGAAAGTAATAATGCACCATGCAAGTGTAACTGTTTTATTACATGTTTACTGTTGCTTTATCTACAATTATAGATTTTTTTATATGTACTGAGGACCCACTAAGCAATTAGACGTCTAATAGATGTATATACACCTAAGTAAAAAAAAAAAAAAAAAACTTCAACTTTTAAATGTACTGCTGCTAATCACTGTCAGTACCAAAGCAGTGGACCAATCAGAACACTCAGAGGTGGGTAGAAGGAAGCGTTGCAAGTTTCTATTTAAAGGCACTCAGTAGCTGTGTCTGGATATGCTCGTGCTTTATGCTGCACTTTTTTCAAACCATTCCTGAGTGTTGTGTCTCACATTTGTTCAGAAGCAAAGACGCAGTGTGAATGATCGGTGGAAATCTAATAAAAGTCTAAAAATGGTTAAAAAAGCGACTTGTCATCAAATAGACAGATTAGACAGAGATAACGTGTAGTCATCCATTTTAACTAGTTAACTTCAGTGTGCACACAGCTGTCCTTTTCAACTTTTGGCCCTTTTCAAATATGCAAACCAGTGGGCGTTTACCTCAAAATCTACAATCTGCCACAGCTACTTATTGAAATGGTGTGTTGCAATGAGTGGGATCAAAATTGTTTTGTTAATTAGTGAGAATAAAATAAGTGTAATTCAGTGAACAGTACAGAATATAAAAAGGTAGCTCATGACCTCTTTAAAGTTTCAATTGATGGATGGATTAACAGAATCTCACCCGACTTCCTGTTGTTTGAACTATGGATGGGTGAATGGATGGATGGATTCTCACCTGACTTCCTACTATTCGAACTGTTTTGTTTGTTCTCTTTGTACACCAGCTGCTTAATCCACAATGTAGGAGCAGTAATCTCTGTGGTCAAAATGAATATAGAAAAACACAATTACTAGTCATGGCAATATGTGTTGTTGTGTTGCTATTGTGTCGCTTATTCTTTTTTTCAAGGTGTCCAGACTTACCCTCACCTTCTGGCACAACATGTGGCTCCATGGTGGGTGTGGGCTTGGAACCATCATCTGGATTGAGAGTGAGAAAGAAACGGAAAGAGACTACCATTATTGAGGTTAATACAATCTACTCTCCACAACTGTTGAATGATTGGGATTTGCACATGGCCCGGCCAATAGCACAGAAAACAAAGTGGGTGAGGGATAGAGGGTACAAAGTGGGAAAAGAAAAGTGAGAAAACACAGATATATAACAGTGTTCAACCACTCAGTATCACATACACAAACACACACACACACGCACACGCACACACACACATACATATAAGCTTTCATGTTTAGACTGTGATTCAACTGTTTAAAATAAGGCATTTAGTGCCCAAATTGTCATAATTATTTGAAAATGTTAAACATCCTACAGTACTTACCCATTTATGTTCTATTGCATTCTGGCTGATTTCCTTGTGCTCACATCATTGTAGGCTCTGGCAGTGGACGCGCCAAAACCACAGTGCTAATGGCACAATGAGGTGGCAACAAAAACCAATTCAAAGAATATCAGCAATTTGCTAAACTGAATTACATGAGATTACGATAACAATTTCTGAAAAGCAGTGCCAATGTTTATTCATGTTTTTTGACAGGCACTTTTGCTTTCCCTTAAAGAAATAGTTCACCCAAAAATGAAAATGTACTCACCCTCAAGTGGTTATAAACTTTTATGAGTTTCTTTATTCTGTTCAACACAAAGGAAGGTTTTTGAAGAAAGCTGAAAACCAATAACCATTGACTTCCATAGTAGGAAACACACATACTGCTGAAGTCAATGGTTGCAGGCTTTCAGCTTTCTTTAAAATATTTTCTTTTGTGTTCAACAGAAGAAAGAAAGGTTTAGAACAAGTTAAGGATGAGTAAATTATTAAAATTTTTTTAGGGTGAACTATCCCTTTAATCATTTAAAACATTTTTTCTGTTTTCATTAAGAAGTCATTATTTTAAAAGTTGGCATGAAATGAAAGTTGTGATGATTTGACAGCTTGTGATAGTCAGTGTTTTATTAAAAACCTATTAAAACTAATATAGTAATAATAATAAATATAGTAGTAATGATAATAATAATAATAATAATAATAATAATAATAATAATAAATCTATAGGGGCAGCACGATGGCGCAGTGGGTAGCACAATCGCCTCACAGCAAGAAAGTCGCTCGTTCGAGCCTCGGCTGGGTCAGTAGGCATTTCTATGTGGAGTTTGCATGTTCTCCCCGTGTTTGTGTGGGTTTCCTCCAGGTGCTCCGGTTTCCCCCCACAAGTCCAAAAACATGCGCTATAGGTGAATTGGGTAAGCTAAAATTGTCCGTAGTGTATGTGTGTGAATGAGAGAGAATGGATGTTTCCCAGTGATGGGTTGCAGCTGGAAGGGTATCCGCTGCGTAAAACATATGCTGGATAAGTTGGCAGTTCATTCCGCTGTAGCGACCCCAGATTAATAAAGGGACTAAGCCGAAAAGAAAATGAATGAATGAATAAATCTATAGATTAAAAAAATCCAAAAAAAGAAAAAGAAAAGAAAAATCCAATCATTCAGTGAACTGTAAAAATCCTTCATAGATAGTTATTTTCAGATTGCTAAGCTATCTAGCTATCCTATGTAATGCTATAGCTAGCTTTTAAGCCCAACACACACAGAAAATTGTCCTAGTGTCCTAGCTTGCCTCCACTGGACTGTTAAAAAATAATGCTTGTTTGCTTGCTACCTCACTAGCTACTTACATAATGTTATTCATTCATTCATTCATTCATTTTCTTTTCTGCTAAGTCCCTTTATTATTATTATTATTATTATTAAACCGCCAACTTATCCAGTATATGTTTTACGCATACTGTTTCCCAGTGATGAACAATTATACACACTCATTCACACACATACATTACGAATAATTTAGCCTACCCAATTCACCTATACCACATGTCTTTCGACTTGTGGAGGAAACCGGAGCACCCAGAGAAAACCCACACGAACACAGGGAGAACATGCAAACTCCACACAGAAACGCCAACTGACCCAGCCGAGGCTTGAACCAGTGACCTTCTTGCTGTGAGGCGAACGTGCTACCCACTGCGCCACCGGCCAGCCCTACATAATGTTATGTAATGCTATAATCATTATGCCTAACGGAACACCTAGCAAGAACTAGCTGTGCCCCACTAGCTTTTATTTAAAAAAATAAAAATTCATAAATAAACAATTCTGCAGTCAGTTCTTGAAGGCTAGATGCTAGCTTGTTTATACTTCTTAGCTTGCTAAATTAATTGACTACTGTTTTTGTTTTTGTAAAGCTGCTCTGAGAAAATTTGTGTAGCCTTTTACTCTACACTGCCAGAAATAAAGGTACAAAGTGTCACTAGGGCAGTACCTTTTCAAACCTTTCTTCTTTTTAGTTACTAATATGTACCTTTAAGGTACCGGCCAAGTAGTCTCAGCCTCAGACGTCATGCCAAGCACTGCTCACGGACCCATGGCTAAATGTCTGATGCACATGGAACACTTTTCTGAAAACAATTCAGCAGATTTAAAGTCATTCTTCAGAAGGATTCTTAAAACTCACATTATGATACTTAAAAAAAGTCAAATAGTTTAGCTTAAGGCACTTAAAGGGAATCTAAAAGAGGTATCTCAACTAGTAACTGGATATTATATAGTATCCAGGACTATATATAGTACTGGATATCCAACTGGATATTGATTGTTTGTCATCATTTTTAAGGCTTCCCTAAAGATCCAATTTTGATAGTTTGCCCCACACATCACCTGCGAGTGCTGGCAAAAATGAAAAAACATGTGCCGACACAGCAGTTGGCCATTTAATCTCATGTTGAGTTAAACAGAACTGTTTGTTGGAATTAAAGAGTGGCAAGATATTCTTAAAACAGATATGTCGTGTTGGCATGGCTGTCGTCAAAGTGCTCACCATTGCATCCATACATCTCTGTAATGACTCAAATAACTTATTAATAAAGTCATCTGGAATGGCAAAGAAATTGTCATCAAGATTCTTTGGATTTATCTTTAATGCCTCCTCCTTCATTTTGCCCCAGACATGCTCAATAATGTTCATGTCGGGTGACTGGGCTGGCGAATCCTGGAGCACCTTGACCTTCTTTGCTTTCAGGAACTTTGATATGGAGGCTGAAGTATGAGAAGGAGCGCAATCCTGCTTAAGAATTTGCCCTCTCCTGTGGTTTGTAATGTAATGGGCAGCACAAATGTCTTGATACCTCAGGCTGTTGATGTTGCCATCCACTCTGCAGATCTCTCTCACGCCCCCATACTGAATGTAACCCCAAACCATGATTTTTCCTTCACCAAACTTCACTGATTTCTGTGAGTCTCTTGGGTCCATGAGGGTTCCAATAGGTCTTCTGCCGTATTTGTGATGATTGGAATGCAGTTCAACAAATGATTCATGGGAAAAATCTACCTTCTGCCACTTTTCCAAATGATCAACTAGAAGTCAAGTTATTATTTGTTGCTCTTACAACTGGGATCGACAACAAGACTTTTGTCAGGTAGTGTACATGTGTGAGTAAAAGCATCAAATTTCAGTTTTATTTTCTTAGAAAAATGTCTTCTGAGACATGTATAAATCAGTGATTTACTGACTGCACACCTGTCTGTTGTTTTGAGGATAACTTGAGTAAATGCTTTTAAACCTTCAACATGCAGGTATGCTTATATCTTGAAATGTTTACATTTAAAAAAAAAAATTAAAGTTGTGATAATTTTTTTCTTCCAATTGTGACAATTATCTGAGAGAAATGCTGAAATATATTATTGATTTTTGTGTCATTGTCATTTGTTATTGCTAAAGGATCATGATTTTAAGAAAAATATGATGTTCCAAGTGAGAGGGGAATTGGTTCGTAAGGCACAGGTATTCAAAACAATCTATTCAATGGTGCATTACACAGTATTTGTAGTGAATTCTATAGAGCTGAGTGCAATAGATTCTCATACAGTGGCACAAAACCACAGTCCACCTGCTGGTGACAATAACATCTGTTGCACACACACTTTGTCTTCGTTGCAGCCCTGTGCAGAAGAGGTGAAATAAGATCTGTAAAAACAGGGGCAAACTCCATACCGAAAACACAACCGTCTCTCACCACAGTGCTACAAACCTAACAGCGCTCTCAAACCCCTATACACCACCCTCGGGGCCTGTAAATGACAATCTGGCTTTCCTGAGTTAGGGCCCACAAAAGTAGGTGCCTGCCATTGCTGCTGTTAACATCTATATTAGCTGTTTGAGATTTCACTGCTGTAACGGAGACCGGTGGGGCTTTGGCAGAGCTCAGCCTTTGATGTGCGCTAAGTTCTTACACTGGCTGTTAAACGGGACAACTGGAATAGGTTTTCATCCTTTACGGTCCTTAGAGAAACTTAAGCCTGAAGTAAACCTGGACAGAAAGTTGAATCATGCCAATGAACATGTCAGGACAAATCTGAGGCAAAAGCTGCTGTCTATTTGAATGCGTTGAAACATTAGAATCTTACACAATACATCGAGTCAAAATGTCATGACAGTGCAGATTAGCATTTGTTGGATTTGATTGTTTTCAATATCTCTCATACATAAGCACACACACACACGCACACGCACACACACACGCACACACACACACACGCGCGCACACACGCACACACACACACACACACACACACACACACACACACACACACACACGCACATTTCTGCAAAATTCAACTCACCTTTTTTGCCAGAGCTAGGAGGTCCTGGTGGCTTATCGGTTACTGACCCTTTAAAGAGAGAGCAGAATGTTTACTCAGCTTTTGCAACATACTATGGTAAACGTTTCAATTCAGGAGGACAGGTGAAAATACATACAACTTGCAGTTAACACAGCATGCACTTTGGAAAAGCCAGATATACAGTTATATAGATAAAATGTAAGTGACACTGTAATAACTTACACATACAGTTGACGTCAAAATGATTAGCCCTTGTTTGAAATTGTTTAACAGAGCGAGGACATTTCCACAGTATTTCCTATAATGTTTTTTTTTTTTTTTTTGTGGGGAAAGTCTTGTTTTTTTAGTTTGACTGGAATAAAAGTTTTTTTAGAACCATTGTTGTCTTTGTTGACTTGCATATAGTTAACATAATAACTTGCACTTTAAGCTA
Source organism: Danio jaintianensis (assembly GCA_903798115.1). Taxonomy (NCBI): domain Eukaryota; kingdom Metazoa; phylum Chordata; class Actinopteri; order Cypriniformes; family Danionidae; genus Danio; species Danio jaintianensis. The sequence goes on along the minus strand of CAIGQV010017386.1, from coordinate 147,047 downwards.
AATACTAGTGTCTTGCAAAATAAGTAGATATTATATTATGTACTGTCATCATGGCAAAGACCAAATAAATTAGTATTAGAATTTAGTTATTAAAAATATTAGGTTTAAAAATGTGTTGGAAAAAAAATCTTCTCTCTGTTAAGCAACAATTGGGAAATATTGTTAAAAGAACTCAAATTTCATAGGAGGGCTAATAATTTTGACTTCAACTGTATAAAGGAAAACAGGGGAATCAGATTGAAAACAAATTAAAAGACCACCCAAAAATCCAACCATTACCATCAGACTACTCAGAAAGCACATTTTCACTGCTGAAAATTTAGAAATGTCAACACATTCTCATTGCAAATTGTAACATTTTGATTTAGTGACTAACTCCTATGAATTTTTATGATCTCATTCATATATTTTAGTATGATTTGCTCATCCCCCAATGACGGTTGAGTTTAGGATGCACATCTCCTTCTAAAAATCCTACATTTTGTTAGTGCCAATAGCCTAGTGGTCAGTGCGCTGACATGTGACAGTTCGATTCCCAACTCATGGATGTTTTCCAATCCTACCCCCCACTCTCTTCGTTCCCTTTACTGTCCTATCATAAAATAAAATCCTAAAAAATAAAAATTTTACATTTTTGCACAAATAAAATCATATGAATTTGACCAAATTAGACAATCTTTCGACATAAAATAGTTACATTTACTTTTGAGATCAGGCTGGAATTGTTATTATTGGACATTATTATTACTATTTATTATTTGTATTATTTGATTTTTTTTATTTCAATCCCCCATATTATTGCAGCTGTCGGGTGCATACATGTATATACAGTCACTGCATTCATAATAATAATAATAATAATAATAATAATTAATAATATTATTATTACAGTTCTTTCTCAGTTCTAATGCACCAGATTGTAAACAGTTTACAGTCATAGTGAACGTTAATTATGGTGATGTGCTTTCAACTGAAACAGAATATTGATTAGGGGGTGGGGCTTTATTTTGACTCATCATTCCCTTATAGCAAACTAAAGGCAAGAGGGGTGTGGTTAGGAATATTGTGGCTGAAGTCTTCAAACTGACATCAACAGAGAAGGACCACCACTCTAAACGCAGAAGCAAATAGATTTGATTAAAGATTATCATAACAAACTTTTTTTTTTTTTTCAGTGGATTAAGGATTAATTGTTTGCCTAAAGAATAATAACGTGTTTTTAAAAATTAACCATTGTAAATTTAGGTTTCACACGGACTTTGAGTTTTCAATGGCACAACAATATGGCTTCCGTGAGTTAAGCTCCTATACAAATATCAGTACGTATATTTGATTAGCCTTTTTCTTTATGATTAGTGCTGAAACAACTTTCTGCAGCAAGATCTTTAGGGCTTGAAACACATGAGAAACAATCAACAATCACACTGATCCAAGAACGTGCAAAAGCTCAGGATTAAAGGCATGCATAAATTCAAGATTAGACAGTCAAACCAATTAAAACACCGGAGAGAAAGAGAACTTTAAACAAAAGGGCTATTTGGAATGAAATTTACTACCTGACAATCCACTTGTCCCAGCATGAGTTCCCATAAATTCACGGAAGTTTCCTGCAAACGTGTGCAAGACATTTCACTTAAGTGGTGATTCATGGGATTCACTCATTTCTGGGACAGGACTGGTCCATCTTTTGAACATTCATGAAACTGAGCCAAGGTTGTGTGAGGAAGTGATGTTATGGCCAGACATCACTGCTTGGAACCTCAATGTAAATCTTTTTACAATTGAAATAAACAGTAATAAAATTACAGGACCTTATGCACGACAACAAGCAGCAGGCTAAGATTGTACTTGTTATTAAAATGATGAAAACTATAATGATAAAAGGTTGTATTAAGAATTGAATGCTAACTTTCTGCAAAGTATGCAGTGTACACTATTTTCTGATTTTAAAAAGCTAGCATGTGAAATGGTGAATCATATAACATTAACATTTTAAACAGCATATGCACATTAATTAACGGTTTGTCATATTCAACAGTCTGCAAGTGTTTTCCAGTTATTACGCATGAAATATGAATTCAATTTCCAATTTCGAGGTTTTGATTAGTGTAAAAATAGTGTAGTGTAAAAATAGATGACAAGCAAAGTAAAAAAAATAAAAAAAAAATAAATACAATTTTTTTTTTTTTCAAAATGCTGCCAAAATTATTATTAATTTTTATTTAAAAAAAAATTTTTTAGCAAGCAATTTATCATTTCAGCAGTTACATCATCCTGGGTTTGAATGTGGTTTTGGTTAGAGAAAAAAACCCAAAAAACAGAATGTGAATTGTAATCTTTTGTTGTTTTGCAGTGCACAGTTTTTAACATTTGTATGGCAATTACATTTTATGAGTTAGTTTGGTGCCAATAAATTATAAAAATATTAAGTAAACCTGAAGTTAATTAAAACATTAGAACACTTAAAATTACGTTTCTGTCATCAAAAAGTAAGATGTCTTTGAATTATAAAATTATATATACATATTAAATTATATATACATATTAAAACTACATTTATATATATATATATATATATATATACACACATAATAATAAAAAAAAATCCATATTAATTGTTCAGTTTAATAAAATTATTCACAAGAAGACATGGTTATTTGATATGACAAACAATCATAAGCTTTAATTTGCAATCAAACATTAATCAGTGAACCGTATTTCCATTCAAATTCAAATTTAGTTGCACATTAAGCATTCATGGCTGAGCTTCTGTTTATGTTAAATGGTCACTGTTTATATGTGAATAAAATACTTCATCTAATAAACGTTTGTGCCTCTTTCGAAGACTTGGATTATATTAGGATATACAGTAGGATAATAGGAAATCAGCATATGAGGCAAGTATACTTCAATGGACAGATGGGAATTTCTTTATTGATTTGAAGATTACATATTTTTTGTGGGTATAGATCAACATGAATGCAATTTTATGCATGCTTATGACAACTGTGATTAAGTGTCATTTGTTCAGTTATGTAACTCCAAATGCAAATATTACATCCTTTGAGATGTCTTTATGGCTGCTTGACATAAACGCATACATCATAACCTGTCTTTGGGCCCTATCATACACATTGCTTAATACACACAGGATATACAGCAATACGGAAATATCTTTACAAATGAAAAATATTTTTTTTAAATATAAGGATTAAAATATTACAAAAATAATTATTTTCTACATAAATATAAAAACCACTGCCTCCATGCCTTCTTCATCTCGGGGGTCTTTTTTCAGTTTATTCATGACAACTTGCTTTTGTATAATGTTATTATTATTAGTAGTAGCAGTATTATTTATTATATACATATTTATATTTGGTTTATTAAAAACAAGCTTAGATTTGTACACCTGTGGGACTTTGGACCATATGGAGAGTAGGACGTGTGTTTGGATATAACTCAGTTTTTTGACCACACTTCGTCATTATTGTTCATTTATTCGTTTGCTGGAAATTAAAACTGAATTTAGAAATAGTTTGGAAAAAAATCTTTGCGCTTAACAAACAAAATTAAATATGTCGGCTAATGCCATTTCCTTATCCACAAAAGAGAGAAATGGAAAGAGAAAGTAAAAAGGCCGAATGCAGGAGGCTCGTTCTTTATCCTCGCACTGCAGATGGTCTGTTTAACTGTTTTCTCACTAGTGAAGCATTCAATTTTTCCACTTACAAAGTACACCATGTAAATAGCAAATGTGCCATGGCACCACGCAACTGACTCCTAAAGGGAATGGAAGATGAGACTCTGATTGGTTTATTCTCAAAAAAACACCCATAACTCATTAAGAGAATGAGCACAACCCTGTTAGACCAAGACAAAATGACTTGTCATAAATCTGTCATAAACATGCGGAACAATGACTCATTAAGAGTGCCAATATTCTGTCAATTTATTTTTATAAATGTCATATATTTACTTATATTTATATTTATTTATTTATTTTATTTACTGTTATATTACATTTAATGACATTTTAATGAGAAATTACATTTGTACCACTGTAGTTGAGGTCAAGAAAAAGATTAATGATGACGTTATAAAGTTCATTATACAATTATAACAGACTCATGACAATTCTGTTTATTAAAGATTTATAACGAGTTATGTTGTCTTGCTAATGTCAAATTGTCATGACAAAGACAAAGACAGGTTATAACGTATTTGCTTATGTGAAGTTGTCATAAATACATCTCAAACAATGTCACCTTTGCATTTAAAATGACATAACTGGGCCAGCGACACTTAATGGCAATTGTCATAAGCATGCGCAAAATCTCATTCATATTAATAACGTGCGTTATGTCATGATAATAAAGCTTTCATGACAGTCTTAAAGTAAAGTGTTACCTTTAAATTTAGCCAGTACATGTATAACTATACAAAATTATTTAAATTGAACAGGCAAAAATGTTTGGCAGGTGTTTCTACAATTTGCTACTATTAAACTTAACTAACAATGGTTGAAGGGGCCAACAGAAAGCTCTGAGAATTGTACCATCAAGATTAGCTAAGCATGATACAACATGTAATCATGCAATCTCAAGAGACACACACACACACACACACACACACACACACACACACACACACACA
>CAIGQV010017386.1:117333-120265 GCA_903798115.1 Danio jaintianensis | reverse complement strand
TACTTTATGTTATTAATTTTGCAGCTGGGTGCCTTCTAAACTCGGGTTGAGTAACATCTTTCAAGGCTACAGTAGAGCATGCGCTCCACATGCAGTCCATGTTTTGCAATAAATCAAAAATGCTGCTCATGTTATTAAAGGAAAATCTTTTACTGTAGTGAGACAACACAATGGGTTCAGTCTATGTGTACTGTCAGAATAATGTATAAATCACACCAGTCAATCTAAACATTCACAGTTTGCATCATTAATCTATATCTGTATCATCTACGTTTAAAAAAAAAAAAACTTTTTATACTAAGTCCTGATTCTCTGTATATCTCACATTCTCTCACATTTGAAAAATGCATTATATTTCACATAATTTACATTATAACAATACTTTTCTCGCCATCCTGGCACAAACGGCTCATTTAGCTCCAAGTTTGATGAAAGCACACCTTCTAAAAAGTGTGCTGTGATTGATTAGCTGTCCCAGTGCGTTGTTATTGGCTAGACGGCTAAATCAGCAAGTTCCATCTTTGGGGTATGACCAAAATTGTATTTTATCTAATTTTATTTTAGATACAATGAACAATACATTTTATGACATATTAAAATAGGTAGTTATTCCAGAAAATCAACACAATAAATAAACTTAAATACTTCAAAAAATGCCTTTTTCCTTTTATTTGGACCTTGTTAAATATAGTAGGTATGCCCAAAATTCGATTTTGGATTATAATTGACAAACATCTGGCTGAGCTGATGTGGCTTTTTTTTTTTTGTTTGTGTATCTTTTTGAGAGGTCTGAATTCACTGGTTTATTTTCAGAGTTAGGTTTGAGATTTATAACTTTAACTTCAATAAATTAAAATCAGACTTGGGATTTTATGACCCCAGTTGATGCTTTGTTCCTAGATAAACAACTTTTTAACTTCTTTTTTCTTTAGTTAACAGCGGTTTTACTATTAGTGTAACAGCAGGTCCTGAATAAATGTCTCATGGTGCAGGCACTAAGACCCAGCGAGAGGCTTCTTGGGTGCCATATAAGAAATCAATAGCACATTCAGATAATATACTTAATTAAGCTCTGTTTGATTGCCGTCACAGTCAATAAGTCAATTGTTTATTCATATATTCTGACCAATTTATCAAACAAGACTAAAACTTTTATGACATAACCTCATGTTATTTGTGTATTTTACTTTAATTTTCCTAGTATAATGTGAATCAGCTGTATTACCGGGTGGGCATTAGGACCTGGGAGAGGCTGTTAATCGGCAGAGGCTACAAAAGTGACTTACTGTTTAACTTACTGAGGGGTATTGAACACAGAGCATTTACAGATTTAAGTCTGTAATCCCTTAAAAAATTATTCTAAATCACAGGTAAAAGTTCACCTCAGATTGCTGACCTGATCTTATTATGAGTGTTCCAGTCAGCACTTCCCTCAGTCTATAAGTCATCTCATGCTCAGGCTGACACACACTGCATATGAGTTAGCCACGCGCACTTATTTACATGTCGCAGAATACACAGAATTAAAAAAAATATCTATTATTGACAATTTGTTCTGCAATAATGGTATATACCACCCAGTTCCGTTGCGTCTGTTTTGCGAAGGCTAGCACTGAGCCAGAGAAAGATGAGCACATTACTGGTAAAAGATCAACAGATCAACTTATCATGTTTTCAATGAAATAATGTTTGTTTTGGGTTGCAGAGATTTAAACATGTGTACTATCAAATGTATACATACCACTAGTATAGTAGTATACATACTACTATCACATATACATGTTATCATTTAAAAACAATATATTTAAGGTTTGTAAAATGCACACTGATATCTATGGAGATGGCAATGAAAATTATTTTACAAATATTATATGATGATGAGTGTGTTCACAACACTGTTAAGGAAAATAGAAAATGTACTCTTTTCTTTTAGTTAAAAAGTTAAAAAGCCACTTACTTTCATGTATTTTGGGAGAAGTTGATAAATGTACATGATGTAAATCCAGCAGCTGTAATCTTTCCACTGCAGTGCAGACTAAAATGGGAGTGCCCATCAGTCATTATGGACCAACCGATATGATCATTATTAAAATATTTAAACTATGAAATATGTTTCTTTATGCATATTTAAAAATCAGAATATCGAAAGTTTCACAATGCAATCAATTTGAGCCAAGAATATTGGTCAGGAGGTTCGAGCAGAACAAATATAGCATGACATATCCAAGTGGTAACGTTGTTGTTGTTGTTGTTGTTTTTGCCCCTCCCAACCTCCCAACCATTTGAATTTCCAATGGCAGGATTTGGCACGCTTTGTGACATCATTAAATCCTGGAAAACAAGCTTGTACTCAAAGTGAGCCATTCGATGATGTTCTTGAAAAAATATATTTTCAAAACAAAATATGCCCCTTTGAAGTGGACTTTGAGAACTTTTAGTATATGATTTTACACTGAAACATAAAAACTACACACTGATTATAATTTTTAAAAGTGAAAAAGTATAATTATTCATATTTAAGTAAGGTTATTTGGCTTTACATCATAACATTAAAACAAAATTACCTATAATAATATAATTAACCAATTATGCAAGCTAATCTCAAAATGAATCACCACTTTTTAGCAGTATTAATGTGATTCAGTTAAACATGATTATATACACAGACTACTAAAAGTTCTACTTTTATTTCAATTCTGATGTCAAATCATGTTTGTCAGACTGTTAACAGGTAAATAACTCTCAAAGTACCCAGTGACCTTTGCACGCACAAGAGCAGTGTAATGGTGGAGTGTGTCATTTGCTTGTTGATGTTAAAATAGCTTCTCTCACTCCAGCTTTAAATACACTGTCAACTCTAAGAAAGCATTTACTCAACACACTTCCAACAAAACACCAAGAACAGTGTACTGCAGTGATCCTCAACCCCCGG
>CAIGQV010017386.1:92333-112333 GCA_903798115.1 Danio jaintianensis | reverse complement strand
ATTTATAATACTAAGTAAGAAATAGCAATGGACAAAATTATTTTCATTGTTGGAAGTGAAATGGAGGCTTTTTATACATGGAAACAATATATCAGGAGTCTGACTTGCATCATATTTCTAGCCAAAAACATTGACATGTTGCACTTTACCGGTCACACTGACACCATTAAATGTCACACTGGGTTTACCAGAATGACAAACGCGTAAATGTGCGCAGCTGAACACACGCGGATGAAAGCGGTGTTCCGCACGGACTTACCCGAGGACCAGTGGACTTCTGCGCGGCAGCTGCTGGCAGGCGCATCATCATCATCAAATACATAAATACAAAAAGAGCCAGATTGTGACAGTACATTCTGTCTGACGATGAAGTGTTAACACGACTGACAGCCTACGGACACGATTTACTTAAGAACTGGCAAAGGTCCCAAAGTTGCAGGAAATTCCAAAAGTTTGTTCCCAAATAAATTCGTCCTCAGCGGGTTTCTCCTTTACATGTGTGCGTTTTCATAGTGCCAGAAAGAACGCGGACAAAGAGGATGATGGTCGCAATGATACACTCTTTCCACTGTGTGGGATGTACTGTCCTTTCCGGAGCTACAGGTTGAATAGTTTGTCTTTCACTTTGGGACGCGTTTAAAACCTCAGGAGGTGGGATTGCGTGGCTTGAATGACAGGAGAATCGTCCAATGACAGCGCAGTTAAACGGGGCGGGAGGTGCGATAGTCCGTGGATTAATCGTCAGTCATTTGGTTACCGCAAGAGTAATGACGCACTCTGTCTACGGCTTTCTTTGACACGACGTTCCTGCGAGACATTTTACATTACGGTTTCATGAGTGTTTAATTGGCTTAATATATTTCAAATTCGTATATATTTATGTTATTATTATTATTATTATTATTATTATTATTATTATTATTATTATTAATAATAATAATAATAATAATAATAATAATATTATTATTATTATTATTATTATTATTATTATTATTAAATAAATAAAAGTAAATAAATAAATAAATAAATAAATAAATAAAGCTAATAACGGGTTTTAAATCCATTAATATTTCATACTTAAAAGAAAACGTTTCCTGTTAAATCAAGTAAACTTATTCTGTTAGTTAGAAAAACTGATCTATTAAGAAAATATAATAATAATAATTCATTCATTTTCTTTTCGGCTTAGTCCCTTTATTAATCTGGGGTCGCCACAGCGGAATGAACCGCCAACTTATCCAGCATATGTTTTATCCAGCGGATGCCCTTCCAGCTGCAACCCATCACTGGGAAACATCCATACAGTCCCATTCACACACATACACACTACGGACAATTTAGCTTACTCAATTCACCTATAGCACGTCTTTGAACTTCTGGGGGAAACCCACGCAAACACGGGGAGAACATGCAAACTCCACACAGAAATGTCAACGAACCAGGGACCTTCTTGCTGTAAGGCGACAGTGCTACCCACTGCGCCATCGTAGTTAGTATATATTATTATCAGTATACAATAGAAAAAAAATATTTTTATTAAATTGTTTTAAATAATTTTTAGAAGATGTGTTATTTTTAAGTGTGTGTGCATATGTATGTATATATATATATATATATATATATATATATATATAGAGAGAGAGAGAGAGAGAGAGAGAGAGAGAGAGAGAGAGAGAGAGAGAGAGAGAGAGAGAGAAATAATTAAACTCAACATATAATAAATATGTAATTGAAGACAAAGTGTTTATTAAATTTTTTTATAAAAAAATGTACAATATACCTAATATACATATTAAATAATATATATGCATAACACTAAAATATATTCTTTAATTGCCATTCATTCTTTTTATAAGATATTTATCTTAATATATTTGAGAAAGAGGGGTAGAGTGAAATTATAAACAGAACGTCACAGAACATCAAAGAAAAACAAAAAACTATTTTGTTGAAGTCAACATTAAATTAATGCAATGAACAAACAATATAATGAAATAACCCCCAGTCAAAAACCTATTTAATTGCATTATAAGGAGAAAAGGAGAGAAAGAGAGGCAAAGCTCTGGCAAGCAGAACTCAGGTCTACCTCCAAGCGGTGCTGCTATCAGATTTTGTTATACAGAATCCACCTTCAATGTGATGGTTCTGCTGCTGGACAGACCAGCTGGTCTCTGCCTGGCCGTGTGAAGTTCTTCAGGGGGTGTTTAGAGAGACGAGGGGGGACAGGAGTGTCTATAATGGAATGTTAACGAGATCACTTTATGTCCTGTATCCACTTTCCTTTAACCATGTCCATGTACAAAACAAAGCTGCTTTCTGGCGTGTGAAATAAACTGTTGTTGGAGAAACGTTGACCAACACAGACGGCTGTTGTCACTTGGCTGGACTTGAAACAAATGTTTGACAAGGGGCAGAGAGAAAGGAGAGGGCGAATGAGCAGGAAAGGGCTGTGTTGCCCAATTATCACACCGACCCCTTCCACAGATCCTCAATGGCAGTTCACTGTCTGTTTATAGCAAGCAAAGCCGACAGAAAATTAGCAGGTGTCTGTAGACAAGAGCAGCCAGCCCAAACCAGCGGCTCCCTGTCGACTCCAACACAATTATTGCCAGGCTATGCACATTTTGTGGCTTTAATCAACACATTAGTCGAGAGAAAAGGTCTTTTCCCCCACCTTTACTTATTATGATGTCTAAGATAAGCATGACAGGCCGCTTCACGTTAAGTGTCCTTAATACCTTTGTACTTTAAATTGTGCGGCGGTTCTTACTGCTGTTAAACCCATTTACAGCTTTTATAATTAGACATCTGGACCGAGCTTTATTGTGGTTTTACCAGCTTTCAGAGATGTAAAAGTTTTGACTCCAGCCCTGAGAGATTCCTTTAGCTAATGTCTTTGACAGCAATTGTCTTCTTCAAACATGTGTCCAACACTAGACGTCTAATCAGTCTATAAAATGTTTTACTGCAGATGCTTTTTCTTTTTACTTTTCAGAAATGAGTGGCTTCATTTTAAAACTAAAACAAAAAAACTAAACTAAAACTAAACTAAAAATATATAAACCTTTAAATGTAGCATCTCAAAGGGGTGGTCCACTACGATATCATATTTTAAACCTTAGTTCATGTGTAATGTATCTGTGTGAACATAAACAACATCTCTAAATGTAAGACGCTCAAAGATCAATGCAAAGGGAGACAATGGCTTTTACAGAGTTAGCTTAGCAAAGCCTGCAGCAAACGAATTTAGGGACTACACAAAAATAACTTCCGGGCTAGTGAGATCACAAGGGCTTCCGGTTACGTGCATTCACCTCGCGCACACACCCTGCGCAGCGAAGGGGCGTGGCCAGAGGTGCTGTAATGTTAAAGCAGTGAAAGCTAAAATGCCATCCAAATGCTGCTATTTCCACAGAGCTTGTTCTGTTTCTGTATTTGGGCTTCTAAAGGACACGACACAAAGAGAAAAGTGCTTACAGTTTAATTTTAATTATGTTCCAGAGAATTATATAATAAAAGATATAGCGCTAGCATTTTACAAAGGAGAACTTCCAGAATCTCTCCCAGATCAGTGCTGGATTAGGTTAAAACTCCTCCAACAGACAAAGCTGTGGACTGTGAGCCACAACCTGTAAGTATTTTTATTTGTTAAAATTGATTAACTACAGGCACAGTTTCTAGCGTTAACGAGGATGTAAACAACGGGAAATGCTGTTTGGTACCGCTAACAATTTAGCTACAAATTCATATTTATCAGTCAAACCTCTGTAAACAGCCACAATCTTCAGCAGCACTGCAGTGTCTCTCTATGCGTGTCTCTCTATGCGGCTCCTTTCCGAGCGTTCTACATCTCAAATAACAAACTCGCAAAAGATATGAGAACGTTTTTATATTACTTACACATGCTTATTCCGAATATATGTGAAAGACATTTGTCAGATTTTATTTTAGAGAGCAGGCGGGAGCTGTGTGCTCTTCATTTCTATCTGATTTAGGCAGCTAATGCTGCTAACAGCTGCTCTGAGCCTCTGACTGGACTGTTTACACAGCGCAAAAGCATGTAGGGGAGTGACGTGGAGCCAATCCGCACAGCACATTATGTTAGCGGACCAATCAGAGCCTCTTGAGGTCGGGCCTTTCAGAGGAACTAGGAAATATGACAGTCGTTTGCATGTTAGCTAAGTAGCTGTATATAATCAAAGTAAGATATATGAAAATATAGCGTGATTTGAAGCATGAGCACACATTGCTTTGCATCTTATAAACCCAACCAAGCCTTAAAAATACACTGTGGACCACCCCTTTAAGTACATTTTAAAAGTACAGAGGTAAAAAAACAAATACAAGGATACACACATAAAATACTAGTCAAAAAGAAAACGAATAAAAAAACTAAAACAAAGGAATTATAATACAAACAAATAAATATTTAAAATCACATTTTTTAAAAATCACATAAAAGCAACCCTAAAGAGGTAAGTTTTAATAAAAAATAAATGTATATAAAATTTGCACTTTAAAACTTAGTGGTTGAATTGTTAAAATGTAACAATTTAACTGAATATTAGTAACTAATTATGTGTACTGTACTTACTGTATTTTTAGGTTTAGAATGTGGGTTACGTTTAGGGTTAGTTGCGTGTAATTATGCATAATTACTTTATTTACTATAGTAAGTACATGGCACGGTGGTTAGCACTGTCGCCTCACAGCAAGAAGGTCGCGTTCTCCCCTTGTTTGCATGGGTTTCCTCCGGGTGCTCCGGTTTCCTCCACAGTCCAAAGAAGACATGCAGTATAGGTGAATTGAATAAACTAGATGAACTAGTTGAATAAACTGGCCATAGTGTATGAGTGTGTGTGAATGTGAGAGTGTATGGGTGTTTCCCAGTTCCCTGGAAAGGCATCCGCTGTGTAAAACATATGCTGGAATAGTTGGCGGTTGGTGCTGTGACAACCCTTGATAAATAAGGGACTAAGCCGAAGGAAAATGAATGAATAAGTACATGAAACGTGTAACAAAGGACTCCTTAAAATAAATAAAGTGTACCAATTGTAATCTTTTGACATTCATTTAATATTAAATAAATGTTCTATAGTCAATATACATTCAGCTGACAATATTTGGTCATGTCATGTGGTTTGATGACATTTTTGCCAACTTTTTGGACTTTTTGATTAGAAAACAGAATACAAAATACCTTATAAGAAGGTATATAAAAAGTACTATCATAATAATGAGCTACATTTACTTATCATGCTATTGTGGTTAGTTACATTTAAGGGATTTTTCACACTTTGTTAACCCTGGGTCATCCTAAACCCCAGATAAATAAAATCTTGGGTGATCTGTTATCTCGTATCGCACTGCTCATACTATATGTAAGGAATAAAGTACACACAGGAGATTTTTATCACAGAATAAAGCCTGACATGCTTATCAAGATGTTGTATAAGACATTTGAAGATATTCACTGAAGGTCAAGGTGATTTGAAGTTCCCGGATGAGCCTGCATTGTTTAGCAGTTGTTACCTCAGGATAACATAATTAGAACATTGCAACTGACCAATCAGAATTGAGTATTTCAAACAGCCATTTAATAACTGGGGCTAACAATCCTGGGTATCCATTAACAGACATTTCACATTGTAATTTCCTTAACCCCTGGTTAATTCTCAATTAAACAGAGCACATCTTTGTGTCTAAAAGCATGAGATGGAGTCATCAAACACCTGTGAACAGAAACTTTCAACATTTGCCCCGCCTTCAAGTACTTCTTGGTCCAGTGTTTTCGGAACTGACACTAATAAGCTGCTTTTGTGTCCATGGTGTTTCAAAAGATGCAAGATGCGAGTGTAATGATCATACACATCTACATTGAAAACAATAGAAAAAGTAGTGCATTGGAATGGAAAAACACATTCTGTGTGATATAAGCACATACAAAGCAGTTATGCAAAATGTCACCATGTAGGCCTTTAGCTAAGACTCACAAGATACGTAAAGACAATAAAACAAAGACAAAAGTACAAGTGAATGAAAACACAGACCAAAATATGTCATCTTACCATCTCCTGATCATTATTGATTTAATATTTCCTTTCTTTTTCTCTCACCGACTGCTGTTCACATGATGTGCTTCCCGTTACTAGCATAATGAGCCTCGCTGCTCAATTTCTGATTGGCTGTCTGTTGCCAATCATCCAGCAGCAACAAACAAAGACCACCTCGTTTCACACTGAGCAACGTTAGCACCACAATGCAGGGCTAACAACGCAAAGGCAAATGTTATATGCATGCATATTATTATGCATGATAGGGCTGGGAGACTATTTGAGTATGATTGCCATGTGCATTTGTTCAGTAAACCTTTAGTAAACCTCCAGATGGAACAGCATTTACTACACATAGACATAGTGCACCAATAAACTACACAAAAATCTGTTTCAAATTCGAAATCAATTTAATCAGATGATATTAGATTGAGATATTTGTTCTGTAATAATGACAGCTGTTTGCGTAGCTTTTCAATAAACTATGACTGAAAATACCATATACATTCAAAACCCTGTTTGCTGTTTATTTATTTAAAATGAGCTGAAACAACACAATTCTTGAGTTTTTTGGGTCAACTTCATTGTTTTTTGTTCAATACACTTAAATTTATAAAAACAAGTTAACTTAATTCCATCATATTGTCCCAACACAAATCGGTTGTGTACGTGCCCAGGACTACATTTTTGGGAAACTACAAATACGTGCTTTGGCATACATCTGCCTGCATTTTGTGAGTAAAACGGGTGCTACGGGGCGGTATGACACCACCGACAACTTCTGTTCCTTTTCACACTAATAACTGACATTTACAGGGACACACTATTGATGGATAATGGGATGTTTTTGTGTGGTTGTTCACAAAGCACAGAATAAATAGCACCTAAATGACTTGATGTGCAATTGAACACATTCTGCTTACCTCCGTATGGATGACTTTTTGAGAGCAGTCATATGGCTCGGTAGCTCGCCTTGTGTAGCTTCTTGTTCCAGTTTTGACTTCAAATTCTAGTTTCGTTCTAGAAACCAGGTTAAACAAAACAAACAAAAACAACAACAACAAACAGCAACAATGTGAAATTGTGGTAAAAGCATGCAGCCACAATGCACATTTCTCTTTTGGTTTGCTTTTGAAAACACTATCGGTGTTTAGGGAAGGGGGCAGGACAGTCGATAGCAAGGTGACATATTTTAGGAAAATAACAGTAAAAAATTATAATTATAAACTGTAACATTGATGATATACTCTACAAATGTTCAGTTGTTGTAACTTAAGGATGGGTCAAATATTGAGAGATTCAATATAAAATAACTCAAAATTGGGTTTTCTATATTTAACCCAACATTGGGTTATGACAACCCATGATTTGTGATTAATAAATATTGCTAAGTAAATAACAAGCAGTTAATGTTAAACTGAAAAGTTAAACAAATAAACATACATTTAAATACATAAATCCTATAGAGTATACTCACTATCCTGTAACAAAACAACTATAAAATAAACTAATAAATAAATGAATGTGAATAGTTATGAACTTCATCATTGGATTAGAAATATTGAAGTTCACCATGAAATCTCAATGATGTTTAACTTCTTGGGAAATCAGTCCTGAATCTGTAAAGACATTGTGTTCTTTTTCACAGGAATCTTTGAATCTTAGCAGCAGAAGTCTGCATTTCGTCTCAGCATCTCACTGGACAAACAATTGAGATCCCATTTGTCATTGTGTGTTCCTACAGGTGTGTGTACTAGTTGCTCTTTTGGTGTCTTAATCCTTCACGATGAAACATTAGGAGTTTGGGGACTCATATAACAAGACTTTTCAGATCTGAGGATTACCCAATACATCTTTGTCCATATTTCTCACAAGTGCCTTTTTGACCTAATCGTGGAAAAATGAAGAAAAGAGATGGACAGAGGACTTCAAACAAGAGAATGTGAGGTCAGATGCAGAGCCCTTTCACTTTAAAGTCCCTCATCTGGCTTTCATTTGTTGAATTCCATGTCTTTTACATGTACTGGCTGCAATTTTCACAAGCTCCCGTATCTGGAGGAGACACATGATTCCAGGCCTGGCTAAAGAGTTCAGATGGTCCAGTCGTTGACAGTTGACAGTTTTCTGCTTCAATGGTTACCTCTTGACAAAAAACCCTAATATTAATCAAGTTTGAAATCCTCATTGTCAAGCACACACCAAGTATATCAAATACCTTGCCTTATGAATGAAGAGTGGAAAAAAAGAGAAAAAGACATAAAGAAAAATTAACAGTCCAGTTAATGTTTTGGCATGGAAATCTTCAATAAATGTTTCATTAGTTCATGAGATGTTTGACAAAATATAATTTTCTGCTTATTAATAGTTAGGTTTAGGTATCGGGTAGGGTTAGGGATGTAAAATAAGATCATAAATAGCCGATATCTTAATAAAAGGCATGTAATAAGCCAGTAGTTGATAGTGAGAATTAAACTCAAGTGTTACTGATTTAGTTTTATAATTTTTTTCCCACAAATGCATGGTTTTATTATGAGTGCTAAAAGAAAATTTGGTAAAAAATTTTTTTAATTTGTCCTTGTTACACTTTCTTTGAACTTACTATAGTAATTACAATTAATTATGCATAATTACATGCAAACTAACCCTAGATCTAACCATTAACCTATCCCTAACCACTTTGTAAGTTAAACAAACAGTTGCACTGTAACAAGTACACCTTAAAATAAAATGTAACCAAGATGTAATTTCATCTAGAAACGTATTACCTTAAAGGTAATATCCATGTTCTGTGCAAGTTAAACTTTACATTTTTAAAAGATTAGCTAATTTTAATACTCCTTGTGTGATTGCATTGTGTGCATTGTAGTTAGTGCATAGCAGATGACATACAAAGTGGGTTCCTTTATTTTAAGGTGTCCTTGTTACAGTGTAATTATACAACTAGTACTGAGTAATAGACACAAAAGTGATTGAGTCAGAAATAGAAATTGTTCAGAGGAAAGCGGGGTGTGAAAAGAACCATTGAGGGACAGTGTCCAACGAGTGGTGTGTCCAACACCTGCACCGCCTATTCACCCAAATGTTTACACACTGTCATCCACAATTAATGGCTCTCAGGGGTAGGGCTGCCTGCTCTCTGCTGGGGCCCCAGACCCTTCCTGGGCCCTTATGAGTGCCTAATTGAGCATACCACCCTCCTGATTGAATTAACAGCTTGGTCCCAGAGACCTTCACCCCAGTGGAGAGGGGGATTCAGTCCCTCTGTGCCAGCCGGACGGAGGGGGGGGCATGGGGAGAGCGCAAAGTTGTCAAAATGTCAGCAAAGCGTGGCCTTTGCTGTTGGCAAAACCAAGCTAGAAATGTGAACTGGGGGCATTCAGAGGTCCCGGTCTTCACAAGGACAGGCCTGCCAGGCGGACGCTGGGTCTTAAGGCTGGATGTAGTCGGATTCTGTCCAGATTCTGTGGTGAAATTTTACATTCTTTGATTTATGAACAAATAAATATCTTTGCAGTTAAATGCTGATAATGGGCTTTATGCAGAGAAGTGTTTTTTCAGCCACCGCTAAGTTTCCAGTGAAAGCTTGATGTGACTATTTTCAATTTCATAAGGTTCCTTTTACAGCTTTGATAACGTAATTTAATTAAAATATAGTCAGTTAAATGGACCTAGGCATTAAGAATGCTTAATATTCAAGCTTAAAATGAGATAAAAGATCTTTTAAATGCAAGCGCTGTGAGGAGCAGCAGGCGAGCGCAAAAGATCTATTGAAAATACTGTGGTAAACAAAATTTTTTTCATATATAAAGATATGGCATGGAACAATGGAATTTAATGCAGCGCTTCATGTCTGGTGTGAGGCCTGCTTTATATTGTGTCTCAATTAAGCAGTGAAGATCATTGATTTTAGACAAACCAGATCTTAAATGTGGTGAGTTTACAATGGCATAACAAGTTCAACGGAAGCGCGCTTATTCTAAATTCTAAAAGTCTCTGTGCATATAATCCTTAAACAGTTAAAAGCCATGTTGGTGAGAGAAATGTTTAGATGAGTAAGTAAAATGCGCTCAAACCTTTTCTCTCAATAACACAATAAACAAAGTCAACAAAAGCGACAGCAAGGGGAGAACAGGAGTTAAGCAAGCATCTGATATTTGAAAAGAAGAACATTGATCAAATTTAGTGAACACTTTTGACACCTGGTGGTAAATTCCCTAACTATACGACAAATCCTATTTAACTGGCAGGTGATCTTTTCAGTTTTCAGTGACTATGAAAGAAGGATAGCTGTTCTAACGTGACTGAAACTTGAAGATGGCAGGTTGTACAGTCAGCCATCTCAATAGAAGCTGCCCAATCTTTGATTTCTAGAATATTGTATATTTACAATATCCTTAAAGGCTTAAGGATACCAATCAATCAATCAATCAATACATAACTAAATAAATCATTTATTTATTATTCACCCTCATGCCATTCCAATCTGAGACCTTTAATCTTCGAAACACAAATTAAGATATTTTGAATTAAATTTGAGAGACTGCTCACCCTCCATAGACAGCAATGGTCCAAAGACATTTAAAGCCTAGAAAAGGAACCAAACACATTGTCAAAACATTCCATGTCACTTCTGTGGTTCAACTGTAATCATATGAAGCTCCAAAAACACTTTTGTGTGCCCATAAAACTGTAAAAATGGCTTTGTTCACATATATAACTTCTCTTTATCATCAGGTCATCAGGGTGTGCATTTACTACAGGAAATACAACATAAATATGCACCCTGATCTGATGTGGAAGACATACTCGAACAAAGTTGTTTTTAACGTTTTTTGGTGCAAAAAAGTGTTCTTGAGAGCTTCATATGGATACAGCTAAACCACTGAAGTCACATGGAATGTTTTAACAGTGTTTTTGGCTCCTTTCTTTGAACATCTTGGGACCATTGCTGTCTATGAAGGATGAGACAGCTCTCGGATTTCATGAAAAATATATTTTTGTGTGTTCCGAAAGTGAACAAAGGTCTGGAATAGTAACAGTATAATTAATAACCCCCCTACCCCAACAATTTCCTTTTAACACTCCTAATAAAACCATGCATTTGGTTTACTATTAACTAGTTGCTTCGGTTGTTCATAAAAGCCAAAGATGTGAGAGGACATGATAATATGAAGAATCTTAGTGATCAATCAGTTCAACAGTGCAGCTGGAATTGCCCACCTCGCTGAACATGGTTGAGGATCTGTATGTCTAGATGCTGTGTATGCTAAATTGAACTCTCTGTTCACACAAGACAAAGTAAGTTTAATTTAGTTGGGTCCAATGGGAAATGGGTTCTGATAGCTGTAACCTTCAGAATTTTTAGTTCATAAGGTAATGGCACACTGAATGCGAAATTTTCATCCCAATTTTTCACATGTAAAAAATAAATTCTGCCCCAGGTTGTATCAATTGGATTTACACACTGCCTCGAACAAATATTTGTCTATTATAAAAAAATATTCTGACTGAGTTAAATTTTTCCATTTTTCACATCCGTAAAAAGCATTTTAAGTGCTGTTTTGTCATTTTAGGGCCACCAAAAAACAAAAGCCAAAATCCAGAATGCTGTTACTTGCGATTTTTTGCTATCACTCTTGGTGGTGGTGATCTGTGTGATCACACATTTGACACAGCACCTAAAGGTATAGTTAATCTAAAAATGAAAAATTGTTTGTTGATGGTGATTGTGTCACCAGCTCTCATGCTTTCATCATCAAAAGCGACCAGACTACAATCGGACTACATTCGCACATGCGCCAGTATCTGTTTAACCAGACTGTGAAATAAAGCCAATAATATTATAAATAATGTTAAACTGCTTACACAGACCGATCGTTTCACTTCACAAGACCTCAGTGTGCCATTGATTTGAACTCATTTGTACGTGTTTAAAAAACCTATCAGCATTCATTCATTCATTCATTAATTTTCTTTTCGGCTTAGTCCCTTTATTAATCTGGGGTCGCCACAGCGGGATGAACCGCCAACTTATCCAGCATATGTTTTACGCAGCGGATGCCCTTCCAGCCGCAACCCATCTCTGGGAAACATCCATACACACCCATTCACACACATACACTACGGACAATTTTAGCTTACCCAATTCACCTATACCGCATGTCTTTGAACTTGTGGGGGAAACCGGAGCACCCGGAGGAAACCCACGCGAACACGGGGAGAACATGCAAACTCCACACAGAAATGCCAACTGACCCAGCCGAGGCTCGAACCAGCGACCTTCTTGTTGTGAGGCGAACGTGCTACCCACTGCGCCACCGCGTCGCCCCTATCAGCATTCACTGCCATTAAATGAATTACCAAGCACCACAGATTCAGCTAAACATCTTCTTTAATGTTCTACTGAAGTTAAAACATCTTAGATGACCTATGGGTGAGTAAATTAGCAGGAAATTTAACTAAATACATTTTTGGGTGAATTATCAAGTGATAAACCTTAAAGGGACAGATCAAAGGAAATGAAAATTACCTCATCATGTATTCTCCCTTGTGAGATTGTAAACCTTTACGAGTTTCTTCTGTTGAACGCAAGTGAAGATATTTTAGAGAATGCTGGTTGCTGGGACCCATCTACTACCACAGTAGGAAAAAAAATACTATGGCAGTCATTTTTCTAAATATCAACTTTTTGTGTTCAATTGAAAAAGGTTTTGAATAAGTGAAGGGTGACTTAATTATTACAGAATTTTTGGGTGAACTATCACTTTAAGTAGAACCAAACTGTGTGTTTTTATCTACACTCAAAATGTATTTACAGGGGTTGTTGCTAGAAGGGATACAGCTGCGGCTGGAAGTTAACAAGAATCCATTCATTAATTTTCCTTCGGCTTAGTCTCTGATTTATCAAAGGTCGCCACAGTGCCAACTATTCCAGCATATGTTTTACGCATCGTATGCCCTTCCAGCCGCAACTGGGAAACACCCATACAATCCACAACCGGAGCACCCGGAGGAAACCCACATGAACACGGGGAGAACATGCAAACTCCACACAGAAACGCCAACCAGCCAGGACTCAAACCAGCGACCTTCTTGCTGTGAAGTGACATAGCTAACCACTGAGCCACCGTGTGCCGGTTAACGCGAATGATTTATATTATTTAATTCCACTAATTGTACTGTATTAACGTCTACCTACCCCACCCTTAAACCCAACCATCACAGTAATGTAAAAACAGTAATTATAATGAGTATTATTTATATTGTTTATTAAATTACCCATTAGGTGGTGGCGCAGTGGCTAGTAGCCTATAGCCTCACAGCAAGAAGATCACTGGTTCAAGCCTCGGCTGGGTCAGTTGTCATTTCTGTGTGGAGTTTGCATGTTCTCCCCGTGTTTGCGTGGGTTTCCTCCGGGGGCTCCAGTTTCCCCCACAAGTCCAAAGACATGCCCTATAGGTGAATTGGGTAAGCTAAAATTGTAGGTAGCGTATGTGTGTGAATGAATGTGTATGGGTGTTTCCCAGTGATGAGTTGCAGCTGGAAGGGCATTTGCTGTGTAAAAAACATATGCAGGATAAGTTGGCGGTTATTATGATTAATAAAGGGGCTAAGCTGAAAAGAAAACAAATAAATGAATGAAATCACCCATTAAATTGTATTCTATTAACATCTACCCCAACCCTAAACACAACCCTCACAGTAATGTAAAAATATTAATTATTGTTGTATAGTGTCACAAAAAATATGCTATATTGATATGAGTATCCACAGCTGTATTCCATCTACACTTTTACAGCTAGAGCCCATCTATACCATTTACAGGTCAACTGTCGACACATCACAACCTTGTAGGTAATCTGACTGAAAAAAGATCCTCAGCAGCCTCCAGTCGACACACGCCGAGTAAGACATGCTGACATCTCATCCCTTTTGAACACTATCACCTTCAATGTAAGAACTTTATTGCTCCATAAGAATCAGTAAGACTGAATCAGTCTGCAGTAAGATTCAGACTAGACTCCAAAATCTGCCTTTGAATATTCTTCAATCACGGACAGG
Source organism: Danio jaintianensis (assembly GCA_903798115.1). Classification (NCBI taxonomy): domain Eukaryota; kingdom Metazoa; phylum Chordata; class Actinopteri; order Cypriniformes; family Danionidae; genus Danio; species Danio jaintianensis. Next base: position 98,219 of record CAIGQV010017386.1, on the reverse strand, counting down.
AGGATTTCTCCCTTCAAAGAGATTGTCCCTAAACAAAGAATACAGCAGTTTATATAGCATAGGATAGGTACATACATTTCAGAATTTCATCACATTATCACTATTCTTAAACTATAATTGGTTCTTTCTTTTGTTATTGGGCCTAATAAATACACACTTCTTTGATTTTGTGAACTCAAATAAAGGGATTACACACTAGGCAACCGACTCTATTCCTCTTATAACACTCACACATATTAACTTTGGTCTAGATATGTTAGAAACATTCTGTCCTAAGTATATTACTGTGTTAAATCCGAAAGTAGAAAGATTAGTTAAAATTGGTCATCCCCATAACCCTCTATCAGGTGAAGAACCATATACGGTAACTTCAGTGACATTGATTACAATATAATTTTTTTTTTGTGTGTGATAAAGTGATAAATGTACAAGTTTTGTAATAACCCCCCAGTAAGGTCTTCCAATGTATTTCAATGAGTCCCTTATAAAGGGTTAATCAGAATTATTTAAAACTGCTATAAAGTATGTTTGAATCCATGTACTTTATAAATCTTTATGTAAGGCTAGTTGCAATTTATACAATTATTTGCATGACACATTGACATTACAGCACACAGTAGCCCTTTTAGGATTATTTTGTGTTAACTTTGTACTCAACAAAAATATAAACACAACACTTTTGTTTTTGCACCCATTTTTCATGAGCTGAATACTGGAAGCTTTTTTCTATTTACACAAAAGGCCTATTTTCTCTCAAATATTGTTCACACATTTGTCTAAATATGTGTTTTCTTTGCCGAGAATATCCATCCACCTCATAGGTGTGGCATATCAAGATGCTGATTAGACAGCATGAATAATGCACAGGTGTGTCTTAGGCTGGCCACAATAAAAAGCCACTCTAAAATGAGCTGTTTTATCACACAGCACAATGCCACAAGTTCTCACAGATAAAAAGAAAAACATGTTTTAGTTAATTATTAATACAAATAGATTAATATATAAAATCTTTGAATAAGCCTCTTTAAAGGCAGCACCCTGATATAGCATACACTATTATTTTTATTTGGCAAAGACACGTGAACTTAGCAAGGTTACTGTTACAAACGTTTTGGTTACACTATTTTAAGGTGTCCTTTTTACAGTGTAACTATTAATTTAACTACTGAGTAATATTAATTAACTACATGTACTTACTATATGGTTATAGTTAGAATGAGGATTAGGTAACTATTAATTTAACTACTAAGTAATATTAATTAACTGCATGTACTTACTATATGGTTATGGTTAGAATGAGGATTAGGTGCATATAATTATGCATAATTAATTGTAATGACTAGTACATGGAATGTGTAATAAGGATAATTCAAAGGTCCCGTGAAGTGCTTTGAAATGTGAATTTTTAATCAATGTTTGACGTAATCTCAACCAAACATGATGAGAGGGTGGGACAGTGTAGCTCCTTCCCTTTTTAAATAGCATTTCACCGCTCTGTCAGGGAGAGTGGTTGAGCTCAAGCGCATCAAATGTGAAGCATCTTGAAGGGGGCGGGGCGGGGCATGCCAGATACTAGAGAGCATTTGATTGGTCACAATTTGATGAGAAACTATGAGGTGACGTGAAGAAAACCGTTGATCCATTTAGGCAGAAGTGACAAACTAAGTTTTACATGTTTAAATCACTTTTATATGTCCTAAACACATTTTTTCACTGTTATTATTGCACACTAGCTTATAGATATCCTAAAAACTAACAATACTGATACTAACATCTAATTTTATGGGACCTTTAAAATAAATTGCTACTAAAGTTTCTAATTCAAATAAAATATTTTAAGCATCCTATTTATCAAAGAAAAAAAAAATCATAAAACCATATATATCCACAGAAAAAACTAAATCAGAACAATATATTAGAATACTGGAGTGGTTTGCAAAGGATTTTGTGACACTGACGTCTGAAGTAATGATCCTGAAAATTGTACTTTGCCTTCATAAGAGGAAACTACATTTTAAAATTAAAATAGCAAACTGTTATTTTAAAGGTAATAATGTTTCACAATATTTATGCACTTTTAATCAGTTTGAATTTTAATGCAATTTTAAATTGAACTGTAATCCATTTTTGCCATTAGAGTAATGACAACTGGTTTAAAAAATAAGCTTAATTATTTATTTGTTTTGATTTTGGTTTGAACATGTTCTCATCCCTCATGTTCGCGTGTGTTTCCTTCATGTGCTCTGGCTTCCCCCACAGTCCAAAGACATGCGCTATAGGTGAATTGAATAAGCTAAATTGGCCATAGTGTATGAGTGTGTGTGTGAGAGTGCTTGAGTGTTTCCCAGTACTGGGTTGTGGCTGGAAGGGCATCCAATGTGTAAAACATTTAATTGGAAATTAAATTAAATTGGTAAATTGGAAGTTCATTCCACTGTGACGACCCCTGATAAATAAAGGGACTAAGCCAAAGGAAAATGAATGAATGAATGTTCTCATCCCATCTAATGAGATTGGCTAATGAATTTTGCAGTACACTTGCATGCTACATTGTTTATTTTCTTAGGTTATTGTTCAGACATACATTTATTAGGTAAGTCATAGAGGCAGCTTGGGTTCCAAAACAAAACATACCTAAGAGTGTAAATGAATATCTGAAAGGAGCTCTGTCCCTAATTTCCAGTAAGTTGGTTGATTCCAAACAGTTATCCAACCATAGAAGACTCCATTGTGTGGGCAGCTGGGGTTCGTCAGTTGCTTTTTATCCACAATAAAGTCCTAAGAGGAAAGATAGCATGCTCCAAAGCAGTAATCAAATTCATGTGTTTAACAAATAAAACAGATATCAGTCGTACATATCAAAGCCAGATTATTCATCCTTAGTGGACCATTTTGAAAAATCCAATAATTAATTACAAGTAGCCTTTTGACTACTGCGTCATGTGAATAATCAAACCTTAAACACAATTATTCTTCAAAACCACAATTACATAAAGTCAAGTTTCTAAATTCTGCTATTTGTTAGCAATAATTTTGCCATGACTTCATGCTGCATGACAGAGATGTGATTCAGTCAGTTAAAAGTGCTCATAAATGAATTTCAACCCAGATAAAAACAAAAACTGTTGTGTCTCGATCAAGGCAGAAAAAATCTTTCCAAGGCTTCACCCCTCAACCCTAACTATACCATGGACTTCACCTCTCTAGAACCCCCAGAACATTTTTGGGGATTACAATTGTGAACAGTGAACTCCACAATGATTATATTCCCCATAAACCCCCACACAACACCCCACTTCAGATGACAACACGGCTTGCACGTTCCCCAATGTCACTCAGCGCTCACAGGCCTTCTGATAAATCCATGGATGGGGACACACTGTTTCTACATTGGGTCAGAAGTTTAGTGGGTCATCACAGGCTCCCCCTCTGGTTATCTAATCCTAGTCTATAAAAAGTGTCTCTGGATGCCCCCCGGAACCAAACCGCATCCTGAGTTTGTTTTTCAATTCCATTTAGCACAACTGATAATGCAATGATTTGTTATTGTTGGATTAAACTGATGACATTTAATAGCCTGTGAGATGTAAACTGGGTTTCATTCAATGTGACATTACTTTCTGGATAATTAAGTAATAGTTCACCCAGAAGTGAAAGTTACTCACCTCCAAGCTGTTCCAAATCTGTATTACTTTATTATTATTTTTTCCACATTAAAAAAAGGTTTTGAAAAATGTATTGGCCTTTAATAAAAGAGAATCAGGACAAGGACAAAGAGCTCTAAAATGACAAAAAAAAAACACCCTATATACAGTTTAATAATAAGTTTATGTTAATTCATTCATTTTCCTTCAGCTTATTTATCAGGGCTTGCCACAGCGGAATGAACCGTCAACTATTCCAGCATATGTTTTACGCAGCAGATGACCTTCCAGCCACAACCCAGTACTGGGAAACACTCATCCACTCTCACATTCACACATGCACTCATACAGTACGGCACACACACACACACACACACAAAAACGATTACAGGATTCAAGGTAGTTTACATTCATTGTAAGGATACAAATCCTCAAAAAAAAAATCACTTACAATAGCAAATCACTGACCTAAACCATTCCATTATCTCAACCAATATGTTTTCAAAAACAATCACTACAGAAAAGTGCAATGCGACTGCATAATTTTATATGGCTTTTATCACTTTTGATGAACCATGCTTCACCAGACTCAAACCCGAGCACTTAACATTACAAGTACAACACTGTACAAAGTGAGCTACTGACAATGCCAGAAAAGTTGTGCATGTGGAGATAGGTGAAACAAATGTATTTGATTACAAATTAGAGACACTGTTCATTTCTTTTATGGTATTTATTTGCTGTTGTGCAAAGAACAGCATGAAATCAATCCTTTATTCTTTGATAATATGTCCCTGTAAATATCATTAGTGTCAAAAGGAACATAAGTTGTTAGTGCCATACTGCCCTTTAGCATTCATTTTAACTAGAAACTGCAGTCAAATGTATGCTTAAGTATGTTTTTGCAGTTTCACAAAAATTGTAGGCTGTATGCAGTATATCCAACACAATCTCACAATTTGTAACTTTTTCATTTATAGGCTAGGTTGTATGAATTTGTATGATCTCATTCATACGTTTTAGTACAAGTTGCTCATCCTCCAATGACTGATGGGTTTAGGGATGGGGTGAGGAGGCACACAAAAATGTTGTACACATTCCAAATTCCAATATGTATTTGCCAATATGTAAAATAGTTATGTTTCCTTGTGAGATCAGGCTGATTTTTCCAATGAGCCTGTGTTGCCATTACACAACCACCAGCAGCTTAAACTCATGATTCAAGACAGGATGGATCCATGCATGGTATGCAACAAATTCAACAAACTTAACAAACCCTACCACAGTAATTTCACAGCAAAAATCCAGACTCACTAAACCAGGCCACCTTTATTCCAGTTTTCTATGTGACATATTGATACATCCCTGCAAACTATAGCCCCAGTCTTAAAAAGAGCTTCTCCAGTGTGCTCTTCAGCTGTTTACAAAGAAAAATCATTAATTAGACGAGCCATTGGACAACAGTGGTTTGCTCTGTAGCCAATTATATTCCAGCCAGACTAAAAGAAATAAGACTTTCTCCTTTAGAAAAATATGAAATACTGAGAATTTTTTCTTTGCTCTATTAAACATTACTTTACTACACACACGCACGCGCGCACACACACACACACACACACACACACACACACACACACACACACACACACACACACACACACACACACACACACACACACACACACACACACACTGACCAATTTAGTGTTGGAGGTTTTATGGCTTAATTTGACCAGTCTGGTGGCCAATCTTCATTGATTGCACATTCCATCAGTAAGAGCAGAGTGTGAAGGTTTAATTAGCAGAGTAATAACACAGTTTTGCTTAAAATATTGCAACGTACACAACATTATGGGTGACATATCAGAATTCAAAAGAGGACAAATTGTTGGTGCGTGTCTCGCTGGCACAGATGTGACCAAGACAGCAAGTCTTTTTGATGTATCAAGAGCCACGGTATCCAGGGTAATGTCAACATACCATCAAAAAGGATAAACCACATCCAACTGGAGTAAGTGTGGACACAAGAGAAAGCTGTCTAAAAGGGATGTCTGGGTGCTAAACCAGATTGTATAAAAAACGAAAAAGAAAAAACAAAAACAAAACACAGCTGCCCAACTCACTGGAGAAATGTACCTTAACATTAAACTGAAATGTGCACCTCAACTCTCCTCTCTCCACGAAAACTGTCAGGAGCTATATATATATATTATGATTATATAAATATATATATATATATATA
>CAIGQV010017386.1:71107-89925 GCA_903798115.1 Danio jaintianensis | reverse complement strand
GATAGATAGATAGATAGATAGATAGATAGATAGATAGATAGATAGATAGATAGATAGATAGATAGATAGATAGTTTTGCTGTACAACATGTATATTTGGGCCTATATAAAACTCTATTGTTTATTGAGGCATCCAGTCTATTCATTTCACATACTCACCTGAATGTAAATAACCAACAGGAAATGACAGGGAAGATTACAAAATTTTGACACTAAAATATGACATAGAAGTGTTACAATTGTGTTTATGAGTAGATGGATAGATAGCATCCAAATATGACATATATTGAGGTTTTACATTCATGCATGATTGCATATGAATCAAACTCTAAAAATAGCAACTCTGAGTTCTTTTATATTGCCCAGCATGCATGTGTAACCTAATTACCCCGAAGCAGGAACCGTCATCAAATGCAGAAGCAAAGAGTAAAAAATATGCATGCATGTGCAAGCTTTGTGGCGTCCCTCAACCTTAGATAGCACTCTTAAGCCTTGATCTCTACACAGAACATAATAATCCCTGTGATTCCATGCTAGAAAATCTGCTTGTGGGTTATCCATCACCATCATTGAAACACTGCAGTATTCACTCTTTGTGTTTTCTGTTTTTTTTTATTGTACAGTGAACCATGGTGGACCCATTGGAACCTGATGACCAGAGTAAGTTCAGGGGGGCCCAGTTTGAAAGCCCAGCAGCTGCCTCCGAAGCACCATGTCTACCTGAGCCAGGTGATGATAAAGAGAGAGATGTAAGTGTGGATTCCAGCCCACAGACATCGCCGGGTACTGAACCTGTACAGAGTTCTCAAGAACCATGCCAGCAGCAAAACAGTCAATCAGAAGAGGTAAAACTGCATCTGGACCTTTACAATTTTGATTCGCCAGTTGCAGAAGGTAGTCGGTATGTACTGACAAGCCCTCGCTCTCTCGAGGCATGTGCACGATGTGGAGTGAAACCTGTGGAACTTCTGCCACGTCCACTGTCTGATTTTGCACGTGAGGCACCTGGCCGCAGCATGCGTGTCGCAACAGGAATGTTTGAGATATATGAGCGGGATAGGCATGCTAAACTCCGGCACTGTAGAGAAGAGAGAGAGCGGATTATCAGAGAGGAGAAAAGGCGATTTCTGCAAGCAGCTCTCAACAATAATAGTGGTACACTGACTTCAGAGAAGTCTGAGGAAACTGTAAATGCTGCATTGTCTCAACAAACCAATCATAGTTTAACAAATCCAGCCCCCAAGATGGCTCCTCCTTGTAGCACCGCACCCAAAAAACAATCGACATCAACTGCTGCTAAAAGCATGATAGCAGGATCTGGACAGGTGACTTCAGTATCCACATCTAGTTCTCCTCCTGCCTCAAAATCTAGTACAGTGAACTCTGCTGCTCCTCCCAAAGTAACCTCTGCAAAAAAGTCCAAGTCACTTGAAGTAGAATCTGGGAGAAAACCTTCAGTAATCCAACGATCAATTCAGTCAGTTCCTGGAGGTCAGTGTCCGAAAAAACCTTCCAGTGCTACTATAAAGGCTCCAAATACTTTTCCCAGATCAATACCAAAACCTTCTTCTTTTCCAAGAACACCAACTTCACTTGCTCCAATAGTGTCGAAATCTGCTGTCCAAAGTCCTGCTAATGGCATCACGAGTACATTTGGACAGCATAATGGACATATCATCTCCAAATCAAAGGTTAGATGCAGAAGCCATTCTCTGGAGTCTTTGCAACGAAGGCGTGACACATTTAGTTCTTCTACTGCTTCAACAACAAACACAACAACTACCACATGCACCTCCTCTGAGTCTGCTTCTTCATCTTATAGCTGGGATGGGGCAAGAGATCACTGGGCTAAAACATCAAGCCCCCGTGCTCGCACTTTAGCTACATTTAACTCTCTGATGGGTCGCAGTTTGAGCTTGGGAGACCTTAGCCATTCTCCACAGACTATGCAAAAAGTGGAGCGCATCGTGAAGGAGGTAAAGCGCAGAGGACTTAAAGCTGTTCCTGAACGTGACCGAAAGATTGCTGCATTAATGCTAGCCAGGTACCAAGAGGAGGATATAATGAGCCAGACACGCTATGTAGCACACCTGCAATGGGACAGTGAACGGCGAATAGAGGAGCTGAGAAGGGAACGTGAAGAGCGCGAGAAACAGAGGGCCGTGCAGCAGTGCCAACGTGCATGGCAATCACAAGTTTCTTCCCGACAGCGCTGGCTTAATCAACAGGAGCGTGAGGCTGCTGAAGCAAAACTTCGCCAAGCAGTGGAAAATGAGGAGCGTTGGAAGGAGTTGGCTGAGCAACAAGAACGCAGTCGCTTGCAAAAACTGCAACAGGCTGCTCGTGAGGAGAAACACAAGAAGGCATTACAAGAACAGAACCTTAAGGCTCTGGAGGAGGAGCGAGCTGCCATTCTTGAGCAAGAAAAACTGCTCCTCAAGGAGAAGCTGACAATTGCTGAGCTGAAGCGACAGGAGCGAGAGCACCAAAATCAAGAGGAGCGTCGTGGACTCAACCGTGCTGAGAAGAGACGGCATGCAGCTCTTATACAAGAAATTGCACGCCGTGAAACAGACGAACGTGAAGAAGCACGGAGAACAGCTGATGAGAAGCTAAGCAGGTCTTTGGAGAACTATGAGCAGATACAAGAAAAACGATCGCAGGAGTTGAAGGAGAAAGCTAAGCGAGAAGGAAAGCAGATCCAGAAAGCAAGACGCAGTGCCGAAATACGTGAGCAACAGCAGAAAGAACAGTTGGAGGCAAAGGCTAAGGAAGCTGAAAGACGAGCACAACAAGCCACTCAAGTAGCTGAAGAACGGGCTCGGGAGAAGGCCCAACGTGTGGTGCAAAGCAGGCAGGAAAAAGAACGACTTCAAAGGCTTAATCGTCAGCGTGTAGAAGAGGAAGAGAAAGTGCGCCGTCTAGAATTGTTGCAGTCCATTGAGCGGAAACTGGAAAAAAGTGAACAAATTTTCAGAGAAAAGCGTGCAGTGTTGGAAAGTGCCCGATCTGTGGCACGTGCATCTTTCCATGTGCGAGATCGTGTTCGCGAAGAGACAAACATGCGTACCTTTGACAAGATGGCCCTGGAGGCTCAGCTAAAAGCAAATTTAGTTGAAAAGTGAGCATTTCAACTGTGAAGCTTCTTTGCTTTTTCCATGCACCTCTGTGTAGAAATAAGCTGTGCTTGAGCCTACATGCTAGCCACACCACCAAATTACAGCAACAATTTTGATGGTCATGCCATCTAAAGATTCATTAACTCCTGATGCTGGATCATTTTCATCATGCCACCTAAAGAAATATTTTTCTGTATTTATATGTTTTAAATGTTAATCTAACAACTGTGTGCTTATGTGTGAATGAGCATATTGATGTCTGGGCATGATTGCTTTTTGAAAACTAGCAGCCATGTTGCTTTGAGAACCGTATATAAAGAGTTCATTGTTTACAAGGAAGTTTGGCACTATTGCAACAGTGATGACTGCTTTCTAAGGGTGGCTTTATTTCTTAGAACAAGAAAAAGAAAAGAGGATAAGAAGCGTCTCCCAGAGTAAATCTTTTAAGGGAGAGTCTTGTTTTCGGAATCTAGGCCGCAGGAGGTTGAGCCATGACTTGACTGTGTGTAAACCAAACTCTAATGAAATGCTGACCCAGCATTACATCATAGAGTCAGGACATGACAAAGAATGATCTCAGCACAGTGTAACTGCTGATGAAGCACAAGAGTCTTTGGTCAGCAACAGACCCATCAGGGCTCAAATCCATACTGACATCCCCTGCATTCCTCCAGGTGTGTTGATTTCTTTTTTTGCATGTCCTTTTTGTTTTCCCCTCATGAGCTTCACTTATGGTATTCTACTTCTTAACTGTGTATGGCATGTTCAGAATGGAATACCAGCTTGCTATTTACTTTTGTAGTATACTGCCACTATTTTAAAATAAAACAGTAGGCATTATGAGCGGAATACTGCACAATCATCTTGGCATTATTAAAATATAAACCCCATGTGGTCATTATACAGAAATAATTGACCACAGAACCCTTAGAAATGTATTATGCCTCAGGCATACATGGTAAATCTTGCAAAAATAAATATGATTAACACTATTGACAGGTATCTTAAAGATCTGCATTTAAAGATGATCTGTTAGTATTAATAGCTACACAGCTTATATATATATATATATATATATATAATGTTATGAACATGTCCGATGGTTACTGCATCTCCATTATCATCAAATTAAAATAATTGCTTTTATGATGATAATGAAAAAGTGCATTGATGGTCAGATTACAGAGCATCTAGTTATTTACTTTTTTAAAATCTAAAATTTGCAAAATCAAACTTTGGAATATGTAGTATACAATATGTAGTTAACAAGTAATGTCCTTTATAGCATTAAAATCTTGCTAAAAATGCCATGTCATTCCACTTCATATCTAGAAGACAAAACCAGATAAGAGCTTGACATCTATGAGAAAAAGCACTGCAGTAGGGCATTTTTGGACACACCTCCCAGTCAATTGCTATCAGAGCTTAACCCAGAGTGATGATTGTCATGCCAGCCATCTGTCACAGTATTTTTTGTACTGTGCAGCAGTCAACAACCTGGACAAAAACTAGTTTAGGCACAGCAAATTTGTCAGTGCTTCTGCATAGACTTCATGCATATATTCATACACTGTACAAATGATGTAATCAAGAAGTCTTGACATCATTTATTTGTCAACTTAAACGTAGAAGTGAATCATGTTTCAACTTTAAAAAACCAACAAACATATGATTTAATGTTTTAAGTCAGTTTAATGTAAGCTCTAAAAAATGGTGTTAAATAGCACTAAAAGTGGTTCTTTGTCTTAAGTACACAGCACCTATATCTTTAAAGGAACTCTCCTATTTAAACAGTTGAGTTTTATCATTTTTGAATCCATTCAGCTGATCTCCGGGTATGACAGGAACACTTTTAGCTTAGTTTAGCATAGCTTATTGAATCGGATTAGATAATTAGAATCTCTCTCAAAAATGACCAAAAAGTTCAGTATTTTTTCTGTTTAAAGCTTGACTATTCTATAGTTATTTCTTGTACTAAGACTGACATAAAATGAAAGTTGCTATTCTCTAAGCAGGGGCGACGCGGTGGCGCAGTGGGTAGCACGTTCGCCTCACAGCAAGAAGGTCGCTGGTTCAAGCCTCAGCTGGGTCAGTTGGCATTTCTGTGTGGAGTTTGCATGTTCTCCCCGTGTTCGCGTGGGTTTCCTCCGGGTGCTCCGGTTTCCCCCACAAGTTCAAAGACATGCCGTATAGGTGAATTGGGTAAGCTAAAATTGTCCGTAGTGTATGTGTATGAATGAATGGTTCCCAGTGATGGGTTGCAGCTGGAAGGGCATCCGCTGCGTAAAACATATGCTGGATAAGTTGGCGGTTCATCCCGCTGTGGCGACCCCAGATTAATAAAGGGACTAAGCCGAAAAGAAAATGAATGAATGAATATTATCCGATAGGGCTAGGAACTATACTCTCATTCTGGCATAAATAGGAAAATTATCAAAACTCTTTTGTCATTATTAAGTGAGATGCTAATGGTCTAATCTGATTCAATGATCTATGCTAAGCTAAGCTAAAAGTGCTACCACAGGACCCAGAGACCAACTGAATGGATTCAATGGTAAATGGTACAACTCAACTGTTTAAATAAATTATTTAATTAATTAATTAAAAAGTGGAGTATTCGTTTGAAGATGATGATACTGTGTGTAGCATCTTAACCACCCAAAAGAAGCACTAAAGAACCATTACTGGTGCTATATAGCACTGAAATTGGTTCCCCTATGATTACAAGCCAAAGAACCATTTAGCAATGCTAAACATCACATCAACTACCAAAAAGATCCAATTCATTTATGTGTGTGATATGAGTTGAAATGACTTCTAAAGCTAATATGATTCAACTTATATTTAGGTATTAAATTTTTTTTTTGTGTGTATGGTAAATGCATGACACATTTTCACCACTGTCTTAATGTAGCATTCAGTTAAAATAATAAACAAACATGGATATTTGAATATGAATAAATATTTAAATATTCAAATGACTAATTCTGTAACTATATTTAAACTATATTAATGCAGCATTTATTTTTTTCAGTGGAACTATCTGTCAAAATCTGTTATGCAGTCAAACTGATACTGTAGCTTAATTATAAGGGATTTGATACAACAGAGTGAAAAGCTTCTATGCAGTAATTGACTGTTGTCTGGTTTGTCTCCTTTGACGCAGGTTCGGGAGTGGAGAAGATGATGTTGACATCTGCGGCCTGATTCAGTTAAAATAACCCTCAAGAGACTGCAAAAGATAGTTCACTTTGATCATGGATCCTCATTCTCTCTCTCTCTGGGAGTGACTCAGCAAGGCATGATGTAATTGGGAGGTTTAATAAAATCTGCAGCCATTTTAATTCCAGCACATCCAGATGGCACCACATTTGTGACCCTGGACCACAAAACCATTCCTAAAGTCTGTATGAAATGTAAATTTGCAATAATTATTTTGCTAGTGCACATTGTTATTCTTTAGGTAAACAATTAACCCATGCAAGTTATTCCACTGGAGAAAAAAATTCTCAAAGTTTGATGGCTTAAACCACAATATTTTTGATCACACCTCTCTTACTGTTAGTTTGCTATAGGGGAATAATGCACACAAAGACAGCCCCACCCCCTACTCATAATTCAGTTTCAGTTAGAAAATACACTCATTCAACATACTGAAATAAAAGTAAATAATAGGAATAGTAGGAAATACATCATATGGGTCAAAATTAGCATTTTTTCTATTATGCAAAAAATAATCAAAATATTTAATAAAGATCATCTTCCACGAAGACATTTAGTAAATTTCTGTAATTATACCACAACATAATGTTTTTGTAGTATTATGTATTGCTAAGAAATTTATTTGGACAACGTAAATCAATATTTAGATTTTTTTTAACTCTCAGATTTCCAAACAAACCATTTGTTTTGCCATATGATGTATACATCTCATATTTTCAAACATTGACCTTCATGACTGGTTTTATAGTCCTGGGTTGCATTTAATATATCACAAAACCGGAAACAATTTCATCTGTGTACCTTGTTGTATATCACAGGTTACATTTGGAGCTTTCAAATGGAAGCAACATAGTGGTGCTGGATCTGTTATTCCTAATTAGTGGAGATAATAATAAGTCATAATTCATAACTCATAAGTTCATACATTTCTGAATGTTTCTGGAAGCTTTTAGGACTCTTGACAAAGCAACCCTTAATTACAAATCATAATATCTGCCATGACATGAAGAGGATTGTAGCTTCCTGATTTTACCTGTAAAGGAATATCATAACAAATTGCTATATTTTTGTCTTAGCACCACTTTTATTACTGTAATGGAAATATAGTGTTTCCATGTAGGCAGCAGATGCTTCATTGCTTCCACAAAAGATTTGTCAGTTATGAAAAGGGGATATGCAGGGTTATACTTGCTTGAGAAACAACAGAAACAACTCTTTTGAACATCTTTATTTAAAAATAAAAATAACTTCTGAACATTTTTATTGGTTGTGTTGTACTGTGTATATATATGGATATAATAATTTCATTATTTTTCAAATAGTTTTCAAGTGATATTTAATAGAGAGATATATAAATTAAATAAATTCACAGGAAGGCTAATAATACTGTTTTCAACTTTAATCACAGTGTACCTTAGGTTTAATTACATTTTTTTGAAAGCTACTGTACAGTAAGTCTTGTTGTACAAGTTATTTTATTTTCATTAAAAGCAAATATTTGACATTCCATATTTAAACGATCCTACAGTGTTACACATTTACAGAAAAAAAGGACACAAAATCCATTAGTATATCAACAGAAGACTGCATTTGTAGATTGCTCATACTGAATCATCAATGCTACACTTTCAACTTAACTTCTCCTTTCTCAGGGCCTTCTCTCAGTCACATTATGGTTAGTCTTCAGACTGAAGGGTCTTCTGGCGGGTGATGATCTTGTAGGCTTTCTGTCTCAAGCAGCTGTCTGAAGTCAGACGACGAGCCGTTTCTCTCAGCTCTTCAAGGCTGGTTGAGGAGGCTCCACGAGAGGAGGCAAATGACTGAGAGTGTTTCACTGTGCACAGGAAAACAGGGCAGAGCATGAGATGAGGAGGCAGAGTCAGATTATCTACACTTAAAAATGTAAATTTAACCTTTAAAAAATAGAGCCACTTGGGTAATTTCATAGTAAGATGTGATATGACATATTATGAATATGTGTAAAAAACGCACTATAATTGTCACTTTACCAGCATAAAATTCTTTAAAAAAAAAAGATCACAATTTTCAAAAAGATTTAAAAATATATATAAAAATATATTTTTGATGAAATACATGGACACATTTTTTCACAATTGTTTTGATAAGCTAGACAACTCAGAAAACCAGTTATTATGTAGTTATTTTGCAACAAATATTGTTTTTTACTGCCGCACATTTTCAATCTACCTATTTAATGTATCTATCAGTATTTCTACCAGCTAAATATTAAAAAAATTTAATCTGCGAACCCCGTTTAATATATTTGTTTCACTTTTCAAAAGTGTAACAATGAAAAATAAGCAATTTGTTACATTATAAATGTCTTAACTGCCTACATACAGTCTGAATTATTAGCCCTCCTGAATTATTACCCCCCTTGTATATTTTTCCCCAATTTCTGTTTAACAGAAAGAAGATTTTTTTCAACACGTTTCTAAATATATAATAGTTTTAATAACTAATTTCTAAAACAGATTTCTTTTATCTTTGCCATGATGACAGTAAGTAATATTTTGCTCGATATTTTTCAAGATACAAGTATTCAGCTTAAAGTGACATTTAAAGGCTTAACTAGGTTAGTTAGGTTAATTAGATTAGCTAATTGACCTTAAAAGTGGTTCTAAAAAACAAATAAGGCTTTCTCCAGAAGAAAGAAATATAGGAAATACTGTGAAAAAAGTATTGCTCTGTTAAACATCATTTGGGAAATATTTGAGAAAGAAAAAAAAAAAAGCACAGGAGGGTAATCACAGTAAATTTATATATCTGAATATTTTCCGTACCCACTCTATATCTGTTCACTTGTTAACTTTCTTAAAGGGGTGGTCCAGAGTGTAATTTTAAGGCTTGGTTGTATTTATAAGATGCAAAGCAATGTGTGCTCATGCTTCATCTGTAGAAAATCACATGATTGTATACAGCCATAGATATACTAGATGTCGCCTGGCCTATTGTTGTCTATTGGAAGGAATGCGTCAATAGAGCCGCCATTTTAGTACAGGGTAGCGCTCCTTTGAAATGAATGCGGGACCAAGGTGCAGTGGAGGACTGTGGCCATCCAGAGCCAGAGATATTCACATACATACATATATCTATGATCGGGAATTTTCCCCCGTGTTCAGTACGCAAAAAAAAAAAAAAAAAAAATGTAATTACGAAAATTATAATTCTACATCACTTTTCTACGTCGATGGATCAGTGACCGCACGGGCATTGCCGATAAAGTGTGTGTTTGCGTGCATGGAAATGTTTTATCCTTTAATATACAGTGACGCTGTTGACAGGAGAATAAAGCACGAGGTGTTACAGCGGTTTGACTGATAAATATGAATTTGTAGCTAAATTGTTAGCGGTGTCAAACAGCATTTCCCGTTGTTTACATTCTTGCTACAACATACCATTTACGCTAGAAACTATGCATGTCATAGATCAATTTTTACAGGTTGTGGCACACAATCCACAGCTTCTGCTTGTTGGAGCTGCTCCTTTGAGGAGTTTTAGCTGAAGCCAGCACTGAACTGGGAGAGATTCTGGGAGTTCTCCTTTGTCAAATGCTTGCTATATATATTTTTATAATTCTCTGGAACATTAAAATTAAACTGTAAGCACTTCTCTCTTTTTGTCGTGTCCTTTGGAAGCCCAAATACAGAAACAGAACAAGCTCTGTGGAAATAGCAGCGTTTGGAGGGCATTTTAGCTTTCTCTGCTGTAATATTACAGCACCTCTGGCCACGCCGCTTCGCTGCGCAGGGTGTTTGCGCGTGTAACCGAAAATCCTTGTGATCTCATCAGCCCGGATGCATTTTTTTGTAGTCCCCAAAGTTCGTTCACTGTAGGCTTTTGTTACATTATAGGCTAAGCTAAATCTGTAAAAGCCAATGTCTCCCTTTGCATTGAACTTTGAGCGTCTTACATTCAGAGATGTTGTTTATGTTCACACAGATACATTACACATGAACTAAAGTTTAAAATATGATATCGTAGTGAACCACCTCTTTAAATTTTGAAATTTATAATTTTACCCAATAATACTTTAACAAAATACAACTTGAAATGCTTTAAACGTATTAGCCATTTAAACAGAAAGTGTTTTATTCACATATACGATAAAGACAAACCCAACAATTTGCTACATTTTTTACTTAAATTTTGAACCCAATGGTCGGGTTTCCCATATTTTACCCAAATTTGAGTTAAAGCAACTCTTTAGAAGCATTTTTAGAGTGTATTTACTCAAATGTTACTCAAGTTCTGGCAATAAATTATGGACTTCTCAGATTACAAGCAAAGAATTCAGCTTTATAGGAAGTTACCTCTAATAGCACTTTTTGAAAATATAATTTCATTGTGTGTGTGCATACAGAATGTATAAATGCATCATTTGATTGTGTGTTCATGCATGTAAGACTTACACCAATGATGTCTGGAGGCCCGTCTCTGGACACGACAGCTTTTGATGCGTCGAGCAGCAGCTTTATGCAGATACACAGCATTCTTCATTATAGATGGCAACTTGGCCTCAATCTCGGCAGCACAGATACATTCCTCAAAGAACTCTGGGAGAACAATACCCAAAAACTCAGTTCATACAGAATTGACTAAAGCCACTTCATTTTGATCTAGATATTAGAAAATAACAAAATAATTTATGTAACTATGGATTTAAAGGGTTTTTAAAAGAAAACATGTTTTTTTGTTCAGTTTATGTAATACAAATGTATATATGCAATGTAAAAAAGGTATAGCTATAGTCTGGGTGTTTGTGCCTGGTTTATTATGATATCTGAGTTTGATCCTTCACTCCTCTTTCCAAATCTAGCATTAGACAATAAGACGCAAATAGTCATTTTAATAGTCAAGCTCATCCAAATACAAACTTTGCCAACAGCAGTGTTTATTACTGCAGCATTTCCTCTTGCCTGAGGACCGACTTAACTAACAACTAGGGCCAGACATAATCTACTGAATTTTTATTATATTTGCTTTGCTGTTTTTGCACAGATGTTAGTAAAAAATCTGCGGATTTATGTGAAATGATCTTGAGAGTATAGTCAGTAAAAACTTGAAACATGAAATAAAAATAATAACTTTTATTTAAGGTTTACTATGCAAATCCAATTAGATCCACTTTTTTGTAAACAACCAAAGTCAAACAGTCTCTCGTATAATATATCAACTAAAATACAGAAAATATGATTTTCAAACTGTATTGTAAATAAATCATAAAAAACATTTGCATATTAGTCAATAACATTACTAAAATTTATAGAAAAACTGAATAAATATATATTTACACATTTACATACACTTTAAAAAATGCTGGGTTCCACACATTCAATTTGTGTTGGGACAGCATGAAGTAATTAAGTGAAATTATTAGTTTATTTATATATATTTTTTTACACATTTAAGTGGATTGAACATAAAACAATCAAGTTGTCCAAAAAAAACTCAATAATTGTGTTGTTTCAGCTCAACTAAAATACGTAATTTAAACAAACAGCAAACATCATTTTTTGAGTGCAAGTAGATATTAATGATGGGCAAAAAATCTGCAGACATCTGTGCATTCATGTGGGTCTATTAATCAGTAATAAATTTGTATTTGGGTCACAGACTAGACATAACCATTCCGGTGTCTGCATTCAATTAAAGATCATTCCTATACATAGAAAGCATCTTAAATGCAAGTAAACAACTTAATTAACATTTCAATAAACTTTGGTGAAAATAAAGTCCTGATCTTATTTAAATAAAGAATAAGTAAATCACATTAAACTTTATCATATTTTAAATGTGCAAGACTTCTCAGTGTCGGAGACTTTATATCAGTATGTTGTTGTACTTCCAACTAAAACAGAATAGGAGTGGAGTTTTCTTTTGCACATCATTCCCTGAAGCGAAAACTAACGATAAGGGAGGCTATTAATATGCAGTTGCTATGGAAGCCCTCAGGTTGACGTGAACAGAAGGAACACCACTCCAAAATGCAGAAGCAAATAACTTTCATTGAAGATTACCAAAACAATCAATTTATTTCAGTGGATTAGCTTGCACAGATCAATTATGTACCTCAAGAATAGCAGTGTGAGTTAGCAAAATAAACATAGCAAATTTTGCTTTCAAGCGCACTTTAAAACCTTTTTACCTTTTATTTTTTTATATATACAGTAAATTACTGTGACACTCAACAACATTTTTAGTTTGTGTCTTCTGAAAATCATGTAAAGAATATCATTATTATTATTTTTTGTTTGTTTGCTTTGAAAAGTTTTTCTCAATTGCTTTGGTACAATTCTAAAATCAGAACTGCTGCGGCATGTTCATTCAGATGTTAATAAATGCTTATTATTTTGTATGAAACCAAAAAGGTAAATTTTTTCTTTACTGAAATTACTCCCTTACAAACTTTTGAGGCATTTAGGCTTTGGTTAGCTAGATATTTTTATTTAATTAAAAACAGCTTGTAAGCAAATGGTTCTGGGTGACAAAGTGATAACAGACCATTTACTATTCTTTATAATATAAACATAGTAGCAAAAAGACTCCTTAATAAAAATATGTTTATTCATTTTCTTTTCGGTTTAGTCTCTTTATTAATCTGGGGTCGCCACAGCAGAATGAACCGCCAACTTATCCGGCAAATGTTTTAAGCAGCGGATGCCCTTCCAGCTGCAACCCATCACTGGGAAACACCCATACACTCTCATTCACACACATACACTAGGGACAATTTAGCTTACCCAATTCACCTATAGCGCATGTCTTTGGAAAGCAGAGCACCCAGAGGAAACCCACGCGAACACGGGGAGAACATGCAAACCCCACACAGAAATGCCAACTGACCCAGCGACCTTCTTGCTGTGAGGTGACAGTGCTACCCACTGTGCCACCGCGCCACACACATATATATATATTTTAGAGATGGTTTTTAAATAACTTTTTTGTTAGTTGATAGATGACAATGGTCAGCTGTATTACTGTATTTTTGA
Source organism: Danio jaintianensis (assembly GCA_903798115.1). Lineage (NCBI taxonomy): Eukaryota > Metazoa > Chordata > Actinopteri > Cypriniformes > Danionidae > Danio > Danio jaintianensis. Next base: position 76,572 of record CAIGQV010017386.1, on the reverse strand, counting down.
GTTTTCTATAAAATTAGATTTTGTGCCATTCAAATCATATAACAGTACATAAAGGGATATTTCACCCAAAAAAATGAAAAACAAACAATCTTTCATCATTTACTCACCCTTCACTTGTTCAAACCTATTTGATTTTCCTTCTTCTGTTGAAAACAAAATACAATTTTGTTTTTCTTATACTACTTCCTAAAAGTATGTACTTTTTTTGGAAAGAAAAATGTACATACTTTTGAGTGTGCAACTGAAGAGTATGCAAGCTTTGGGAAACACTTTACTTATTCAAACACCTTCACCAAATCCTCTCTACTTGATGGTTGGTCTCGCGCATCCGCCATGTTTGTAGTTTGTTGCTTTTTCATGCATTTGCAGTTCTAATCGAATGCACGTCCAACACGCAATGTATTGTGGGCAATACTAGCAGTTAGAGTACGGACAGTTCTACACCTCAGGGGAAGAAAGAAGTTCATAAAGGTTTAAATCAACTTGAGGGAGAGTAAATGATGAATTTTGGGGTGAGCTATCCCTTTAAAGCTAATCCTGGGGGTTTAAAAACTTTATTAATGGAGAGCAAACTTTTAACACTGCATCTACATATATACCAATCAAGTCAATCTCACTAAAAATATTGATTGTTGAAGACAAATTTAATATCTGATATGCAAAAAAAATATATATATATGAATAGAAAATCTATTAGAGCATCTTGTTTTAAATGGATTACCACATACAGTACAACATTAACCAGAATGTCACTTGGAATCTTCCAAACAAATATGTTCTAACTAACAAAGTAAAAAAAAGCTACTTTTAAAATGAAGCAGACAACTTTTTCATTCATAAATGTACATCTTGGGGAACCTAAAATGTAGAGTTTTTTCTAATTAACAATAATTCCTACGTCTTTAATCGGCATAAAAATGTACACTCTCTACAAAAAAAGTACATCATAAAAACTCTAATACGACTTAAAGGTATTTCTTATATATATTTTCTCAATCTTTAACCTGTATATTGTAACAAATGTTCTGTATTTTATCTATTTCAGTATGTTCAAAGTTGTTGTGACCTGTTATCTGGTTTGGCATCACAAATAAATACATAAATAAACAGTCTCAATATTATTTAAAGCACGGTTGGTGTAATGTACTCACTACGCAGTTGGCTGACGTCTCCTTTCATTCTTTCATTCCTCTCGCGGCTGCGTTCTATTGTATCTAGACCCTGCTCTAGATCTTGCAGAGCCTCCTCAGCCAGTTTCAGCCTACGCTCCAGTTCCATACGAGACTCCATCTCTGCCTGACACACACAAACATCATATAATGCACATTATCAAGAAATAGTTACCAAGAAGTTACCAAGAAGGAGACAGTCATGGGTCATTATAGAATTTCAATAGAATTTTATATCACTGAGAAGTTATATAAGGTGCAAAAATACCGTAGCACAGTATTAAGGCATCTTTACACAGCAAAAGAGGCACATAATTATACATTTTCAATTAACCTCCTAAAGGGGTCCTATTATGCTTTTTCACTTTTTTTAAATGTGTTAGTCAGTGTGAAGTGTGTTTGGGCATTAAAAAAACAAACAAACAAACAAAAAAAAAACATCTAAAAAGTTATTTAGAAAAAAATCTAATCTTTTACTAATGTCAGTAAATCAGGCCAAATCTCATTTATAGAAATTCAAATGGTTAGGGGAAAACAAGCTGCGCTTGGGGGAGGGGCATAGCAATACTGAAATGCAGTCTAAGTTGTTCACCAATTACAACACACACTGAAAAGAATGATGTCTGCAAAATTGTTGCAAACAATTTATATGTGTTGAACAAATAAATTAAATTGAGTAATGTTCAACTTGATTTGTTTGTTTAAATTCAGCCTAAATAAATTGTTTACAACCACTTAATAATAATAAAAAAAAAGTAAATCCAAGGAATAACCTTTGAATAATTTTTTTTTGTGCATTAGGACAGTGAACCAATCACAACACATTTCGTTTATTCAGAAGGAGGTAACAGATGCGCCAGAGAGACATGCACCAACTATTTGTCCTCTTTTGAACTCATAAAAAAAAATTAGACATAAAAAAAGCTAAACTTGTTGCACGAGCTTGCATTTCCGGTCTGCCGCATTCGCGTGCGTATGAATGGAAGTCTATAGGGAGACAAGTCTAGTGTGACCGCAGCTTCATTCCTGAATTGCAGATACATTTCAAGCATTTTCCATTAATTTGACTGGAATGATGTACAAAAAATATATAATTTACATAAACTGAATTCATTATTAAGTTAAAATAATTCTAAAGGCTTAAATGTGATATGAAACCTTTGATTCTGTTACCATTTTTTGTTTAACTTATTGTTAATGGTTCTAAGTTTGACAGTCACAGAGCTGACAATAACAGAGTTGACATTTTCCACCATTTTGTGCTTTAGCTCAAGATGCTAATCTCAAACCAGATGCCACTCTGCATGTCTAAAACAGAATTTGATGTTTTTAAGCATATTATTGTGTTTAGAAAGTGAATGGGAGATTCACTGAATTATCACAATAACAGAGTTGACAAATAATCAACTAATTGTGGAATTCAATTTCTAGAATGCACCTGGAAGTGCTAAAAGATGATCCAGATAAGGAGGGTATGCACAAAATAAGAGGTAATGCACAATGCACACAATAATGCTGCAAAATATCATAGTACACACATTATAATAATAATAATAATAATAATAATAAAAATAAAGAATATAATTATTTCAATCCATCTCATATCTAAATTGACATTTTTATTTTATGCAATTTACCTTCAGCTCTTCCTCTGTGTGTTGTTTGTCTGCTGTGAGCTGTGTGAGGGACTGCTGGAGAGTTTGAGACTGAGAAGAATAAAACTCTCTCTCCTCCTGCAGAACTTTGGCTCGCTTTTCATTCTCTTTTAGCCTGCAGGGGGCGACAGACAAAAGGTCTGGATTAATAACAGAGGTGACGAGATGCCAGAGATGCTACATTTGCAGAGGCTTGTTTCCTGAGTAAACGTGCTGAATAAATTATTTATCATGTGCTTTTTCCCCCTTGAAATAATTTATAACTACACAGGCTTTAAAAAGTAAATTAAATCAAACAAATAAATCTAATAATATGATGATTACATTTGTTTTGTGTATACATTTAGAGCACATACTACTGCAAAGTAGATTGAGTACAATGTAACAGCCCAAAACAGGGGTGTACTGATACATTGCAATGGTTGTATTCATTTTAAAACTTCACAAGACATTCTTCTTCAGAAAGCTTCTCAAACTCGATTACTGGAGGGCCGCAGCTCTGCACAGTTTTGCTCCAACCCTAATCAAACACAGCTGATCCAACTAATCAAGACATTCAAGACTACTAGAGATTATTAAGCAGGTGTGAGTTGGAAGTGGTTAAAGCTAAACCGTGCAGAGCTGTGGCCATCCAGAAATTGAGTTTGAGATCATTGGCCTAAACACATAATACTTGACCCTTCATGTTCACTTGGCATGCACATATTTTACCAGTATGCTTGTGTAATGGTCATATCTGAGGGGTTTGATACACAATAGTCCAGATAACCAAACAGAGCGATTGTGGATAGCCACCCCTACATTTTCAAAAGTGTGTCTATCTGTTCACTGAAACAGAACACCAGCAAATTAAAACAGGGTATTCAGTGTTTCCAAAACACTTTGTTTTCATGGGTTTAAGATGCCGGAGCAGTGTGGACACCTGGCATAACTAAAACAAAACCTATGCATTTTAAAATGAAAATGCCATAGTGTAAAGAACACCTCTATTCAAATGGAGTGAATAAACGAATGAACACAATCCTTTGTTCCTTTTTTACAAACAGTTACAGCACAAAACAAACATGAATTAACATCTCAAAAAAACAACAACGTTAATTTTCTCAATGAAAAAAAGGATGGAAAATTTAATTCTATCTAATCTGATCATCTAATGAATTAACAGCACTTTCTTTAAAAAATAAACAATTAATGTTGGTTAGTGTTTATCTAAATGACTACATTTTAGACATTTATTTCATCTTTGAAAAGAATTACTGTAAATAAAATGAATTCAGTGTCCACAGCTTGTTAGCACGCTATAGGAAAAAAAACTTTGAGGAATTTCTAAATATATGCACTGTTTTGTGTTTATATAATCATATATGTTTATGTATATGGAATAATTGTGTGCTTAAATATATCTTATATTATATTATCTTATAATTATATATATATTAAGTTATAACAGCCACTATGTAAAAAACAAGGTGCATAAACCTAAAGAGTTTAAATTTTTGTGTACTGTTAAGCCGGCAACACACAGGACAAGAAGTGCAACATCGCTTTGTGGGACGTCTATGGTAACTTGATGTATTGCAAAATGAAAGCGCACATTCATAATGTTAATATGAAACTGCAGATGGTGCTATGTGGCATGAACCACCCTTTTTAAGGTCACATTGTGGTAGTGTGTTGGTATGATGTTCTTTTTCTAAATTGCAGTGTTACTTTTATGCCACACCTAATGGGACACACACCTTTCAGAAACATCAACTTTTTTCTCATCAGTCCACTGAGAGTATTTTCCCAAAAGTCTTTAGGTGTCACGTTACTGGGAGGTATTGCAGACGGGACAAGAGATAGGATCCATGTGCATTTAATGGTAAGATCTTGTGCAAAAACAGGACATCCAGGAACACAAAGTAACAAAATAACAATAAACAAAACAACAAACTATGATCAGGAACTGTGACATAACATAAGCAAAAACAACAAGACCAAACAATACCATTCAAAAACAACAAACGACTGAGCAATGACAAAACGGGTGCAGGGTGTATAAATGGTCCAAACAATCAATAGTGATGGGATGCAGCTGCGTGTGTGATCAGTGGAAGTGAAAACCAGGTGTGTGTGGCAGAATGATGGGAATTGTAGTTCGTGATGAAATGTAGTTCACCAGTGATCTCTTAAGTCCTTGATCGCTGGTGAACATGACAGTACCCCCCTTCTAAGGAGCGGATTCCAGACGCGACAAGACAATCCCGGAGGGGGGTGAAGCGGAGGCGGAATAGGGGGAGGGCATGGAGGGTCAGAAACAAAAATTACACAAAACTGGAACATAACACTGAGTGAACAAGAACAGGAGTTGCAGAAACCGTGGAGCATGGATCTGCGGTGGACCTGGAGCGTGGAACTCAGGCGGATCTGGAGCATGAAGCTGCGGAGGACCTGGAGCATGGAACTCAGGTGGATCTGGAGCATGAAGCTGCGGAGGACCTGGAGCATGGAACTCAGGCGGATCTGGAGCATGAAGGTGAGGAGGACCTGGAGCATGAAGGTGCGGAGGACCTGGAGCATGGAACTCAGGCGGATCTGGAGCATGAAGCTGCGGAGGACCTGGAGCATGGAACTCAGGCGGATCTGGAGCATGAAGCTG
>CAIGQV010017386.1:49067-60021 GCA_903798115.1 Danio jaintianensis | reverse complement strand
ATATAATTTTAGATTTATTTTTGAAATTTTTCACCTTTATATTATAATAGAATAATAGCTGGACAGAAAAAAATAATTATATTATATTATTATATCATGGAGGGAAAGTAAACGATGAAAGAACTTGAATTTTTTGGTGAACTATTGCTTTAATGCCAGAAGTCTAAATCTGGAAATAACCATTTTATATGAAATTGCTCTTCTTAACCAGATCATCTCACCTCTCTTCTGCTTGTTCTTTCTCTTTCAGCAGGCTCTTCATCTGCTCCTCGATCTGCCGCAGGTTGCCCTGGAGCTGCACCTGAGGATTCTGGGAGTCTAAAGAGCCCCGACGATCACTTCCTGTTTCAGTCACATCCAGCCCTCTTTCTTGCAGCAGCTCGAGGGTGCGCTTTTTCTCCTGGGATAACTCCTGAAGAAACACAGTCATGCTTTTGTCATTTTTCAAATGTACTTTTTCACTTGTTTAGAAACATTTTGAGTCACAGCAAATTCCACTGCAACCTCATCAATTACAAACAGAAATTCACGGTATAGTGCTACTATCTCCCAGTCTCAAGTTTCTCATATTATAAAAACAACTTCATGATTGCTTCAGCTATTGTTTTTGATACCTCTAAAGACTTCTGCAGGAGTGTGGAAAGATTATGAAGCTCCTCTTTCTCATTTTCCACTCCTTTCAGACACTGAGCAGTTCCATCCAGATCTCTACCAACAAAGAAGAGAAGAACATGTTTAGATCTTAACCAATATCCAGGATAAACTGCACATTAAATATGAGTGAGTGATATTGTCAGCCCAGGCTCATATTGGAAATACGTGCCTCAGCCTACACTTCTGTGAACCAAAAAACTTGTTTCTCAGTTTACGTTTAGTTGCTTGTTTCAGATGGGAAATACACTAGAGGGAGCACTCTACATTTTTTTATGAATCTGAAATACTTATGGTACATTTTGTTACACATTTCAGATACATGTCTTTCTTGTAGATGTCCAGGAGAATGCAGGGCTTGTCGTACAGATTAGCTAGCAAACCATAGTAAAAGAGTAAAGAGAAAAGTGCAATGCGACCATGTAATTTACCTTGATGTTGCATTGCTTTACATTGCATAGATCAGTGTTACTGATACTAACCCTGTTTCTGAAGGCACACCAACAGTACACATTTTCAACCTCTTCCTAATTAAACACACCTGAATCAACTCATCAGAACATTAGAAGAGACTCCAAAACCTGAAGTTAATGGGTCAGATATGGAATACATCCAAAATATGTATTGTTGGTGTGCCTCCAGGGTTAGGAAACACTGGCATAGACAGGCAAGGCAAATTTGATTACAAAACATAGACACCATTAAGTTGTCTTAGGTTATTTATTTGTTGTTGTGCAATGAACCACACATAAATAATCCTTTATTTGCCAATAATATGTCTCTGTAAATATCATTAGTGTGAAAAGCAACAAAAGTTGTACTGTCGTAGCATTAATTTCAACTAGAAATTGCAGTCAAATGTATGCTTAAGTATATTTAAGTGTTTTTCACAACAACAACAAAAAAAAGTCAAACATTTTGGCTAAAACATGTATTGAAACGTCTGTGTTGGATATTTGTGAGTATGGCATCCACTTTGCATAAACAAACAACATTTTAAAAATAATGTATTAACAGTCTAAATGCATTCACTATGTGATGACCTGATTATCAGATATATACAGTAAAAGTAAAAAAATAATCATATATGGGGATTTGTTTTTTTATAAGAAAATGATGCAGTTAAGAAGCAAACGTGTTTTTTTTACAATTGCAGTGTTGAAGATTAACTATAGCTACCTAATATGTTGCTTAAAATGTTTATTCACATTTTTGTATTATATGCTTTGCTGGAAAAAAAGTAGCTTCAATATAGGAGGTAACTTGTAATGCAGCTACTGTAGCTACTTTTTCCATTTTTACAGTAGAATATTCATTAATTTTCCTTTGGCTTAGTCCCTTATTCATCAGGGGTCACCACAGCAGAATGAACCGCCAACTTATCCAGCATATGTTTTACACAGCAGATACCCTTCCAGCTGCAACCCAGTACTGGGAAACATCCACACATGCATATGGCCAATTTAGTTTATTTGATTCACCTATAGCGCATGTCTTTGGACTGTGGGGGAAACCGGAACACCTGGAGGAAACCCACACGAACACGGGGAGAACATGCAAACTCCACAAAAATGCCAACTGACCAAGCCGGGACTTGAACCAGCAACCATCTTGCTGTGAGGCGACAGTGCTAATCACTGAGCCACTGTGTCGCCGACAGTAAAATAGCTACTAGCTAATCAAGCTACAGTTTCAGAGTAGCTTCCCCATACTGACTGAATACTGAACACTGACTGTTTTTAATTGAATTAGTAAATAAATAACAGTTCCAAATAAACCGGAAGCCAACATTTGTACAACTCTGAAGAAGCCTGCAGTTTTGTTGCTAACAAATGCTAGTCAATGATTTAAACACAGACTTGAGGACTGTCCAAATACCTACTATTGTGCTCTTGGCCACTTGATTCTTTGTCCACCAACAAGACACACTATCTGTATTTGGTGCTCTAGTGGGCATGAAGTTTGCAAAAGTGTATGTAGAATTTCTTACCCAATGGTTACAAACATTTTACAAAATACCTGTTTCTGCAGTCTGGAATATGGCTTATAAAACATACAACATATTATAATACCAAATTATACAATATGTAATTATCATTAATATCTAACTTACACTGGAATGGTTTCCACAACATCTCACTTGGCCTTGAATACTACTCTGAAGCTTAGTTTGAGAGAGTGTGGGTTTAGTGTGCATTAAGTGATTTAGATCTGGGACAGTCTTTCTTTTTGTTGAGTGTGTGATCTCTCAAGTGGCCAAGACCACAAGTGTCAGACATGCATTTGTTTTGTTTCTATATGAATCAGCAGCTTTGAATGAATCATTCCATTGAATGATTCAGTGAATTAAGATAGACACTTACAGTTTAATTTGCTCTTGTTCTGTTCTCAGCTCTTGGACCACTTCCTCAAACTTCTGCTTTTCTTCCTCCAGCAACTGATTCAGTCTCTCCAGTTCCTTACGAAACAAAAATACACTCACTTGAATGCACAGACATATGAATTCACCAATCACTTTTAATATACATGGAATCATATTTAAAAGTACTGTATCTGTGCACAAAAAGATGAAGTATAATATATGTAATAAACTAAAGAATTGAACATCAGCGGGTGTAAAGTTATCAAAAATAGAAAACTTACAGCTTTCTGTTCTCTTTGCAAGCACAGTTCCTCAGTTTCCTCCATGAGTTTATCTACCAAAATCAACACAGACAGAGCAGGTCACTCTTAACTGTTTGGATCTCATTAAAATGTATTTTATGTTTACTATTTTAAAAAGTGAACGTGAAAAGAAAAAACAAAAATCATACCAAGGTATTCTTGCTTTTCCTTAGCAAGCTGTAACCCCTGAGCTTCAAGACTCTCAATCATAGCTTCGCCCAACTGTGCATTCTTCCATGTGCTTTAAAGGAAATAAATGAATACATATATACTGTATATAACATTACAAACAAACAATTTTTATATTATGTTGGTATAAGTTTTGGTCACTCACACTTTTCCTGACTCTTGCAGCATCTCCACCCACTGACTCTGCTCTGACACTGATTCAGCAGCCAGCACTATGTTTCCCTGAACAAAATAAACAGAAATACCTAACAACCTAGAATTGTGTTGATATTTTATTTCATTATTTGTATTTCCTGGAAATACTCAGTGGTGAGATCATTGTGAAGCACATAACTTTACAATAAATAAAATATAGGGTTGCAACTTACTTACAACTTAGGTAAATAAATTACAACGAATGAAATGCTAAAAAAATTAATAGAAAAGCAGCTCATTTCAAGCCTGAATTTTCTTTAAATGCAATAATATAGAAGAAAATGCAGTGTTTACAGTAAATTGAATCCTTTATTAGGAATGCAAAAGGCTTAAATGTAATAGAGAATGTTTGATTGTTACTGATTGTTGTTTAAATTATTGGTAAAGTTTTTAAACCACTAACAGAGTTGACAATAACAGAGTTGACATTTACAAGTGTTTTAAAGATTGTTGTGCCTTTTTTAGAAGCAATGAAACAGAGTTGACCAGAAAATTTAAATCATGCTATTATTTATAAAGATGGAGACAGTCATATACAGGTATAGTGGGAGTTTTTAAAGGTGTACTATGTAAGTTTGGCACCCAGTGGTTGAACTAGGTATTGCATTCCTGGATCAAAACAATCGCAAGCGCAGGTTGCCAGATTGAGGACCAACCAGAGCGAGCCTGACTATCCAGCCTAAAGGCTGATTTAAGGCTGATTTAAATCCTGTTCTAAATAAAAGCAATGGCACGCGATAGAAGGAATATTTTTTTATATTAAAATGAGTTTTTGTTCTAACCAACACCTCGAATTGATATATTAGAAACTGCTTCTATTTCTTGCAGCTGAACAACAGAATACTTTGACAATGCTCACCTCAGGTACACCTCATGTGCTTTATTCAGTGTTAAATGCTAACAATGTGATTTTAAATGCCATTTTACATTACATTTATTGCCATACTACTGAAAGCAACAGCAGATAGTTCACCTCAGATCTTGAAAATAAAATAAACCATTTGAAATTGAACTTCAGAACTGTGAATCAAAACCAACACATATCAGTGATTCAGCATCTACATTTAATAATAGATTATAAACCTTACCATTTCGTGAGTGAGTGCATATCTGTGCTTCTGAATGGCTGTATTTAAATTTCTGTCGTGTTTCGTCTGGTGCAAACAGCCAAATTGCTTATCACTGCAAATATCATCACGTATTGTGTTGTAAGGACATGGGGTTACAATGTAACCTGCTCACCTAATGTTTACGTTCGTAATATTTATATTATTTGCTTATTAATAACCTCATGTGTAACTCTGAATCTGCATCTGATTTCGTAGTCTGCTACTGTCCACCGGTGGTCGCATTTTGGTCACCGACGCATGCTTTGAAAGCCTTTCTGAATAAATGAATGAAATATGCTGTTTTCCAACAAGGCAACCCAGGGTGCTGAAATGTAATTGGCTAAGTGGCAGTGGGCGGGTTAAAAGAACCAAAACAAAAACACCCGTTCTGGGAAGTAACAGACATTTTCAAACCAGACTGACTGACTTTAGCATTGTTTTTCAGATAAACAAGAATGTTCACTTAGCATGTTGCCTACATATCTACAAACATATTATGGTATTTTTATGCTTTAGAAGAGTCAAAAACTTACATACAGCACCTTTATGTTCATATTTTCAAGACAAAATGTCCGTAAATACACATACAATCATTATTTTTTTAGACATAACTTGATTCAATTTGTGTTATTTTTTAAAACTCAGATTCAATTTGGATTGTTATTCAAAACTGTTTCATTGCCATTTTGAAAAAAAAAAAATCTTTATCTAGGAATGGGGTGCCTAAACCTGGTCCTGGAGTGCCGGTGTCCTGCAGAGTTTAGCTCCAACCCCAATTAGACACACCTGAACCAAGCTCTAACTAGCATAATAGACAATTCCTGGCAGGTGTGTTGAAGCAAGTTGGAGCTAAACTCTGCAGGAAACTGTCCCTCCAAGACCGAGTTTGTGCACTCCTGATCTAGAAGATGCAAAATGTACACACAATTCTAGAATCACCTAGATGACAGTGTATGTAAAACAGAAAATAAATGTATTTACAGTGAAGTCCTCATGATTGATAACCATGGCGAACGGCATGCCTTGATCTTCTCTTGCCTCAACAATGCATCCACCTAATGGAATCACCCCCTTACATGGAGAAAAAGATTTTATATATATATATATATATATATATATATATATATATATATATATATATATAGTCATTAATCTTTTATAATCATGCAGGACACATCATGAATGAAGGAGATTTTAAGTGTCATTTGCTCAGTTATGTCATTTTAAACCCAAAGTTGACATTGTATGAAATGTCTTTGTGGAGAGGTAAGCATGATCGAACGCCGAATTAGGGGGAAGAGCATGTTTGGAGCCCGTCGGCTAGTCAGCGGGTCAATCAGAAACAATGAATAACACCTGTTTGTTCTAGTGATTAGGATTATATCGCAGACCCTGTCTTCTTCCCCTCCTACAAATGAACTTTACTACAGTCTTTGTTATGACAACTTGACATAAACAAATAGAGTAACACCTGTCTTTGTCCTGAAAACTTGACATTGTCAAGACAACAAAATTTGTCATAAATCTGTGATTAATCTGTAAACTCATTTTGGCCACCTGTATCTGAGATCTTGTCCTTTCAGTAACGACCCACAATTCATGACCATAGGTGAGAGTAGGAACGTACATTGACTGGTAAATCATGAGCTTTGTTTTTCAGCTTAGCTGAAACCTTTGAAGGTCCTGATTCTCATCCCTGCTGCGACACACTTGGCAGCAAACTGTCCCAGTACATGCTGAAGACCCATGTTTGATGGAGCCAACAGAACAACGTCATCTGCAAATAGCAGATATGAAATCCTGTGATCTCCGAACCAGGCCCCCTCTGGCCCTAGGTTGCGCATAGAAATTCTCTCCATAAAAATTATGAACACAACCGAGTTCAACATGCACCGGAAACACGTCTGACTTGTTGCCGGCAATGCATACCAAACTCCTGCTCTGATCATACAGGGACCGGACAGCCCTTAACAAAGTGAACAAGGTCAAATGTGTTCTCCAGGTCCACAAAACACATGTGGACTGGTTATGCATACTCCCATGAACCCTCTAGCACCCTAGTGAGGGTATAGAGCTGGTTTGGTTTTCCATGGCCTGGTTGAAAACCAAATTGTTCCTCCTGGAGCTGAGGTTCAACCATCGGCCAGATCCACCTCTCTAGTACCCTAGCATAGACCAGGGTGGCTGAGGAGTGTGATACCTCTATAGTTGCAACACACCCTCCAGTCCCCCTTCTTAAAAATGGGAACCACCACCCCAATTGCCCAGTCTAGAAGTTCTGTTCTCGAACTCCATGTGATATTGTAGAGACAAGTCAGCCAAGACAGCCCCACAATATCCAGAGACTTGAGGTACACAGGTTGTATCTCAATCACCCCCACTGCTTTGCCACTGTAGAGCTTGAAAAGCTATCTCATTGACTTCAGCTAGTGTGATGGGTAAGTCAACCCCTGCAACCTGCGATTGAGGAGATCCTCAAACTATTCCTTCCACCGTCTGACAACATCCCCTGACAAGGTCAACAGCTTCTGCTGTAACCTGCAGAACTGCTTCCCCGTCCCCAGTCGCCGGACAGTTTGGCAGAATATCTTTGAGGTCAACCAGTAGTCTTTCAACAACAGAATACCACTCAGATTCATATCAGGAAAGCTGTTTCTCCAAATCACACCTCTCCAGGTATCACTGACATTACCCACGTGGGTGTTGAAGTCCGCCAGTAGAACAATGAAGTCCTCAGTCGGAGCATCTTCCAGCACCCCTCCTAAGGACTCCAAGAAGGCCAGCTACTCTGCACTGGTGTTTGCCCCTAGGCACAAACTACAGTGAGACACCTATCCCCGCCCCAAAGGCGCAGGGAGGTGACCCTCTTGTTTTCTGGGGAAAACTCCAACACATTGTGGCTGAGTTAGGGAGCTATAAGCAGGCCCACACCAGCCCACCGCATTCCTTGATGTTTTGCTACTCCTAAGGGGTTTTTGAACTGCACTTAGTCTGACCTGTCACCTAAGACATTTTTGCCATGGGAGACCCTACCAGGGGCATTAGCCCCCTACAACGGTGGTTGATAGTGGATTTAGTTGACCTCAATTACAATTGTACAAATTAAATGTGTGTCTTAATCAAATGTAAATAAATTTCAGTTATAAAATTATTGGACAGATTATTGACACATTTACTGAGAAATCTTTATGATAAATCCAGTTTGTTCCCCTGAAAAATGTTATGAAAAGGTTATGATATGTTATGTCAAGTTGTCATTACAAAGACATCTCAAACAATGTCACTTTTGAATTTAAAATGACACAACTGAGCGAATAACACTTGCATACAGTTTGCATAAGCATGCATACAATCTCATTAATATTTATGAAACGTGTTATGTTACAATTATAAAGGTGTCGTGACCATAAAAGTCTCATGAACACCCTATTCAAGTAAAGTGTTATCATACACTTAATACACTCTCAGGGGCGGTTCACACAGAACACACTTTTTTTTTCCAACGTGTTACTTTTCAATAGATTTTCAATGTAAACACGTGCTTGATGGACATGTGTGATTGCTTACGTCTAATGTCTTTTGAAGTACACAAATGATCGATGCATTTTTTAGATGCCGTGTTATATGTCACTGCCAGTTCCACAGCAGTGGATCAATTAGAAGAGCTCGGAGGTGAGGCAACCATTGATAGTTTCTGTTTGCAGGCGTTTTGTGACTGTGTCCAGATACCCTAGTGCTTTAAGCTGTGCTTTTTTCAAATCATTCGAAACTGTTGTGGCTCGTGTTTTTAGAAGCAAAGAATCTATTAATAATATTAAAAACCTTTTCTACTTTAAGGCCTAGATCACACAACGCACTTTTGTAATGAGAAGCACATTTTTTGAATGTTTTTTTCTAAGCAGAGTGTGCTTATGCACCCTGCGTGCCCTTGCGTTTTAACTGCCTGCTGCACCTCATGTTTTTTCCCTTGCGCTATGTGCACCTGCCATTGAAAAAAGTCAACTCTATGCCAGTTGCGTCTTTTTCATTCTTCAATCAAATGAAAGCAGAGGCGGGGTTTCTGTTCAGTTGACAGCAGTGTTTGTGTTGTCAAGAAGACTACAGAGACTTTTAAAGATGAAGGAGAGTCTACTAGTCATTGTTTGATATTATCCAGAGTTATCCAGACTTCACAAATCGAGAACATCACAATATCATTAAATATTACAAGTATAACAATATCAACAGCAGTGCTCATGCACATTAAACGACATAAAAAAGCGACATAAAAAAGCACAGCACACTTATTTTTTTCTTATCAACAGCTACTTCTGTTCTCAGAATGGAAAAGTGCGTTTGGTGTGATCAGCTTCTAAAGAACCAGTTGTGGAATGGAAAGGTTTCATTGATGTTTAAGGGATTGTTCACACAAAAGTGATAATTTACTCCATTTACTCATCCTCGAGTGGTTCCAAACCAATACATTCTCCCTCCTGACTCGTCACATATAGATACTCGGTCAATATGTATCGGTAATTGTATCACATTTATATAGTTGTTTTTGCAATAAATACATGTGACTTTTTTTTTATTTGACTGCTGCTTATTTATGTTTTTCATAAGTGTGTAGATTTAGGTACTCCAAAATATTTCTGAAAGTATGCAATTTTACAAAATGATTCATATTTTACAAATACACGCAAACCGTAATGCGAAGGACCAAAAGCATTGGAGGATACTGCACATTGTAAAACCAAACGTGAAGAGTCAGGAGAGAGAATATGTTGTCCAAACCTTTATGAGTTTCTTTTTTCTGTAAATAAAAATATATTTTGAAGAATGTTAGAAACGTGTAACATGACTTCCATAGTAGGACAAGCAAATACTATGGAAATCAATTGTTAGTTTCCAACATTCAACCAGAGTAGAAAAAAAAGGGTTAGTGAAGGGCGAGTAAATGATGACAGAATAAAATTTTTTAGGGGGTAAGCTATTACTTCAAGGGTTCCACATAGAAAAATGGCAATAAAGAACCTTTATTTTTAATAGGGTAATATATTATCGCTCGGTGAAATGCAAATATGTGCATACCTTGGGGTGGATGTTGAAGTACCTATTGGTCTCGAAGCTTTTTTTCTCATTCTCAGCATAATACAACAAAAAACTTTCCTTGATGATGAAGAATCTGTTATAAAAGCACAAACAGCGCTAGAAATGTATTGCAAAAGAAATCCAGCAATAACCCCAGAGCACAAAAACAATTTGACATAAACCCCTCCACCGCTTTCTTCAAATCATCAGGTGACCATAAATTTAACATTCAGATGGATGTTTCCTGGAATTGATCTCTATGAGCCCTAATGTACAAAAACTCACCGGCAGCACAGAGCGTCCTCATAAATTTCACTTACTCAGCTTTAAAGGCATCATAATGACGGGTTACTCGATATCGCCTAAGCTTTTAAAGTGCACTACACAAACATATAATATGCTTAAACTCATTTTCACTACAAGGCAAAAATACTTTTTAATGCCTTGCTGTACTGACAGAACAGCAAACACCTGACAAACACATGATAAACTGCTAAATAGAATAAGATTCCCTTTTTATCTAATAACAAAAGTGTTTTAGGTTTATTTTTGCATACACTACAGGTCAAAAGTTTGGGATCAGGATGACCAGAATGTTTTTGAAAAGAAGAATACATTTATTTGTATAAACAAACAAACAAATAAATAAATGTAGTAAAAATGTTTAAATGAAACATTTTTATTTTGAATGTAGTTTAAAATTTCATTTCAAAGCTGATTCAAAGCATTCAGCATTATTAATCGAGTCTTATTTATCACATGATCCTTCCAATATCATTATAATATGCTGCTTTGCTGTTCTTGAGCTTTAAATCATTATCATATTACAATTGATATCACAAGATTAAACACATTTTATACTAGAAAATAAAACAACAACACTAATAATAATAATAATAATAATAATATGATTCTTGAGTTTTAAATCATCTTCATATTACAATTTAAATTACACAATTAAATAAATTTTATACTATTCAATAAAACAGAAATGTTATAACATTGTACAACTTAAGATCAAACAATTGCATCATTAGCTTCTTTTAAAAGTATATATATATATATATATATATATA
>CAIGQV010017386.1:29872-46885 GCA_903798115.1 Danio jaintianensis | reverse complement strand
AAGAAAGAAAGAAAGAAAGAAAGAAAGAAAGAAAGAAAGAAAGAAAGAAAATTGAAAGTCCAAGAGAGTAAGTGGACAAATGAAACTTCTGTAGTGACTCTTTGTAAAATGATATTTGAACAGTTTATGGTTTAAAGTACACAGTGACTAAAATGCCTACAGTTTGCTCATTTCTATTAGAGCGGTGTGGAAAGGAGATCACAGACAGATTAATCTGCTAAAGAGCCATTTGGTGTGATTTGTGCGTGCAAGTGTTTGGATTACAGATGACTTATTTCTTTCCTCACCACTTCAGCAAACACACTATAGATCTGTGCTTGTAAATATGCCATGTTTACAGTGATTTATATTCATCCTCTGATGAACTTATGGAATAGTGTACATTTATGAGCATTTATGTACATTTATGAGCATGCTAATGGATTGGGGATTATGTAACCTAGACACTTAACACTGCCTTCATATCCAGTGGATTTATATTTAATAACACTTCATCTGTGACTTTACAAATCATTTACATGGTTGTATCTTAAAAGAATGTTCTTGGTTTACAGAAATCATTTAGCTTTTATCCAAAGAGACTAATAAGACAAATAAGGATAAAAGAACCTCTTTAAATGTCCCATGAAATTAAAATAAAGTGTTTTAGATGTTAGTATCAGTATGTTAGTTTTAAGAACATCTATAAGCTAGTGTGCTCCAAAACAATGACTCAATTCGCATTTACGTTAGAAACATCCAAAGCTCGCAGTTTGTCACTTCTGCCTAAATGAATAATCTATTTTTTGACATCACCTCATACTTTAGTTTCTCATCAAATATTCTGACCAATCAAATGATCTCTAGTATCTGACATGAACTTTCCAAACTTCCCATCACTAGGAATGTTAAAGGGTGCAAAAAAGTCCCTTTAAGTCTGAGGTCAAGAGCACTCTGAAGCAGGTTTTCATTCAGGATGTCTCTGTACATTCTGTGCATTCATCTTTCCCTCTATCCTGACTAGTCTTCCAGTTCCTGCTGCTGAAAAACATCCCCACGGCATGATGCTGCCACCACCATGCTTCACTGTAGGGATGGATTTAGCCCGGTGATGAGCGGTGCCTGGTTTTCTCCAAACGTAACGCCTGGCATTCACACCAAAGAGTCCAATTTTAGTCTCATCAGACCAGAGAATTTTGTTTTAGATGCCTTTTGGCAAGTTCCAGGCGGGCTGCTATGTGCCCTTTACTAAGGAGTGGCTTCTGTCTGACCCCTCTACCATACAGGCCTGATTGGTGGATTGCTGCACAGATGGTTGTCCTTCTGTAAGGTTCTTCTCTCTCCACAGAAGAACGCTGGAGCTCAGACAGAGTGACCATCGGGTTATTGATCACCTCCCTGACTAAGGCCCTTCTCCACTGATCACTCAGCTTAGATGACCGGCCAGCTCTAGGAAGAGTCCTGGTGGTTCCAAACATCTTTCACTTACGGATGATGGAGGCCACTGTGCTCATTGGAACTTTCAGATCAGCAGAAATTTTTCTGTAACCTTCCCCAGCCTTGTGCCTCGAGACAATCCTGTCTCTGAGGTCTACAGACAATTCCTTTGTCTTCATGCTTGGTTTGTGCTTTGACATGCACTGTCAACCCTGGGACCTTATAAAGACAGGTGTATGCCTTTTCAAATCATGTCCAATCAACTGAATTTACCACAGGTCAACTCCAATCAAGCTGCTGAAACATCTCAAGAATGATCAGTGGAAACAGAATGTACCTGAGCTCAATTTAGAGCTTCACGGCAAAGGCTGTGAATACTTATGTACATGTGATTTTTCAGGGGTTTTTTTTTAAATAAATTTGCAACAATTTCAAAAAATCTTTTTTCACATTGTCATTATGGGGTATTGTGTGTAGAATTTTGAGGAAATAAATGAATTTAATCAATTTTGGAATGAGGCTGTAACAAAAAAATTTGGAAAAAGTGAAGCGCTATGAATACTTTCTGGATGCACTGCAGTTATACACCCGCAACAGTACCTCTTGAACATTTCTCAGGGTGAAGCCACAGATGAATATTGCAGAAAGCAATCAGGGGTCACAAATGCGAAGATCTCTAAACCACGGGTTGTCAAAGGGACCTGCCAGCACCCCTTCAACAAATCCAGCTTTGTGACAAAACAAGCTGAACCCACTTGGTCAATACAGTCCTCAACAGGACGACATGTATCAGGCCTGGTTACAGCATTTACCTTTCTTAAAGTGAAAAACCTCCATGAACCATCTAGTTTAGGTTCTAGCAAGCATGATGAGCTCCACAGACCTTGACTTGTAATCTACCTCAGTTTTCATCACCTGACGCTTGTGAGGATTCACACAGTATGGATGCTGTTTGATAGGTTGACATTCACCAACATCAATACTATGAGTGATCATGTTAGTTTGTGATGGAACATCATTAAACGATGTGATAATATTCAATTAACTTGACCACACTCTCACGCTGACTTAAAGACAGATAAGAAAGTTGTGATTTTAAATTAGACAAGATCGTAGAGATGTTCAACGTACCACATGAAGCAATGGCATCCTTACTGCACAGACCATCTAGCTCGAGAGTCCACAAGAGACAGAGCTAACATTATCGGAAGATTATCGGCACAATCAGGCTGGGGCTTAACCATCTTTACAATTTTATGCCTAAAGCATATTGATCTGGCAGACCAGAGGTTTGCATTTACGACCAGGAGTAGAAACTTGATGATTAAGGTCACTTAGTTTCTTCTCAATCTTATAAAGACTAGAAAACTTTGCTTGCAAATATGAAGGACTGGAAAAAGAACCAAGATCTTATCATCAGGTTGGAAAGTACACTGGATGATACCAGCAAGATGGCTAGCTCCCATGCTTTACCTAGATGCTCTAGTGCTGTACTCACATAATCCAGGGAGGACTCTTTAGCAAGGAATTTTTCATGCAAAAGTTTTATTGGGCCACAAACCTAATGACCAAAAACCAAGTCAGCTGGACTGAATCCTAAGGATTCCTGAATGTTTCCTCAAGACAAGACAAGTCTTTCACCAAGTCAATTACTAGGTGCAGTATGTTCAATTCAATTCATGTTTATTTATATAGCGCTTTTCACAATATAGATTGTGTCAAAGCAGCTTAACATAGTTCTAGCAAAGTCCAGATTTCAGAGTTGAAGTTCAGTGTAGTTTAGTTCAGTGTGGTTTAAATTTCACTGCTGAAAATTCAAACACTGTAAAGCAAATCCACCGAAGCACAGCTTCACAAGTCCCGATCCAAGCAAGCCAGTTGGCGATAGTGGTGAGGAAAAAAAAAACTTCACCAATTGACGAAGTGAAGGAAAAAAAACCTAGAGAGAAACTAGGCTCTGTTGGGCACGACCATTATTCTTCTGGCCAAACTTCCTGTGTGGAGCTGCAGTCAAGGCGCCGGAGGCTGGAGAAGCCGGACGTTCACCGTGGAGAAGCTGCAGGTGTGAGTAGGGCACCGGCGGGAGGTCAGGCTGGCCCGCAGGATCAATGCGGGGACTCGTTTGTCACTGTGGTATTTCAGGAATCAGTCTCATGCACATGATTTCTCCATGACGACCATAGCATCAGCTCAGGATACGACCTGGTCCAGGATTATGGATACCTTGGAATCATCTCTTCACAGGTCTTGGATCACATCAATGGTGCTGCATAGTCTCTAGGGACCTCGGAATGAGTATCCCCAGGTGGAAATAGAGAATAAAGAAAATAATTAGGGGCTGCACGGTGGCGCAGTGGGTAGCACGTTCGCCTCACAGCAAGAAGGTTGCTGGTTCGAGCCTCGGCTGAGTCAATTGGAGTTTCTGTGTGGAGTTTGCATGTTCTCCCCGTGTTGGCGTGGGTTTCCTCTGGGTGCTCCGGTTTCCCCCACAAGTCCAAAGACATGCGGTACATGCGGCATCATGTTTCCCAGTGATGGGTTGCAGCTGGAAGGGCATCCGCTGCATAAAACATATGCTGGATAAGTTGGCGGTTCATTCCGCGATGGCAACCCCAGATTAATAAAGGGACTAAGCCGAAAAGAAAATGAATGAATGAATGAATAAATGAAAATAATTGGCGTAGCTGCTGTTCATATTGTATTTAAACGAGATGCAAAAATGGAGTGCTATAGATTAAAATAGCAGTTAAATAAACAAACATAGAAACAAACATGTAAAGCATATGAGAGTTTCTAACACAATGTCTGGTGTATTGAGGAATGTGTCCTACAGGTGACATCAAGCCAGCTCACCTGTGTGGAGCACATTCATGCATCATACCGTTATGCGATGCTTTGAATCTAAGCTTTAATAAAAAGATAGGTCTTTAATCTAGTTTTGAACAAAGAGAGTGTGTCTGAGCCTCAAACATTATCAGGAAGGCTATTCCAGAGTTTAGGAGCCATAAATGAGAAGGCTCGACCTCTTTTACTCGACTTTGTTATTCTAGGTACTACCAGAAGCCCTAAGTTTTGTGATCATAAAGAGCGGGTTGGATTGTAGCGAGACAGAAGGTTGGTTAGATAAACAGGAGCTAGATTATTTAAAGCTTTATAGGTAAGAAGTAATATTTTATAATCAATACGGAACTTAACAGGCAGCCAGTATAAGGAGGATAAAATTGGGGTGATCATATGATCATATTTTCTAGAGCTGGTAAGAACATTGGCAGCTGCATTTTGTACTAGCTGAAGTTTATTAATAGAGGATGCTGGGCAACCAGCGAACAGAGCATTACAGTAATCCAGCCTAGAATTCATAAAAGCATGAACTAGCTTTTCTGCATCTGAGATGGATAGCATACTTCATAACCTAGTGATGTTTCTCAGATGAAAGAAGGCGGATTTTGTAACATGGGAGATATGATTTTCAAAAGTTAAATTGCTGTCTAATATAACACCCAGCCCACTCTCTTTTAAAATAACTGTCGAAATCGTGGTCTTGAAGAAGAGAGGTATTGAATCGCCATCTAGAAATGGGTTTATGTGCGGTGGTTATATTCAGTTTTAATGTTAAAGGAGCATGATCACTAATGATTATTGGGTGGATCTTTGATTCAGAAATATTGGATATAACAGAATTACTGGTAAGAAAGAAGTCAATGCAGGAGTATGAATGATGAACTAGTGAAAAAAAAGAAAAACCTTTAATGTCTAGATGCTGAAGGCGCCAACTATCGCCAAGACCAAGATCACTCATGAACTGTTTTATAGTATCTGTAGATTTACAGATGCGCTTATTGCTAATGTTGTTAGATCTGTCTGTATTTGGGTCTAAAACTGTGTTGAAATCACCTGCTATTATGACTGGGCAGTTAGAAAGATTTGAAACGGAGGGAAAAAAAAATCTGAAAAAAGGATGGGTAATCTGTGTTTGGGCCATATTGTCACGTTACCGGGAGGTATTGCAGACGGGACAAGAGATAGGATCCATGTGCAATTTTAATGATGAAACATTGTGCAAAAACAGGACATCCAAGAACACAAAGTAACAAATAACAAAACAACAAACTAAGACCAGGAACTAAGATATAACATGAGCAAAAACAATACCATACACAAAGAATAACAAACGACTGAGCAAAGACAAGACGGGTGCAGGGTATATAAATAGTCCAAACAATCAATAGTGATGGGATGCAGCTGCGTGTGTGATCAGTGGAAGTGAAAACCGGGTGTGTGTGGCGGAATGATGGGAATTGTAGTTTGTGATGATTTGTAGTTCATGATGAAATGTAGTTCACCAGCGATCTCTTAAGTCCTTGATCGCTGGTGAACATGACACATATAAGTTGCCTATTGTGAGATAAATATTGTTAATTAAAATGTTAATTATGACAAAACGTCCCTCTGGGTCTGTAATGGTGGTGTTATGAACAAATGATATTTTTTAATTTATTAGAATACACACTCCTCTCTGTTTTGTGTTGTAGTGGGCGGAATATAAATTATACTGTGAGGATTTGATTTTGTTATGATCAGATTCTGATAAATGAGTTTCTTGGAGAGGGCATATGTCTGCTTGTAATTTTCTTAAATGATTAAAAACTTTGATCCTCTTTGCCTGGGAGCTGAGTCCACGGACGTTCCAGGATAGAAATGTGATTGGTGACATATTTCAAAAAAATACAAAATAAATAAGTAAATAATAGCAATGTAAATTGATATGTGGGACTATTAGTACTGCATAAGTGTTAGTGTATGTACTTGTAAAGGTGTGGTATTGTACCTGTGTGTGTGTGTGCATGTGTGTGTGTATGACAATGTAATGTTAATGATAGACTGATAGACACACAGTTTAGACATCGAGTTGACAAAATGTACACAGTAGAACAATGACCAAACAGAAATTACTTTAAATACCAACATAAAGTTTAAAGCGGGAGGGGGGTAAGACCTAAGTGCAATAACAAAACCATAACTCAGTTATAGGAAGGAGATGCATAGAGAGATTGAGTATAATTATGGGAGTGATGTTCAGAAAAGTCAGGGGGTAATGTCCTTATCGCAATATAGTTGTCCATCTATGTATAATTTGTCCACTGTTATGACTGCCCGTTTACCTTCATTCATTTTCTGTTTTCTGATTGGGAAGAGTTGTTTTCGACGTTCTAGGATGACCTTTGGATATTGTTCGTTGAGCCCGTAAACTGTACCTTTAAGTTGTCTGCCTTGTTTTTGAACCAGTTCTTTGTGTTTGTAGTGTTCAAATTTTGCAATGATAGGTCACGGTCGGTTGTTGTTTTGTTGAGAACGGATGCAGTGGACACGATGAAAAGTGATGCTTTGTACGGTTTCAGCTGGCAGTTTGAGTTGTGTTGTCATAAAGTCCTTGATTAATTTTTCGGGGTCGTCTGGAGTTTGATCCGGGATGCCTGTGAAAACTAGATTTTAACAACGGAAGTGAGCTGAGTGGAAAGTGCGTGAACTGAGTCCTTTAAGAAATTATTTTATTTAGTGATAGTGTCTATCTGTTCTTGACTGAATTCTAAATTGTGTTCTTGAAATTCTTTGTGGATGACTTCTATGAGCGTGATTCTTGTGTCGAGTCCGGAAAGTTTATTTTCAATTGAGCATAATATATCGCTTACCTCGGTGCAAAAGGATGGTGAGGATGGTGTTGAATTCAAACTTGAAGGTGAGTCGGAACGAAGCCTCTTGTAGTTTGGAGTGGGATTTCCTTTACCTTTGTGATCTGGCGTGTTCATGGTGCAGCAGAGTGTGTTGTAGTGTGCGTCGATGTATTCAAAATAATAATAATCCAGTTGTATTGGTATAGTCCAATTGTAGATGGGTGGAAATACTCAGAGAAAAATGAGAAAAAAAAACAGGGAAAAAAAAATAAAACAGTGAAGTTTGTTGTCTAGCAGACGGACGCTGCCATTTTGAATCACGCACTAGGTCTCCTGGGTTCTCGCGTTACTCAACCATACGCCTCCTTCTGACTCTCCTAAAACATCCCAATCTCTTCTGTAGGAAAAAAATAATTTCATACTCCGTTTACAAAAAAAGAAAGAGAAAGAACAACAGAACTTTTCAACTGAACTAGAAAAGAAAATTAAAGAACTAAAAGACAATAACATAAATAATCCAACAGAAGAAACACAAAATATGCTAAGAAAATATAAATCACAATTAAATAAACTAATTAATGCACACACTCAATTCCTTATTCATAGACTATGACAAGAACACTTCCACCATAGTAACAAATCTGGTAAATATCTGGCTAATCAAATCAAACACAATAAAGAAAACAACAATTTTACAGTAAATTATATTCCCCTGAAAAAAATCCATCCCAGGATGACATAAATTCATTTGTTAGCAATATCAACTTACCTCAACTAAACGAACAGCAAATAAATACTCTTGAATCACCTTTATCAGGACAAGAAATTTCTAATTCATGCCCAACAATAAATCAGCAGGTCCTGATGGTTTCCCTGCTGAGTTCTACAAACACTTTTGGTCTATTTTATCACCACTCTTCATCCGTTTAATAAATGAATCAAAACAAAAATAAAAACTTCAAGACACCATGAACACAGCCACAATTGCACTTCTCCTCAAACCCAATAAAGACCCAACATTACCGTCAAGCTATCAACCAATCTAACTAAGTATCGTAGACACTAAAATAATTGCTAAAGCTCTTTCCTATAGAATAGAAACAATCATGCCATCTATAAAACATCCAGACCAAACCGGTTTCATTAAAGACAAGCATCAAACAATACACGCAGACTCGTAAACCTAATACACCACTCATCAACAAACAAAAATAAATACATCATGGTCACTCTCGATGCAGAAAAAGCCTTTGACAAAGTAAACTGGAAATTCCTGTTTTCCACATTAGAGAGGTTTGGTTTTGGGGAGTCATTTATTAACTGGATTAAAATTCTCTACACTAACGGACTAACATCATACAGCTTCACTCTACACCGGGGAACTAGACAAGGATGCCCACTCTCTCCCTCTCTATTCACCATATTCATCGAACCACTTGCAGCAGCTATCCGTCAAAACAACTACATTAAAGGAATTCAAACATTAAACATAAACCATACAATAAGTCTTTATGCTGATGATATATTATTATACTTACAAAATCCACAAACATCATTACAAGAAACAATAAAATTATTGATACCTTTTCAAATATTTCTGAATACTCAATCAACTGGAATAAATCTGCTATACTTCCATTAAATTCCACAAGTGTGGATGTGACATCCCAATCATCACAAATCCCTCTGTGCACCAACTACATCACATATTTGGGTATCAGTGTTTCCCCCAGGCTGTTAGAGTTATTTGCCCTCAACTATACTCCATTACTTAAAAAAATAAATGATGATCTTCAACTTTGGATGAACCTACCACTATCCATCATGGGCAGGATATTAGTAACTTAAATGTCCATACTCCCAAAAATAAACTATTTATTTTCAATGATTCCAACACAACCCACGCGTACCTGGTTCAAATCTCTAGATTCAACTATCACAAAATTTTACTGGAAAAACAAGACTCCAAGAATTAAATTGACAACCCTACAGAAACCAAAATCACTGGGAGGATTAGAAGCACCACATTATTACAACTATTTTCTGGCAAATCAGATCCAAAACATACACAAATGGATTCAACCTAACTCATCAGAATACACATGGCAAGATATTGAACAATCAGTCTGCAAAGACATTAACATTTTAGAATTACCTTTTCACAGCCTAACAATCAAAAAACATCACTGTTTTAAATTGCAGACAATAGAAGCAACTCTGAAAGCCTGAAAGTTCACCTAGTTACCTTTACATGCACACACATGCACACACGCACACAAACACACACACACATAAAAATACATGCACCTTCCAGTACCTGACTGTATTGTTGTTGTGGTTTTTTGTTTGTTTGTTTTTTCATCTGTTTTTGTTCTCTTTGTATGTGATCCCAATTTATGTATCCTTGCATATTTTATTTATATATAAAAATATATAAATAAATAAAAAAAATAATATAACACCCAGATCTTTTACAGTAGAGCTAATGCTAACTTTGTGTCCCTCTAATTGCAGGTCGAGTTGTGAGATCTGCTGTGTAAAGGGTTTAGGCCCAATAAGTAATAATACTGTTTTGTCTGAATTTAAGAGAAGAAAATTGTTGGTCATCCAGTCTTTAACATCTTTAATACACTCAGTTAGCTTAGACAGTTCAGACGTCTCATCAGGTTTTGTTGAAATATGTAATAGAGTATCAACTGCATAGCAGTGAAAGCTGATCCTGTGTCTTCTTAAAATGTCTCCCAGGGGTAGCATGTATATTGTGAAGGGCCTAAAACTGATCCTTGAGGCACCCCATACTGTACTGGCCTGACCTGTGAAAGCTGTCCATTTATATTCACAAACTGGTAACGGTCAGTTAAGTATGACTTAAACCATTGTAGAGCCTGTCCTTGGACACCTGTAGAATTTAAGAAATCTATGAGGATATTGTGGTCGATGGTGTCAAATGCAGAACTGAGATCAAGTAAAACTAATAACGAGATGCACCCTTGGTCAGCAGCTAAGAGTAAATCGTTGGTTATTTTCACTAATGCGGTTTCTGTACTGTGATGAGAGCTGAAACCTGGCTGAAACACTTCAAAAACATTGTTCATCTGCAGAAAGGAGCATAATTGGGCAGAAACAACTTTTTCTAGTATTTTAGACATAAACGGAAGATTTGAAATAGGCCTATAATTAGCTAAGTTGCTGGGGTCCAGTTGTGGTTTCTTAATAATAGGCTTAATAACAGCTAGCTTGAAAGGATTTGGAACATGGCCTAAAGATAGAGAATAGTTGATGAGGTTAAGAAGAGGTTCTCCTATTACAGGTAGCAATTCTTTCAGTAATTTAGTTAGAATTGGGTCTAACATACATGTAGCTGGTTTAGAACCATTCATAAGTTTATCTAACTCTTCCTGTTCTATGATTTTGAAACGCTGTAGATTATTTTGATTCAGTGGAATGTTTAATGGATCTGAATTATAAGGCGGTGCAGAAAGTTTGACATCTTCTATTTTCTGTCTGAAGCCTTCTATTTTATCACTGAAAAAATTCATGAAGTCATCACTACTAATTTGCGGTGGGACATTTTGTTCCAAAGATGACCGATTATTTGTTAATTTAGCAACGGTGTTAAATAAAAATCTAGGATTGTTATGATTATTTTCTATTAGTTTGCGGAGGTGCTCAGCCCTGGCGGATTTTAGAGCCCTCCTATAGCTGGACATACTATCTTTGTACGCAATTCTAAAGACCTCTAATTTAGTTTTTTTCCACTTACGTTCCAGGGCACGGGTTGCTGTTTTAAGAGCGCGAGCATGACTGTTATACCATGGTGTAGTTTTATTTTCTCTAACCTTTTTTAATTTGATGGGTGCCACAGTATTTAGTGTGTTGGTAAAGATAGCATCCATACTGCTGATTACTACATCAAGGTCATTTGCGTTTGCGAGTGCATTTAGAAATAGAGAAAGATCAGGTAAGTTATTTGTGAATTCATCTTTAGTGGACTGGACGATAGTTCTACCAGGGTGATATATTTGTGCGGATCTGCTAATTTCAGGTAAACACAGCTTATATAGTAAGAGGTAGTGGTCTGTTATATCATCACTTTGTGGTATAATGTCTACATCAATGACCTCAATTCCATGAGACAAAATTAGATCTAATGTATGCTTTAAGAGATGGGTTGGACCAACAACGTTTTGCTTTATCCCAAGTGATTGTAGTAAATCTGTAAACGTGATCCCTAATGTATTGTTAGCGTCATCTATATGGATGTTAAAGTCTCCTACAATTAGTATTTTATCAGTTTTAACTAGTAAGTCAGAAATAAAATCAGAAAACTCGTTTAGAAAATTGACATAGGGTCCTGGGGGTCTATATATGGTGATTAAAGCGAGAGATAACATAGGTTTTTTCATAATATCCGGAAGCATAACATTAAGCGCCAATACTTCAAAAGAGTTAAACATAAGTCCGTTTCTCTGATTAACATTAAGAATATCACTAAAGATTGATGCAACTCCACCACCACGACCAGTTTGACGAGCCTCATGCTTATATAAGAATCCTGAAGGAGTTGCTTCATTTAAACTAATATAGTCATTTTGTTTCAGCCAGGTTTCAGTGAGACAGAGTGCATTAAGATTGTTGTCTGTTATTATTTCATTTATGGTAAGTGCTGAGACCAAGCTTTAAAAAAAAATTAGCATTTTCACTTTTTTACAGTTTTTCTGGTTAGATTCTTAATAGTTTTTTTCTAGAGCACACAGTAAGTTTATTTCCTGATCTAATAATACGAGGAACAGACACAGTCTCTATGGGGTTAGCCAGATATGCATTACTGTGATTTAAATGGGACGAGCAAGAGTCTATATGGCTAAAATGTGAATTTTCACTTACTAGTCAGACAGAACGAAGCATCCTGCAGATGTTGTCCGACAGGAGTTAAGCTCCAGCCCTGCTTGGGTGCAGTCCATCAGCACGGAAAAGCCTAGGACGCTCCCAGAAAAGATTCCAGTTATTGGCAAAGAGCAACTTCTGTTCTGTACACCATGTTAATAGCCATTCATTCAGAGCAAAAAGTCTACTGAAGCCTTTAATTTCCACAGCGGTAGGTAGGAAGCGGACCAGAAACAATGATCTGCGTGGCGGGTGAGGTTCATCAAATCGTCTCGATTAGGCTCCTGAAGTCCCTCTTCAGGATCTCTGTCTGACGCAGCCCGGTGTTGTTTGTCCCCACGTAGAGGACGACAGCTACTATGGTCTCGCCAGCGCTCAGGATAGTGGGTACCTTAGCAGAAACATCCTTAACACAAGCACCGGGAAAGCAGTGAGTGCGTACATCACCACAGCACGGACATGGCGAACGATGGAGTCACCGATGATTGCCACATCGCGACCCGTCTTGCGGAGAGGGGCGAAGTGGTTCTCTGTGGGGATCTCGAACACAGGAGGAGGAGACATTCTGCCCCGAGACCTGGTATACACCTTACACGGCTGCACCCAGGGGCCATGGTAGCCGGGTGCCGGAGTGAATGACCCCTGGACGAACCGCGTCCTCTGTGCACTGGGCCAGGACAGAGAAACACATGGGGTTGAGGTGGACAGAGTATTGAGATTGTATCGCACACTTACCTCAGAAGAGTGAGCCGCAGCCCGGGGTACGTCGTTGTTCCTGGAGTTGTGCTCGCTTCATCTCGAGATCGCAAATTTGGATTTTCACTGCTTCCAGGTCCAGCTCCAACGCCTCTTCCGATGCTTCTCCTGCACTCATGGATAGACACACAAGCGAGATTGTACAGGGTGAAGACTAGCGGTGCTAGCAGGCTAATGCTACAAGCGGATGCTCGAGAGACAGAACGTTTTAAAGTAGATTTGTTTGTATAAATGTATTAAGGGTTTGTTCACCCTAAGTAAGAGAGGCAAATGCTAGCGAATGGGGATGTATTTTATGATAAAAATGTAAATTGTAAATCTATGCAACGAAGCTCCAAACACACACAGTGAGGCAACCGTAACAGCAACAATGACAGTATGTATGCAAGAACTTCAGGGTCTGATGAAACCTCTCTAGTGTCCCCTCTGACTCTGGATGATATGTGGTTGACAGCTGTTGTTCTATACCCAATTTATGTGAGCTGCTGCAAAACCTAGACCTCTGGTCAATCTGAATGCTTTTTTTGCAAGCCAAAAACTGAGCAAATTTGAATTCACAAGCTATAGTTTTAGCTTGAATAGATCATAGAGGTACAGCTTCAGGGTAACGACTACTAGCACACATGATGCTGGTGACCAAACTTAGCCTTTGGCAGTGGACCCACACAATAAATGCTAAGTCCTTTTGATTTCAATCTCAAAAGGCTCTCCAATAACTGGGATAGGATAAAATGGAGCATATTCAATTCTTTGATTGGGTTTACCACTTTACCGGCTAGATACAGAAGATTTCATACCTGACATGAAAAGTGTCTGGAAATCCAATGGTAAGTCAATTTGACACCTAAGTGACCTGAACACAGATGATCATGGGCCAATTTCAAAATCTGTTCACAGTAAGCTTCAGGTAATTTGGAATTCTGATTCTCCTGCTTGTGGTCTCCAGCCTCCGAATGTCCGTCCAGGTCTTCTTGCAGATGTGAGGCTGCCCTGAGAAAAAATAAAGACCAAGTTGGGCTTGGAGGAATGTGCTGGATCCCCTAGAAGTCCATCCAGGGCCTCTCCAAAAGTCTACGCAGTCCAGGGAAAAGTCAAGTCCCAGCTGGGCTTCAAGGAAAGAGCAGGAGACCCTGGAGATCCATCCAGGGTCTCTTCAGAAGGCTAAGCTGCCCCAGGAGAAGTAAAGTCCCAACTGAACATGGAGGAAAGAGTTAGAGCCCTTGGAAGTCCATCCAGGTCCTCTCCAGAAGTCTATACTGTCCCAGGAGAAGTCAAGACCCAGTTGGGCAAGGAGGAAAGAGCTGGAGCCTACGGAAGTCTATCCAGGATCTCCCTAGAAGTCTATGCTGTCCAACCAGGACCAACCAGGTCCAACAAGGGTTTTTTCATAAGTGATGCTGACCTGAGAGAAGTCAAGCCTAAGCTTTGCATGGCGGAAAGACCTGGATCCCCTGGAAGTGCATCCAGGGCCTCTCCAGAAGTCTATGCTGTCCCGGCAGAACCCAAGCCCAAGCTATGCATGGAGGAAAGAACAGATGCTCTGGAAGTCCATGCAGGGCCTCTCCAGAAGTCAAAGCTGCCCCAGGACAAGTCAAGCCCAAGCTAGGCTTAGAGAAAAGAGCTGGAACCCCTGAACGTCCATCCAGGGCCTCTCAAGAAGTCTATGCTGTCCTGGGAGAAGTCAAGCCCCAGCTAGGCAGAGGGGAAGAGCTGGAACCCCTGGAAGTCCATCCAAGGTGTCTCAAGAAGTCTATGCTGCCCTAAGATAAGTCAAAACCAAGCTGGGAATGGAGGAAAGCGCTAAACATCCATCCATGGCCTCTCCAGACATCTAGGCTATCCAGGGAGAAGTCAAGCCCAAGCTGGGCAAAGAGGAAGGAGCTGGAACTTTTGCAAGTCCATTCAGGGCCTCTCCAGAAGTCTATGATGTCCCAAGAGATGTCAAGCCCCAGCTACGCATGGGGGGAAGAGCTGGAGCCCCTAGAAGTCCATCCAGGGCCTCACCAGAAGTCTATGCTACCCTAGGACAAGTTAAACTCAATCAGGGAGTGGAGCTGCGCTTAGAGGAAAAAGTTAGAGCACCTGGAGGTCCATCCAGGGCCTCTCCAGAAGTCTATGCTGGCTTGGGAAAAGTTAAGCCCAAGCTGGACACAAGGGAAAAAAACAGCATACCCTGGAAGTCCATCCAGGGCCTCTCCAGAAGTCCATGCTGGCCTGGCAGAACTCAAGCCAAGGTAGGCATGGAGGAAAGAGCTGGAGCACCTGGAAGAACATTGAGGGCCACTCCAAAAGTCGATGCTGTCCCGAGAAAAATCAAGCCCGAGCTAGGCATAAAAAAGAACAGATGACTTTGGAAGTCCATGAAGGGTCTCTCCATAAGTCTATGCTGCCCCAGGACAAGTCAAGCCCAAAAAAACTTCACCAATTAACGAAGTGAAGGGAAAAAAAAAAAACCAGAGAGAAACTAGGCTCTGTTAGGCACGACCATTTTTCATCTGGCCAAACTTCCTGTTCAGAGCTGCAGTCTAGGCGCTGGAGGCTGAAGAAGCTGGACGTCCATCGTGGAGAAGCTGCAGGTGTGAGTAGGGCACCAGCAGGCAGTCAGGTTGGCCCGCAGGACCAATGTGGGGACTCAGGAATCAGTCTCATGCACTCCATTCAAGTCAAGCCCCAACTGAGCATGGAGGACTAAGTTAAAGCCCGTGGAGGTCCATCCAGGTCCTCTACAAAAGTCTATGCTGTCCTGGCATGGAAGAAAAAGCTGGGGCCCCTGGAAGTCCATACATCTATTCAAAAGTTTACGATGTCTTAGTAAAATTCAAGCACCTGCTGGCCTTCGAGGTAAAAGATGAGTACCTTGGAAGTCCATCGAGAGCCTCTCCAAAAGTCTATGCTGCCCCATGAGAAGTCAAATCCCAGCTGGGAAAGAGGATAGAGCTTGAGCATTTGCATGTCCATCCTGGGCCACTCCAGAGGTTTATGATTTCCCCAGAGAAGTCAAGGCCCAGGTGGGCATGCAGGAAAGAGCTAGATGTCCATCCAGGGCCTCTCCAGAAGTCTATGCTGCCTTGGGAAAAGTTAAACCCATGCTGGGCAACGAGGAAAGAGCAGGTGCCCCTGGAAGACCATCCAAGGCCTTTCGAGAAGTCTGTGGTGCCCCGGGAGATGTCAAGCCCAAGCATGGCTTAGAGGAAAGAGCTGGAGCCTCTGAAGGTCCAACCAGGTCCTCTTTCAGATGTGAGGCTGCCCCGGTAGATGTCAAGATGTCAAGCCCAAGCTCGGCATGGAGGAAAAAACTGGGGCCCCTGGAAGTCCATAAGGGGTCTTTTCAAATGTTTATGATGTCTCTGGAAAAGTCAAGCCCCTGTTGGTCTTGGAGATAAAAGATGAATACCCTGGAAGTCCATCCAGGGCCTCTCCAGAGATCTAAGCTGTCCCAGGAGAAATCAAGCTCAAACTGAGCATGGAGACAAAAGGGTTAGAGGCCCTGGAAGGCTACCGAGAGCCTCTGTAGAAGTCTATGCAGCTGTGGGAGAAGTCAAGCTCCAGCTAGGCTTAGAGAAAAGATCTGGAGCCCCCAAAGATTCATCCAGGGTCTCTTTCGATGTGAGGTTGCCCTGGTAGAAGTCAAGCTCAAGCTGGGATAGGAGGAAAGAGCTGGAACCCCTGAATGTCCATCCTAGGCCTCTCAATAAGTCTATGATGTCCGGAGAGAAGTCAAGCACCAGCTGGGCATGGAGGAAAGAGCTGGAGCCCATGGAGGTCGATCAAGGTCCTCTCTAGAAGTCTATGATGTCTCAGGAGAAGACAAGGCCCAGCTGGGTATGCAGGAAAGAGCCAGATGTCCATCCAGGGCCTCTTCGGAGGTCTATGCTGCCTTGGGAAAAGTTAAACCCATGCTGTGCACAAAGGTAAAAGCAGAAGCCCCTGAATGTCCATCCAGGTCCTCTCCAGAGGTCTATGCTGTCCTGAGAGAAGACAAGCCCCAGCTAGGCATGGGGGGAAGAGCTAGAGCCTCTGAAAGTCCATCCAGGTCCTCTCCAGAAGTCTACGCTGCCTTGTTAAAATTTAAAACCATGCTGGGCAACGAAGAAAGAGCAGGTGCCCCTTGAAGATCATCCACGGCCTTTCCAGGAGTCTATGGTGCCCCAGGAGATGTCTGTGCCAAGCTTAGGAAAAGGAAAAAGCTGTCTTTTCAAAAGTTTACGATGTCTCAGGAAAAGTCAAGCACCTGCTGGTCTTGGAGATAAAAGATGAATACCCTGGAAGTCCATCCAGGGCC